>OU015493.1:86567410-87128270 GCA_907164885.2 Dolomedes plantarius | reverse complement strand
TTCCAGTCTAAAGTCTATCATTATAGTTATGCATAAAATCAATAGTTAAACGTTCAAGTTGTTGTTGCATATAGAAATTTTGGAACTTAATCCATACAAATGAAGCCGAGACCGCTGGCCATTTATTTAAGGGGTCACCGTATAGGTGGCCAGCATTACTCCCTAGAAGCCGGTTTCTTAATTTTAGAACTGAGTCAAGTCACGAGACCGGAACACGAGACCGAACCTCGCACCTCCAGAGTTCCTCCACTCTTTCCCTAGTATAATTTCCAAACTTTTTCGTTTTTAACGCAATGAAATACTGTAAGAAAGTACCCTAAACTCAATTGTGGAAAAAAAAATGGAGATTGCTAGTTTTAATCCTACACCACTCAAGCATAAACATATTTACGAGATTTAAAATTAAAGCTTTTCGGTCACTAATCACTACATAAGATTGTTTCTATAATTCTTGTTTTGTATCGATTTAAAATTAAAGATTTCCTGTTACTAATCACTATACACAAGATTGTTTCAATAGTTCTTGTTTTGTATCGATTTACGGTGTTCAAGGTGTTTTAAAGCACGGTTTGCGCTTGCCGTCACGTAACAATGTTTTTAACTTTACTTTCCTCTTCACATAACTCAGAAAAAAAATCCGATAAATATAAAAAATTAAAAAAAATCAGTATCTAATATAAAAATTGTTTCATTTTGTAAAATAAAAAATACCTTAAGTGAAGAAGCAATCCATATATTTGCTAGCGTTTCAAATTACGATATCTGGATTCCTGTTACTCCATCGCTATGACAGTAATTTTCAGGAAATATAACGTTCTTAGAAATGCAGCCGAAATATCAAAAGAGCCTTTAGAAAAGGAATAATAACTTTAGTTTCATTTATGCCGTGCGAGCCGCGTTACGCAAAGAATTCTTTGAGAAAAATGACAGCTTGCGAGGCATCATTTTAATCTCTGAAGTCTTCTCGGCTCCGCTCGAACGGAGGACAAAAGCTTTTTGAGGTTTGCTATTCCTGGTGGGTTTTCGTGGAGGCTGTGTTTTTGTAAGGATATGGAAAGCAATTTTTCCCCCAATAGATAAAGGGTTGGTCTTGCTTAAGATAACACATCTTTAATGATAAGATGCTTAACTTTATTTAGACGTAATGGAAAACTCAAAATTTCATATTGTATTTTAAGTTAACATGAAAGAGTTGAACACTAAAGTTGATATCGTGCATGCAGAAAAAAATTCTGTAAAATATATCGAAGGATTTTTAGAAGTTATAATTTTTAAATTCAGCTTTTAATTAGAAAAAGAAAAAGTACGAGTGGTAGCATTGAATATTTCCATGTTGTAAAATTTATCTTCTTGTGCATAGTCTATGCCTCAATTAAGGTTTTAATGAAATTTTAAATTGATACAAAACAAAAATTATTGAAAAAATCTTGTGTACAATGATTAGTGACAGGAAAGCTTGAATTTTAAATTTCGTTAATATGTTTATACTTTAGTAGTGTAGGGCCAAAAGTAGCAAAGGGTTATATTTAAAATCTATATTTTATTCACTTTTGGAGCTATAAATCTGAATTTACATTTAGGAAAATTCTTACATGTTTTATTTTCAAGCCTTATCCAAATATTTTCGTTTTTAACGCAATGAAATACTATAAGAAAATACTCTAAACTCAGTTGTGAAATAAAAGGGAGATTGCTAGATTTGATCCTACACCACTCAAGTATAAACATATTTACGAGATTTAAAATTAAAGCTTTCCGGTCACTAATCACTGTACACAGGATAGTTTCAATAATTCTTGTTTTGTATCTATTTAAAATTTCACTAAGACATTGAGGAACCAATAAATTGAGTCAGACTATGTACAAGACAATCAAAAAGTTTAAAACATGGAAATATTCAGTGTTACCACTTGTACTTTCATTTTCTAATAAAAAACTGAATTTAAAAATTATAGCGTCTTCAAATCCTTCGAAACATTTTACAAGATTTTTTTTTCTGCACGTACGATATCAAACTTAGCGTTCAACCCTTTCTTGTTAACTTACTTTTATTCGGAAAAATATAACAAATATTTATGTTCGTATGACAGTGCTTATTCAATACTTGCGTTTCCAGTCATCTATATTCTTTTTATTACGAAGCAAAAATCAATAATGCATTTGTTATTGTTTTTCAGAATATCTTGGATTTTGTTAATGGGAAAAGAAATAATTCTATAACAAAAGGTTTAACATGATCTCGACGCAATGTGCGCTTGACAGCTAAAATTTATTACTCTTTCCGCAACACCGATTCAGTTTAACTAAACCTTTTTTAATCTACGAATGTTAAAGAAAGGTTCGAAATCTTTTGGCAAAGCTAATGCATATTTAAAAGAAACTAATAAAGATAAGACGTGCTTCCCGTAAAATCAATATTGAAAATCTCTAAAAGAGTACTGAAGGAATTATACTGCATTGCTTAACCATCTGCTATGACATAAAATAAAGTATTCAGTTTGATATGAATTTTAATTAAATTATTTTTCTTTTAAGTATGAATCAAAATTTTAAGTGGAAGGCACAGTTCTTGAAAGATTGGTAGAGTAATCCTTTTATTATTTTCTTTCAGACACCTGGTTCCAAATTATTTAAAATAGAATCTCAGCTAAAAAAGTGTTTTGTGATTCAAGTTTAAAGGTTTAAAAATAAATACACATACTGATAAAAGGTGATAAAGCTGGCGTAAAATATGTACCATTTGTTGTTCATTTTTACATGCAATTCGTTATCTTTTGAACAGGATAAAAAAGGGATTCCCTACTAAAGGTTTTTGTAATGTTATATTTCAGGATATGATATATATATATATATATATATATATATATATATATATATATATATATATATATATATATATATATATATATATATATATATATATTTCTTTAACATTCCTAACTTTTTAAGATATTCTGGTAACCTAGATGCGAAACATTAATTGATTAATAACTGAATTTAAATCAATTTTATCAAATAATTTTAAATAGAATCTCAGCTAAAAAGGTGTTTTGTAATCCAAAATTAAAGGTTTAAAAATAAATACAGTGGCAGGCACACACATAAAAATGGACCTGAGTGATAAAGCTTAATGGAAAATATTTTGCTTTGGCTCATCATTTTCACTTGCAGTACGTTATATTTTGAATTCCATGCTTTTTCAGATATACAAGTAAGTTTCTTCCATACAGTTGCTAAACATTAAATAATTAGAATGATTCAATTCGCGATTTGTTCTTTATACTTCTTAAAATGCATTGTTATTTCTTACTAATGACTAAAATTTTTATAATTCAAATATAGTCCCCTAAAATAATTAATTTCTAGCATCTAAAAGAAAAATTCGTATTGTAATTTTTTTGTCTGTATGTTTTTCCCATCAGATAAATAAATTTTCCTTTCAAATATGAATAAATGACTTATTTATTATGAATGACTGGGAACATACTGAAAACGATTTCAGAATAAGATTTACATTAAATTAGTTTACTAGAATTAGTTACATTTTTTTTCTAGTTATTCCTCTCTTCTGCTTTAAATACAATTTTTAATTAAATAGGACTGGCAAAGGAAAAGTTTAAATATAGTTTTACGTCTTTAATGTGATCAGTCTATTAACCTCTCTAGCATAATAAAAAGCGTCACATGAAAACATACAGAGATGTTTATGCATTGGGTTAATTATCTAAACATACACTTGATCCAGTCCATCTTACACGACCAAAAATTGCAATTTGAATATTTGCATGAGTAATACTTGAATGAGTTCAACCTGTTTCCGGTTAAATCAATATGGAAAGTATTCAAAAGAGAACTTGAGGATTATAACAGAACTCTTAAAAATCTGGTTCGATAGGAAATCAAGCATTCAGTCCAATGACATATCAGTAAATAAGTTAAAATTACACAGAAAATTTCGTCATGATTGATTATATACTTACGTTAGTTTAACGTAAACTTCCATGGCCGGACTGTTCATTCAGAGCAGCACAAAACAAATAAAAATTCCCGATGAAATGCCAAGATGATCCGTAGACCAAACAATATAAACTTTTTCGAGGAGAAAAAATAACGAAGCTTAAACAGATTGTCAGTGTAACTGAAACCTCCTTAAATTACTAAGTATCGTTCACTAAAAACCTCTCGTTAGATTCTGTTGCATAACAGGCTATATTTTTCATTTCCAGTGTTTTGCAACTTTACTTGTTCACCTGTAAGGTATACACAAGATTCGATTCACAAGAATCGAACTTTTGAGTGAATTATAGAAGCTGCTTCAGATATGCTAATTTTGGCATACGCGCTTAGTATAAATACCACGCAGCGTCATTTAATAAAAAGGGAGTTGTTGTTAAGGTTGAAAAAGGTGTTATCCTGCGCTAGTGCTTTACGGGCCAGAAGTTTACGTGGCAGTACTGCTGGTTTGACTTACTGTTCGTGAGTATAAAATTATATTGTTCTTGAAAGCTGTATTTACATTCCGTACAAGTAGTACGCATGCTTATTGCTGTAAAAGCCAATTATATGTGCAATGAATCTAATAAACATTGTTTCATGTATAAATTGTGTTTATATATAATTCAAATAGAGTGCCACTTCAAATTATATACACCCAAGTCTGGGTAGAAGTGAGTATAGATTCTCTATACTGGCGCCCGAAAAATATATATACCCTGGTAGTTAGCGTTACATTTGTAACGAAGAACATAATTGAAATTAAAAACTGTGTACTGTGTACGTATATTGATAAAATTGTTGCAAGTACTTATATACTATTTAAAAAAATGAGTGTTGTAGAACAAAATCTTGCTGGAAATTTTCCTCGGGTAATTATGGTTCAGCAAATTGCGCCATTCGAAGCCACCTTCAATGGCGGCCCCTCAAGCCAATTCCTAAAGAAAATTGAGCATTACTTTCAGCAACAATGCACCCCAGAGGGGGATAAACTTAAAATTGCTCTAGCCGCTTTAAGAGGTAGTGCATATCAGTGGTACACGTGTATGCAAAGCAGTAATCTGATTTTTGACTATTCGTCATTCAAGCAACAGTTTCTTAGCGTTTTTCCAAAGACCTTTAATCAAAGTGAAATTGAAGTGGAAATTTATTCGCTAAGGCAACGTGAAGGTCAGTCTGCATTAGATTTTGCTATGGAAAAGATTTCCAAGTGTGAGGAATATTTAGAGGGAATGACGGAAGCGGTAATCTTAAAAATAGTTATCCAACGTTTGAAGCCAAGTGTTCAAGATTTTTTAGATAATCAAACAATTACAAGCAAGGTTACCCTCCTTCAAGCTTTAGCTAAATATGACAATAGACATTTCTTCGCTACCCCTCACCGTCATTCAGGTACGAGAGATTTTATACAGCCGCGCCAAAATTTTTCGCGAGTTTCAAACCAGCAGCGTAAGCAGTACCGCAGGCAAAATAATAGAAGCGCACGGCGTTATAATGAAATTAGTGCTCTTAAAGTAAATAATATGGAAGCACCTTACTTGCACTGGCAAGTTGATTCACATGATATGGTTCAACCTGTTGAAACTGTGTGGTCAAATGTATTATTTTGTCCGAGCAGTAATCATTATTTTGAGAATAGTGAAAGTCAGGGTATTTTTGTGGCTTATAAAGAAAGTGAGTCTAGCTGGAATAATGCGGTAATTCCAGTACAAATTTCTGAAAATAGTGCCGATACTAATGCTAGTGGTTTAGAAAATAAATCATCGGACACTTCTATTAATGCTATACCTGATATTATTAATGCTATACCTGATATTATTGATGCTATACCTGATATTTTAGATGATATTCACACATCTGTTAATGAAGGAAATTTAGTAGATGACGAAGTATGCGTTACGGAAGTTAGTGAATACTTATTAGTTGACGACAATAAAAATTCTTTAAACGATAGTAGGAACTTGCTAGGTGATGATATTATTTCAAGTTTCCAGCCGAATGGGGATTGTGTAGGCCAGGTTGATAATATGGTTTTAAATAAAGTACATGAAAACCAGACTGAGAATCGGGATGAAAAGTTGACACAGAGTTATACTGTAGGTAGTTTAGCTGATGCTTCGGAAGTTATAGAGAAAGTTTGCAATAAAACGCACGAGTACGAAAAGCTTAATCTTCCTAAAACTGAAGCAGTGTTAAAGAATTTAAATGATAACGATTCTGATGTCGCAAGTTTCAAAGAAACTTTTTTGTCAAAAGAGGATAAAACTAAAGTTAAGGGGGATAAAAAACGTGAAAAAGCGCCTTCAGGTTCCAGCATTAAAACTGCTAATACTGAAGTAATTAAGGCGGTAAACAAGAAGTCGTATAAGCACAAATACGAAAAGCAGAGTCAGGTTGTTGAAAAAATAGAATCTGCATTAAAATTTAATACCGATACAAGCAAAAGTACGAAGAAAGGTAAAGTGTGCACTACAAAAACTCCATCAAAGGAGGAATGCGTCGCTGATAAGGTACACAAGGTTGTAAAAAGGAAGAATGACAATTTTAAAGCTCCTTTGCATAAGCACAGGGAACGCAAGATATCAGCCGCCCAGCAAGGTTGGCCTCCTCCCAAGAGACCTCCTGTCCATCGTCAAGCCGGACCAGCGCCTCAGGACCAACGACCTGCTGCACGAAGGATGACCACACGGTCAACGAATCCCTTTACTAGGACTGCGACCATCAAGAGAGGTCCCACGGATTGGACAAACTGGTGCAGTGAAGTTGCTGCATTCATGAGGAACAAGTCTTGTATCAACTTTCTTATTCTAACTCCCACCCTTTAATAAAATCGAACCAAATTGGTTTGAAGTTCCCCATTGTATATACTGTGTAAACATTTTGAGGGGAAGTGGTGAGGCACTGAAAAAAAACGGTATACTGTTGTTTTATAAATTTTTGAAGGGGACATGTAGTGAAAAAAAAAATACATACTAACTACAGATAACAAACAACTAACATACTAACTTCGCAAATCATAACACATGTACATTATAAATTGGGGGAGAGCAGATACAGTCAAGAAATGTCATGCTGTGCAATTGTGTTGTCACTTTTAATTAAAATAGATATTTTAGGGCGCAGTTGGCCAGCCCAGTATCCGCAACTCTGCAAATCCACTGTGTAATGGTGTCACCTGGACCCTTCGGGGTTAGTTTTGTAAAATGGTAGTGGCGTTTTTCCCCCACACAACGTGTGGAAGGTTTTTTGGCTTTGCCACCCATTATGTAAAAAGTCAGACCAGCACGCGTTTTCAATTAGTTAACTGAAGCCGTTCAGACCTCAGTTACCTAATTTTTTTTTCGAGGGAGGCCAGTGTAAGGTATACACAAGATTCGATTCACAAGAATCGAACTTTTGAGTGAATTAAAGAAGCTGCTTCAGATATGCTAATTTTGGCATACGCGCTTAGTATAAATACCACGCAGCGTCATTTAATAAAAAGGGAGTTGTTGTTAAGGTTGAAAAAGGTGTTATCCTGCGCTAGTGCTTTACGGGCCAGAAGTTTACGTGGCAGTACTGCTGGTTTGACTTACTGTTCGTGAGTATAAAATTATATTGTTCTTGAAAGCTGTATTTACATTCCGTACAAGTAGTACGCATGCTTATTGCTGTAAAAGCCAATTATATGTGCAATGAATCCAATAAACATTGTTTCATGTATAAATTGTGTTTGTATATAATTCAAATAGAGTGCCACTTCAAATTATATACACCCAAGTCTGGGTAGAAGTGAGCATAGATTCTCTATACACCCTACCATGGATAACAGAGATCCGTATTAATGTACTGAAACCTTAGAAAGTCCTTCAAAGTTTGTTTTCAATGCTCATACGGAGGTAACAAATGAACAAACACATTATCGATTGCCTCGCTCTATTTACTTTGTCATCGATATTAAACTGTGGGCAGGGTTTTTTTTTTGTTAGGCAGCATGGAATCAATCAATCCCCGCAGGTTGAATTTATAAGCGTACATCCTTTCAATATTTCCATATAATATATATCGAAGAAAATGGTCATGTGTTATTTGAACTTCTGTCATCCTGGGCATTCTCATAGCGTGTCCCACCAAAAATATTCTCCTGTTCAGAATTCAATATCTTTCGTGTAGTGTTTTCTTCCTACATGAGTAATTACTTAAAATTCCCGATATAAACACATACATACATCTCATTTCTGTGTTCATGCTAAATAATTCCAGACCATAATTGATAATATGAAACGAGGTGCAGGTCAAACTCATAAATATTGATGTAAGGGATATTTGGTAATGCATTTGTCCACGCTTTCTCAAAAGCAATTCGAACCTTCCATTAGTAAACTCTGAACTAATGTTTAAAACACGAGCTTGTTTGATATATCCTCCAAACATCTCTTTTACGGTTTTCTGTTAATGGTTACGTTATACAGTGGAAGAATATTCGGAGTAAATATTCTTTGAATGCATAATGGAGTGAAAGTTCAGTACTTTGACTATTCACTAATTTTTGGTAGAATCAATGGGAAATATACCAACTTTCTTCTGATACTTCTGCGAGTTATTTCAGGCAGATAATCAAATGGGGTCACTTTGAAAAATTAATCTTGAATTCGATCAAAGCTGAATAAGAGAAACCAGGAAATAAGGAATGAATCGGAAGAATTAAAGCCTAAGAATCTAACAGAACAGTAATTTGGTGAGCTTCCATTTGCTTTCGATAGTGAACTCGCGGATGAACTTCTGCAGCAGGTTTGACCTTTACCTGAAATTTCTATTGAAGTTGGTTTTCCCTATTCCGGGGAAAACCTGTCTCTAACTCTCATAATATAGCTTTCAAACCTTCAATTTTTAACATGTCAGTTCTCGATGTACACAAACTTCTCAGTTTAGATTTTGTTAATGTCCGCTAAACTTACACGTTCTTTAATACCTTATTTCTAAGCATCATCCGCAGTCATTCCGAATTGATCTATATGGCTTTAAAGAAATGCTGTCATAGAAAAATTAAGAGATCTTTGTAAAGGTGAAACGTCTTAGTCGTTCTGAGTAATAAACTTCGTTTAACAAATGGTTGTGCTGTTAAAACTACAAAAGGCTCTCGGATATCAAGGCAGCATTAACTCCTGTTTAATAACTTAAGAACTCTGAACCAGATATATAGTATGTCTGAATTTCCCGATAATTAGTTTGTTGTTATTGTTTTCGTGTCTAGGAAGGGTGCAGACGAAAAAAAGAATTTGTACTATCCATAGAAGAGGCTTGAAAGAGGTTGGACTTCTTACCTGTTGGTCCGCAGAAGGTATTTCATCTCTCTTTTACCACCCAATGGAAATCCCAGTGGAAGCGTTACCCGATCAGACACCTGGGGCGCAGCCTCTAGGCTTTAGATGCTCCCCAGGGGGATACTTGTTTTTCCAAATGAATATAAACGTAACAATTCATCTTATAAGTTTTTTGGCGAGAACGAATCCATAAATTAACGATAGCTTGATTATAGTGTTTCAAACGAGCTGGGACTTTTAACGTTATTCTACACATTATAGAATTCCGTAGAATGGAGGAATATAGAATTCCGTAGAATATTTAATGAGTATGTAATGTACACCTAGAAACTTGATACATTATAGAATTCCGCAGAATGGAGGTATCAATCAAATATTTAAAGCAGGACATCCAGAGATTTGACTCAACAAAATCTCAAGATATGGTCTCGGTTACACTTAATACAAGGACAGATATGGTCAATCATAGAATTATCATAGACATTTAACTGTTGTTTTTACTATGACGTTTAAAAGTTATTTAATGAGTATGTAATGCACACCTAGACACTAAGTACACATCGCTTCATTCTTCCGAAATGGAAACCTCAGCAGTCATGAAGTCAAAGCAGCTTAGCATTTTTCTCTGATCTGCTGCTGTTGGGTTACAGTTCCATGATTTTAATCAGAATTAATGTGAAGTCTGTACCTTGTAGGATAGGCGTACAACTTTCCATATCTCATCCGGGCAAGAAAAGTGACAAGTAAAAAAATGGACATTTTTGAGGTTATGTCATTGAAAAATATGTATGAAGTGCCCCATCGTGCACGAAAAGCGAGCGACACATCTCTATCTCGCAATTTGTCCACCTGAGGGCAGTTATATCAGTTTTATTGTAAGATAGTTCAAGATTTATAGCATTCTTTAAGTTGATTTTTTTTCAAATGCTGAATTTTTGAGTTGTGTCACTTTCCTTGCCAGGGTGCGATATATCAAAATGAAAGCTCTAGCTTCTCAGATATACCAATGAACAATTTTCATACAGTTTTAACTTTTGTGGTGAAAACTCTTAAAATATACCACTGTTACATACACCATAAGGTATTTTTTACCAAGTAAGTGGTTTAAAAATATATCTTATAACCTTTACACACTATATGTAATATACTGATATTCGTCCATTCGTTTGATTGATAAACATCGTCAATATTAAAACTGGGAGTTCAGTTTCGTATGAGATCAATAATGGTTAATGAAAAATGGCACAAAAGCGTTTCATTTACATCCTAACATATAATGTAACTCAATATTTCTCGAACATGCAATTAAGTATATTCGTTTGTTAATAAATCACCTGACATAAGACAGTTAGGAAATTAATTATTGGCATTTGATCTTTAGACACAAATTATCTAAGCATACACGGGGCGATTAAATATTTGATTAATCCCCTAGCAAACTAATCGAAGTATGATAATGCTAACCCTAATCATTTGAGAATATGTTTCATGTCAATAATGGTAAATTCATTCACTAGAATAATACAGGTTGCGGTATTTGTTTCTTGTATCTTGAATGAGTAAAATCTTACATGTGTTTTGAGACATAATTGTCAAATGCATTGGGGAAAATGCTTAACCCAATTATGTTCAAGAGATTAAACATGAATTAGTGCTTCGTGATATAACTCGTTCACAATACCTTATGATTATGTTTGCATAAAATGAAAGGAAGCTTTCCAAAGAATCTTACAGGAATCTGAATTATGGAATAACAGGATGTACTATATCATTACTCCTTTATATAAATTTGATTTTTACTAATATTGCATGTTTACACCATATACATTTTATACATTTATTATTTAACTTATGATATTTTTCAAAAGATTAATTCTGTTTACAATTCTCAGTATATTCAAATTTAGCGAACTTGTACGAAAATGTCAGTTATTCCCTATTCAATAACATTCATATTTTACGAAGTGATTTGTACACTATATCAAAATAAAACTTTTGTTATTTGTACTATTTGATAACTGTAAAGATATTGTAGGCCTCAACAAAGACTCATATTTTATAGACAAATGAATAATATTAGAATTATAGATAAAATAACTTTTCGAAACAAAATTTAAAACCTAATTCATACTAAACCTATCTAATTCTTGTTTACTTCTCCCGGTTTTAATATCAGGAATGATACACATAAATTAACAAAGGGGTTTATTTACTCTCAACCTAGGTTTAAAGTTGAGTCTATCGCAACTAATAACATATAATTTAATTAACAAATCTTATCTACAGTTGCAACCTGTATAGAAATCAAACCACTGAACCTTAATTTAAAATTCTGAGTACCATCTAACCAGTGACGGATCATCGCACAAGTGTGACAGTGATTGAATAGTATGACACCAAATGTAGCAGTGAAAGTAATTTGTTGTAAATTCAGTTCATTCACGGGTTGCATCTACCCGATGCTAGGTGCCTTGGAAATAAAAGACAAAGTCCTTCAAGAAGCACAAAAATCATAAATTTATTCCAACGACAGCAATCCTACATCACAGTCAGCGCTCATTCGCTTACAGAAGACATAAACTCAAGTGCCAGCCTGGCGTTATAACAGCGGCGTGCAGCGTAAGTTCACTTCACTTCGCGCAGCGCCTATTTTCGCTTCACTTCGCAACATAATTATTGGTTAGACTGAGTGGTTAGTTTTAATATATTTTAGCACCATAGGTAATATTGAACCTGTCACGTACATTGTGTCTTTGTTGTGATTCTTTTAGTCAAGAATTACTTTGGTTTGACATGACAAACTGATTTATTGATCATAACACACATATATAACACACAGTCTACGTTAACTCAGCAATTATGAACTACGAATATGCCTTAATTATCATATCAAATTATAATTAACCTAATTCTATTCATTACATTATCATAATAACATCTATATTCATAACACAATTCTAATTCTATATAACATTCCTCTCTCAAATTACTATTCATTATTCCATCGCACTCAATCCATTTTAACTACTTTTCTTTCCATGTTATTTGAAGCAATGAACATGTAATGACACTGAGAAAAAGCGAGAACGTTACCTTTTCTGATGATCATCAAAGGCCCTTTGGCGTAGAATATACCATCTTAGGTCAGTTCTGCAGGGTGCTCTGACAAGGCGGTAAATATAGGCACAGGTACTGGTCTCAAATGTCCTTCAAGAGTTCATTAAAATATTTCGTAGTGGTGCAGGCTCATTCATAGGCATCTGTTGCTGCTCCACATTTATGGACGCTTGGATTCATTCAGCTGGGCTCAGCAACTCTTGTATATGCGGAGAATATCGTCTCGGTATGCAGGGTTACTCATCGGAACTTCTCGGCGAATATCGACGAGTATTCAATATCTATCTCGAATAATATCGACTGCAGTGTGCGTTCATCATCTAACTTCCAGGCGTATAAAATCGATTGCAGGATGCGTTCATCATCTAACTTCTCTGCGTATAATATCGACTGCAGGATGCATTCATAATCTAACTCCTCGGCGTATAATATCGACTTCAGGATGCATTCATCATCTGAACACTTATTATAGAGGCTATCACTCGGCTTCGGCCAATTATAAATAATTCGTACAAGGGCTTAGCTTTCTCTAACATTCAATCATGGCGACTCTCTTCGTACTGATATAACTGTGAACTATCTATGTAACATCAAATCTTAGACTCTCTTCTCTTAAATCCCTGTAACGTCCAGGAAACGTGCCCGCGAGAACAGTTGAACTTTGTACGTATTCATCAATATTGTGCGGGAATTGTTACATTTTATCACACCTTTAAGGAAACAACGGCGCCCTGTTCCGGCCTCCATATAAATTACTATTACCAGTGTGACGTAATGTTACACTTGCACCTGGAATCGTTTGCATGTTTTTTTTTTCATTTTGTGTTATTTGTTACATTACAAATACTGAAGTGGCAACTTCTATATAAATTTCTGGGTATATATATGATGATATACTCGTTGTGAGTTAAAGGCGGTAGAATTTTGGAGACACGTGGCGGTCGGTTGCGTTTCTTGTAGTTCTATTCTGTCTTGCTTTGTCACTGTATTTTGGTAGACGTTCTACGTGTACCTTTTGTGTGTTGGTTTCTGTATTGCGTAGTGCTTCAAATTGCTGCTTTTTTTTTTTTAGATTTTTTCCTCGGTTTGGTTGTGGTGTTCGTTCTGAAGCTGCGGTGACGGAGTATGTGGTAAGTGGTTTCTGAATTTTTTCTTCTCTGGTATGGAGGAGTCGTCGGCTGACGACAACTTCTTCTGGTCTGCTAATCTCCAGCCGCATGCATTTTTGAACGAAGCTTTGGTTCAAGGTGTGGGGACTTAAACAATTTTTCTTGAAAGTCCTGCAGGGGCTATCCCTATTTCCCACCCCAGAAAATTGAAGGATGAGCTGGTCAGTCGCGTGGGTCCCAAGATAAATTTAAGTTTTTTAAAGGCCACACGTAACGGAAAAATCGTATTTGTCACGGAAGATAACAATTCAGCCATCCAGTTGTTAAAAATTAAATATTGCCTGTACCAATCGTTCCCAGATTAAATCTGGACACACTTACGTCAAAGTTTTTGCTATATGATATTCCGCTAAATGTCACCTGTAATGAAGTTGCGGTTGAACTGTTAGAGAGCGGCATTCCGGTTTTTGAAGTCCGTCGTTTTCAGAAGCTGACGGGAGGTAATCGTGTTCCGCTTAAAACCATGCTGGTAACAAAAATTGAGCAACAACTCCCTGACAAGATTCATTTGTGGTTCGAAGAAATACGCATACGGCCTTTTATAGATAGACCCCGGCAGTGTAATAATTCTTTCCAATTCTTACATTCGACTAGAGCATGTAAAAATGCTGTGGTATGCTACAAGTGTGGAGGACATGCTACTCAATTGTGCCATGCTGATAGAGTGAAATGTAGTAATTGTGGCGAGGGCCATGAAGCAACTAGAAAAAGTTGTAGCGCAATATATCCGAGAAGCGGAAATAAATAAATTCAAATGTCTTAACCACTTAACGATCACAGAAGCTCGGCGTCATTACGCACAGAATAATAACAATAGAAAGGCATCTTCCTATGCGGGGGTTTCATCTCCCAGCTATAGGGAGGAAAAGATTGATCTGCAGGAGGTAACCACGAACTTGGAAAAGATCATGGAAATATTTGAGTCTAAGTTTGAGGAAACCCTCCAGAACTTTTTAAGTACTCAAGTCGAAACTTTCAACAAGGTCATTGAAACAATGACATCATCTTTTACGAACATGTGACATAAATTTCTCCCCCTGACGCTGTCGGGTGCTCTTCCAAAAAGAGAGAAAACAAAGAAAAAACAGAGACTGTCACAAGATCATTTGCCATCTCCCCTGTCCTCTACTGCTGGGGACTTCGGTTTGATGGATTACTCCGGGACCACCGGTCTTGATAGTCCCGGTTCCCCGCCTGTATTTTGAGGGGGCCATTCCTGACGCCCCTCCCCTTTAGGGGGGTGGGCTGTCTGGCGGCCTTTTTTGGTTTGTCAGTGTTCTTTTTGTTTTTGGTCTGGCTTGTTTTTCTGTTATGTCGAGGAGCGTTCGTGGTGTTCGGGCCAGGGCCGCTTGGCTCCGGTGTCCGGTTTTTGCCTCTGTTCCTGTTTTGATTACTCAGGGTGACTGCCTACGTTCGGAACCAATTTTTTTAAACAATTGTTTTTTTAAGGATTTTTTGGTCTCTTATGGTAAAACAGCATTTATAAATAAAAAATTTAAAAAAAACTTTCCTGTAACTACCATACTTTTTTTATAAATTGGTCAATTTGAAGTAATTTTTAATGAAATTTAGCTAAAACGCTTATCACTCTGAACAAAATTCTAATGCTACTATTTTAATTTCCTTCTTACACATGATACATATAACAGTTATCTTCAAAATGACCTACAATCTAAGAGAAATTTTAAAATGCAAAAATAATACAGACAATTTTATGTTCCAATATGAAAATTTTTCCCAATTCGTCATTCCTTTCCTTATAAAAACAGTCCCAAACAAAAAACTATTTATTATACATCAATTATTGTACGTCATTTCATTAACAATAGCATCTAAAACAGTTCCTGAAAATTTTATCAAATTATATGCATTATTATTTGAAATATCATGATAACGGTAGAGATTTGTGCTAAAAAACATAATTCTGAGAAAAACTCCTTTAAAGTTGTTTGTCACTTAAATTTTGTATTAGACGATGTTTTTTAAAATAGCTATAACTCTGCTTCTAATTGACGTAGAATGAAATTGAAAAATGTATTGAAAAGAGAAAAGATTGAATTACAAGATTCTTGCAAAAAATTAAATTGATCAAAATAGTCAAAAAATGGCATTTTCAACGTAGGCAGTCACCTCAAGAAACCTTTCTTACTCCGGCTCTTTCTTTCGATGTCAATCAGAAAGTTGTGTATCGTAGATATAGGCCTAGGGGCGGTGGGGGTGGCTTTCTCACCGCAATCCAGCGTAATGTTATTTCCATCGACCTTTCTCTCCCCATACAACAAACATCCTTTCATCGAATATGTTGCTGTTAAATTATGGGTCAATAATACTCCTCTCACCATTGTAAATATCTATAATCCCAGATGCAGTTATGATCTCTTCTCTTTTGTTTCTCTTCTTGATAGTATTGAACCACCTTTTATTATCATTGGGTCCTAAATTTAAATTTACTAAAACGGGGCAGTCAAGGTCTGGCCCCGGTGAATCAGTTTCTTGACTGGTTTGCTGGAAATGATCTATGCATTGTTAACAGGGACATTCCTACTCGTTTCATGGCTAACAATTCACCTTCTGTACTTGATCTTGCTATTATTTCTCCAGACTTGTTCCCTATTGTTAAATTTTATATCCACTCTGATAGTTTTGACTCGGATCATTGTCCGATGTTCTTAAAGCTTTATGGTCCATACGCTCAGTGTGTTACTACTACCTTACGACTTCGGAACAATTGGACCAGGACTGGCCGCGATTTAAATAATAGCATGAATTGCCATAACACTCTTTCTTACTCGGATCTTATGTCATCAAGTAAACAGGCCATCTCTGATAATAATCACTCTCAAAGAATTACTGGGACGTCCTACCCACAGTGGTGGAACTCGAGATGCTCTTGGATCTTAGGGCAGAAAAGAAAGTATCTTCGGCTGGCTAAGCGGAATTTTTCGCGTGAATACTGGTTACAGTATAAAAAAATTTCAAGTCTCTTATGTCGGCACATTAAATGTAGCATTCGAAGCTTTTGTAACAAACTCTGTAATAGTCAAAACAGTATGCAGACCATCTATCGCATTCTTAAGAAGCAATCTACCCTACAGGCTTCTGGGGGGGACGCTGCTTGATCGGGGAGTTTGTATCAATTACCCCTATCGTCAAGCTATTCTTTTCGGTCAGAACCTTTACCCTACTTCGCATCACCTTCCCCTTCCGTACGCTCTTACCAATGTGATGGGAGAGTTAGACAACCCTATTGCTACTCCGGAGATCCAGTTAGCGATCAAGGTAACTAAACCCACCACTCCCGGGGCAGATGGTATCTCGGCAAAGCTAATCAAGCACATCGATCCTAATAACCTCTGCAAGATTGCTGGTATTTTAAATAACCTCCTTGGTACGGCTAGTGTCCCGTGTCTGTGGTGCTCTGCCATAATTCTTCCCATTCTGAAACCCAAGAAGCCCAATACTCTGATTACTTCGTATCGCCCGATTGCCCTTACTCCGGTTTGGAGTAAAATTTTTGAACGCATTATTCTCCACCGTCTCACTCGTTGGTCTATTAGCCACAATGTTTTTCCTCCCGGCCTCGGTGGCTGTCTCCCCAATCGGGACAGCCAAACTGTCTTGGTCAAGCTGTACCTATATATCCAGGAAACTCGCCTGAACAAAAATATATTCTTACTGTAAACCTAGACATTGAAAAGGCGTATGATTCCGTTTGGATTGACGGGTTGATTTACAAACTGGCTTCCGTTGGTGTTGATGGAAATGCTTTATTATGGATTTCTAAGTGGCTACAGGATAGGAATATTAAGGTGAAATGGCGCAATCACATCCCCCCCTCAAAAGGTTACGTCTGGGATTCCTCAGGGTAGCGTTCTATCCCCGTTTCTGTTGTCTAAGTATATGCTTGATATTTTCGAAACGACCCCGCCCAGGGTAACTGACTTATGTTGATGACATTTTTGTGTATGCTATTGGTGATGATCCTGTTACCACTTGCAATGATTTGCAAACAGCTCTTGATAACATTCTGAAGTGGTGTAATTATTGGAAGTTCTCTCTCTCCCCCTCGAAGAGCACGGCTATAAATTTTTCAAGGGGTAGATTTTCCTGCCCTGAAAGCCGTATTGCTGGCCATCCTATTCCGTGGAGTAAAAATATCAAAATTCTGGGTTGCGTCCTGTCGTCAACCATGTCCATCGCGCCTTAGGTTCAGTATCTGCGGGAAAAGACTCACCGCCGGCTAAACACGTTAAAAGGTTTGGTGTATAAAACTCGTGGCGCTACAAGCCGGACTCTTATTCCAATCGCCAATGCGGTTATCCGCAGTGTTTTTGACTATTGTGGTGTCATGTATTCCCAGATTTCAAAGAGACGATAATACCATGGAGGCCTTATACTCCATTGCCCTCAGTCTGACCAATGGTCTCCCCCGGTGGACGCCGATACCTGTGCTTCGGGCTGGGTTCACCAAAACAGCATTGCGTGCCGTATTGAGCACTTTAATAAATGTTTTCTTATTAAATAACTGTCACTCCATACCAAATCCTTGCTTTACAGTAACTTTCATAGGCGTATTTCGGGAAACTCATCCAATATCCCTGGTTTGCTGCATACCATGAATATTACTCTGGATACGTACTGTCTGGGCTCAAGCTTTTTCCTAGACCCTGACCGCATCTTTCGTTCTCATCAGGTGGAGATTGTTACTCAGGGTCTCCCCTTTCAAAATAAAGATCTCCCGAACTCGGTGATTTCAGCCTTATGTGCGGAGTATGTCAATAATTACCAGATAAAGTGCATTTTGATTGCCACTGACGCCTCCAAGAACGACGACAAAGTGGCGATAGTAGCCTTTAACCACTCGACTAATTCTGGGAAAATCATGTTAACCCATCGTTTGAATTCAATTTTTACCGCGGAAGCTCTCGCTATCGTTCTGGCTATTGATATTTGTGGCCAGGAGGTTGATCATATTTTAATTGCTTCTGATAGCCTTTCCGTTCTCTCGGCGCTACATATGGCACATCCGAAGTCCCCTGCGGTCATCCTTCTGCTGCATAGTAAAATTATTAATGCGCTTGAGAACATCAATTCCATTCAGCTGGTCTGGACCCCTGGACATCGGGGCATCTATCCAAATGAGGTGGCCGATGAGATGTGTAGACAATGCCCTTTCACTACCGACCAACTTAATGTGGCAAGCCCGGAAGACACCATAAGAGAGATCAAAAGCGATATGTATGCTGCTGGGTAGGATGAATGGAATAGAAGCAGTTCTCGTCAACGCTATGGCACAATTAACCTCAAGAATCAAACGCATCGTAGGTGGATTTACCATCGCCAGATTGATGTTC
Organism: Dolomedes plantarius; assembly: GCA_907164885.2. NCBI lineage: Eukaryota > Metazoa > Arthropoda > Arachnida > Araneae > Dolomedidae > Dolomedes > Dolomedes plantarius. The sequence continues at coordinate 87,109,334 of OU015493.1, read as the reverse complement.
TGATTACCCGCTGGCGTACCAAAACGATACAATGCAACCATCTTTGGCATAAGTTGAATATGGGTCGCGACCCTCTGTGCGACACGTGTAACGAAAATGATACGCCAGATCATATTTTGCTAAGCTGCTCCAAGTTCCGGGTGCAGCGTTGTGCTTTATTTAATTCTCTCAGGATTAGTGGTAATCCTTATGATTCCGCTATTAATTCGGCTACGAGTTGGTGGCGTGGGCTGGTAGCCCAGGTGTGTTTTGCGCTTAGCTCCTTTGGTTCGGGGTGATCTTTGGTTTTGTTCGTTTGTGTGTTGTTTTGTGTCTGTCGTTTGTTGTTGGGTTACGGTGTCTGCGTGGTACATCATCACCGTGTTTGTTTTTGTGGTCCCGGGTGGGGCTTCTCACTGTTTTCCTTCTTCCATGTACGATGTTTTGTGTTTCTAAGTTTCTCCGTGCTAGTTTGTCTAGCGTCTGTCCGCCCATGTGTTTCCTCTTCGGGTCGATATGTAGAGACATAGCCGGTCACCTGGTTGTAGCATAAGTCTCACAAATTTTCATTTCAATTCAATTCAATTCAATACTCGTTGTGAGAAGTTGTTGTAATAGTGTTTTTGCGTTGATGTATAATATTTAAAATTCGTTAGATTGAAATAAAGTTAGTTGAAAATCTTGAATGTTTAATTTAAAGAGCCTGTGAAGCCGGGTAGGCTAGAATAGATAGAAAAACTATCAACACCCTAACTGCATGTGGAAACAAGGAAAGAATATCGCCCTATTAACTTAGGCGGGTGATTTTACATGTCGACTGCTCCATGCTCGGAGTTTGAAAGTAACCGCTCGGAAAGATGTGATTTCTGACATTGCATGCTGGATTGTACGGTGTTTACAATCCCCTTTCTTCATATCCTTTTTCATTATTAAATTTTAGTTACACCTTTACAAATATCTTATTGCCTATATTCTCCCCTATCTCTATTTCTTCAATGGTCTGCGGTTTTCCGCTAGCTTCGTTTTAACCAGTAACCGGCGTGGACGTTATTTTCAAATTCTTTTCTTTCTGGCACTTTCCTACGCACTCCCCTTTTCCAAGTCCTCTCCTCGAGCACACCTATTTTATTGGCGTCATAAATTTTGCCTCGCCTTCTCTTTCTTTTACATCTTCCTTTATACCCTTCCTCTTTTTATTTGCCTCTTGCTTTCTCTTACATTCTACTCTCTGTTTCCATCTATTTTTATCTCTTCCTTTAGATTGGGGAAATTTGGTTCCAAATCGTTCTTCGGGGTAGCCTCATCACATCACCCTAGCAGTTTTTGGTAATTCTGGACGATAAATCCTCTGTTTTCACTTCATTCTTCTCTATATGGTCTCTTATTTGCTGTTGCGCCACACATAACCTAAAAGCCGCAACCTAATAACCCTTAAATAACGTTCATGTGAAAATGGCGTGATGAGTGTTGAAGAAAGATTTTTTAAATATTGCAATTATAAAGAGAACTTGCAACGCCTCAGCAAAAGCGGTTATAAAAGTTAGAGCATTGGTTAGTAACCAAGATTAAAATGTAAAACCTTAAAAGAAATTTCATATCAAATTACTCCAATAGCGTATTTTCCGATTCAAAGGTATTTCGTAGAAGTGACTTCAGTAACGAAAATAAATGATTGTAGCACTTGTTTTTATGAAATGTACATACTTTATATACATATTTATCTCATTAAACGCTTCATACAGTACTCTACAGATGTTCTATACAAATAATATTTCTTTAATGGAAGATTTTAAAAGCAAAAGTTATTCTCTACTACCCAATTCATTTCTGGGTCCTGATTTTCTTTTGTAAAAAACTTCATATATGATAGTCCACCTTTGTAATCCAATAAGAATAAGAACAAGACGAAGTATTTCTAAAAAGTGATTCCCTTGAAAATTTCAGCAAAAAGCTCAGACCCGCTTTTGAACTGTTTATACACAGAAAAAAACAATAAAACTGTATCAGTGCCTGTTGTTGCGACAAACTACTCACTTCGTAATTTAACTAGCACCATGACCGTGTAAACACGTTACTAAACAAAGATCCGTTTCTACCTGATCTTACTCTATTAAATTAAGAATCATGACGTCACGATTTGGAGAGAGCAAATAGAAATGCAGGAAAGTAACTAAGCCGAGCAATAGAATTACTCTAGGGGAAAAAGATTTTCGAAAGACATACACTGAGCTGCCCAACGTTAAAGAAAAAACAATCGAAGGAAACTTTAAATAAAAAATTGTATTAGGACTTGTAATACCGTGAGATATTTGACAGAAAATGATTCGATAGCGTGTGTATCATGGTAAGGAAGAAGAAAACCTAACAAAATTCATTTTTTTATCAAATGTACCTCATATGGGGCTTTACATTTATCTCAATAAAAATTTTTATATTTTAATTAAAAGCTATTCCTACTTAAAAACGTTTCATCTCATTTTTACTTAACATTTCTTAACCCTTTAACGATCGCATGATTTTCAACAAAACGGTAATAAATGTGAGGATTCTATTTATTTCTTGATCCGCCATATCTAGTTTAAAAAACCCATCCCCAATTACATTATATATAGTCTTGTGCTGCCATCTGGTATGTAAAATAAGTAATAAAAAATTTTCAGGGTAAATGAAATGGATTGTTTTAATCTTTTTGGTGCGTTACTTTTAAACACTCTAGCCCGGACATATTACAGGCACGAGAAATAGAATGCGAAACCTCAACCCCGTAATTTTGACGGGAGCGAGAAGGATGGGGTTAAAATCTTTATATTGTTCTAAGGGCCTATTCACTTAAGTTTTAATTCCTTGTTAAATTTAATTTTCTAATTTCATTGTTATTAATCTTAATTTTTTCTGAATTAAAATAATTGTCAATTTTAATTTTCTACTTGTTAAATTTTAATTATTTTATTCTTTATCCCTAAATATTTTTTTCTTATTTTTTAATTTTCTTAACTTTAAATTTTAACTACTGAGCACTTGTAACTTGATAACAAACTACCTTGCAGCAGGAGATAAAGTCGCATCGACGAAGGAACTCCTCTCAAAGCTTCAAACTATGTCAATAAACGTCATGCCTTTTTACTCAGAAATGATGTTTCATGTATTTTCCATAGCACCATGAATCATATAATCTATTTCACAGAATCGATGTTATGAGTGAAATACTTAATATGTGTGTTTCTAACAAATAATGTTGATTTTGAGAAGTTTAGAGATAATATATGTCACAATGTTTGGATATCAGCACAAAACTGAAATTAGAAAAGATAACTCCTAAAAATAAATATTGATTTCTCTGCCTATTTCAATTCACGCCCTTAATAATGCTGAAATTCTTTGATCTTAAAGAGGTCCTTCATAAATCATTCAAATTTACAATACCATGAAGTTGAAATATATTTGTCTGAAACGGAATTCTGTCGATTCCTGCCGATTCCTAACAGTCGTTAACATTTTAGATGCAGAGTCATTTCTATGACTGAATACGCCGACACGCTATTTGCGTACTAATGGACAGAATTATTCACTGCTCTTAGTGAAACAGTTGAAACATAGATCAAGTAGTTGAACGGTTCGCTTTTCAATGAACTACTGCTGAATTCCCAATTTCCTAAATGCTTAAGCGCCTCTTATTCCGCTCCGGCTGAATTCAAATCGATTTTTAGCGCATAAATTATTTAACTGTTGTTTAGCAAAACTATGTTTGGCTTTAGGTAAGAATGGGAAATATTTCGATAATGTGAATTGTTTTGATAATATGAAGTAATTCAAATTTGTTTAAGTATTAAAATATTTGAGCAGTTTTAAATGAAGCCCATTAATGATAGCTGATTAACTTTTTCACCTAAAATTATTTGTGATGATATTTCAGTGTGGGACTTAATCTTAGTAATAAAGAAAACATTACACACATTAAACTTCTGGCAACACAGTTTAACTATTACTTTTTAAAATAACATGCAACTAGATTCAAAAGAACTACTACTCAAAGTACTACTTCTAAAGACTAATATGTGTCTGTTCTCTAGTTTGCTTTGAAACTTCCGAATCTTGTTTCGTAAAATTATTGTCAAATCATATTCTCTAATTAATATATATATTTTTTAAATCAGTTTACATAATGTAATGGAGGAAAAATGGACAAATGAAAGACAGTTTATTTCCAAGGCTAAAGATATATTACGTTATAACTTGGATTAGGAGGGATTACTGACTTAGACCTCTGATTCCTTGCAATGTGTATCAGGTATTAAAACTCCAAACGTTGTTTGTACTCTTAAATACTTGAGATATTCTCCCGAATAAAGTCTTTTTAGCACTAAGGTGTTCTAGATAACACTGACAAATTTGAGCTTCAAGTTCACAAAAATCTCCAGTAAAACAACCAATTCTCGTATAAGCAATGCCCCTGGTGCCGTTTAACAAAGGAAGAAAACACAACGTGTTTAATCAATAACACCTCTGTGTGTATGTAAAATCTCTATCCGAGTGATTTGAAGGGTTTTTTTAGGTAAACTATATATATATATAAAACTCTCGTGCCTGACTGACTGACAAATAACGCTCAGACCAAACAGTTGGACCTAAAAGGCTGAAATTTTGCATGGCGATTCTTCTTATAGTGTAGGGGTGTACTAAGAAAGATTTTTGAAAGTCTTCTTAGATTTTGTTAATTAAAATTTTAAGCTGTTTTTGTAACATTCTTTAAAGTTTGCATTTTAAATAATAATCTGAGAGTTATAAAATTTATCTCAAGACATATCATAAAAATACCTTTAAAATGAAATCTTTTTCGAATAATTGCCTTCATTTTCTGATTTTTGGTGACTTTTTTAAGATTAATTTTTAGAATTTAATTTATTAAATGCTAATCACGAGATTTCTTTTATTTTTGTGATACTTCAAATTAATTTTGCGTCACGTGCATAACAACAAAATAGATTGACAAAAAACATTTAAATTCAGTAAAAGATTCAGTAAATGAATTTTAATTCAAATTGGTATGTTTTATGGATATTAAATAAAACCTATATATAAAACTGCAATTTCTTTCTAAGTATGCTTCGCCATGACGATAAATAAGTCTGAAGGCCAAACTGTAATATACGCTGGTGTAGGTGTAGATGTAAGAGAAAATTGTTTCTCCCACGGTCAGTTTTACGTAGCTTGCTCACACGTAAATTCGCGGACGACCCTGGTAATATTAGTTCCACCCAATGATGAAACGAAAAACATTTTTATAAGAAAATCCTCTAAAAAGCAATTTCATCTTTTTTTTCATTGTGATCATCCTAAATTGTACTCTGTAGCGATGCACGGGTATTCAGCTAGTTTTGAATAAGCAGTAAGTTTGAAACTAAATAAATTAAGTAATTCAGTTGTACCACAGATGTCTGTTGTGCATTTAAGACTATATTTTATATTTTAAAACAGAGAGAATAGGATTTAAAAATATCATTTAGCGTGTAACAAAATAACTAGACTATCAAAAATATATTACAAAACATTAAGCATGGTAATGAAAACGGGCGAAATGAAAAGGTTAGCCATTAAGAACTGTAGAAATTTTTATTTATACTCGTCACGTAGATTACCTAAATTAATTTATGAACATTTTGAAACATTATTAAATAACAAGTAATCTACTTAATTTTGTTCAAGAAAACAATTGATTTTTTTTGTTGGGACTTTCAACTTGAACATTCTGGTTAGTTTTGGTGAACTAGATTGATTCCATTACATGAGAATGACTTTTAAAATTTCATCTTCATTTCAAACGAATTTATACATGCGTAGGAGTCTATACGATTCGTAAAAAACAAAAACGTGATTTGGTTTTGGGGCGTAAAAAATTTCGCTGAGCGAAAATCATTGACGTCATCGTGACGTAATTTTTAATCAACAGTTATGCCCACTGGTAGATTTTGGAAGCGTACATCCCGGCTTGTGCGAAAATGGCGACGTCAGGACGTCGTGTGCTTCGAGACTAAAGCCCCAATTCAATGATCGCATGCTATTTAACTTATATGTCACTTAAACTGACTAGCCTTGAAGTGGATTTGTTTGTGCGGTTAGTTAGAACCCCAAAAGGAATTTTAACTTTCCAAATGATTGATCGATTTCCAGTTCACGCTATGTCTTATTATATACTATCGTGTACCAGGAAGAAAAGGTACAAGTAATAAAAACTCAATTCATCAACAAAGGAAAACTCCACCTTCCGTGACTCACTTTTCAGAAGTTATGAAGAATGCATGCTTATATTCAGATTTTGTCCCGATACAAAGGTTTAATTTAACATAATAATAATAATGCAGTCTATGTGGGGCAATGATTCAAGTTTTGGAGAAAATTATTCTTTTCCATTTTGAAAATCAACACGGGTCTATCAAACAAGGCTTTTGGCGATTTTTTGCTGAATATTCCAAAAATACTCGGGTATCTTCGATTCTTTTTACTCGGCTGAGAACCGTATTACAAATCGAGAACCATCATATTTTTTTAAAAAATCCTTCTATTTAAAAGATTTTTCTCTAAAGCAGACATATCAATTATACAATTTTAAATGATACCTGCTTTCATCTATATTGAATGATGTATTTACTCCGAAATATAATTAAAAACTGCTGTGTGCCAATTAACTACCCTTCATGTGTTTGTGGCTTTTTTTCTCGACGAAGGAATTCCCAAATCAAGTGAAAATTTTTAATGAAGTAAGGATAATGATGGAATCTATTCACTGAGCATTCACTATAGATAAGTGCAAAAACTAAAATGTCACCAAAAGATAGTTTATCAGAAATACACTACTAAATAAACTCTTAATTTGGCAAAACCATGCCATAATACAATGAAACTTTTTTGTTCTTCTTACCTTTTCATTTCAAGCGCACATATATATATATATATATATATATATATATATATATATATATATATATATATATATATATATATATATATATGGTACAATTGTACACAGTTTATAATCTATTGAATTTCAAATAAACGAACTCGAAATTTTGGTATTATATGCATAATTAGTAAAAGAATTTCAATTATATGCAGTCCAATTAGTACCAAAAGGTATTTAGAGAAATATAATTTGAAAGGAAAGCCCAGGTATTAATATTTTAAACAATAAATCCTTTTACTGAATAAGTCTTTTCATATATTAAATTTAAAAAACCAGTTTAAATATAGTTTATCTCTCAATTATTTGTAGTGTATTCATATCGATCCCCCCTTTCCTTATAGATATGAAAAATTAATATGTTCTGTTAGGCAAAATTAAATAAATAAATATTTAAATAAATAAAAAATACTCACTGTTTTCCTCATAGCATTCTCTTGAAACTAAAACAAAATTCCTATAAACCTTTCTTTTTCATTTATTCAAAATTTCATCAAAGGTTTCTCTCTAGCTAAGAAATTATTTTCCTAATTTCTTAGCTTTAACTTTATCAAAGGTTAAAATTTTTTAATTAGTGTAAACATTTACTTTTGTTGCACTGCGATCGAAACTCTTTCTCCTTCCTGTGAGTATTAACTTACTCAAATTTATCTTTCTTCAAAATAAGAAGATAAGACATCAATAATTGGATCAAACACACCCTTTTAAGTTTTATAGGTTAATATAATTCAAAAGAAGATGGTAAGAACTTATTTTTTACTATCAAAAAGGGATTTAAATGATAGAGATTTAAAGAGAAATTTCGAAAATCTTTTTTAAAATACTACATAACGGTTCTTAATAGAATTGTCTCTAATTATCGAGGAAGAAATAATTCTATATCTTTTTACTTAATGAGATGATTTAAATAGCGTTAAATATAGCAGTTATTAAACAACTTTACACTCAATTTATGCTTTGAAAAATTCTTAGTTCTGAATTAGTAAGCAAGAAAAACTGTTGCAATAGAGATTCGAAGACAAGTACCACAAGTAACAAACAATGTGTGATCAAACAAATTAGGTAAATTTAAAATGAAAATTGTACTTAAATTAAAAGGGAGGATGATCGCAAAATAAAGTTAATTTTTTTTATTCGTGAACAAAATGCCTTGAACCATAACATTGTTTGCATTAGCATAATCGCAAACTTACCTAGCTATTAGACTATTTTTAACCATCTTTTTCTGCACAACTTAAATTTACTTTCCAATTGCAAATTCTCGGCACAATTTCTGTGTGAAAATCTTGCATCCTTGATTGCTTCTTTAGCTTCAGTAAATGTAAAAATCCTGACAAAAATGAGAAAAAACTTGTTCAAAAGAAAGGAATAATTAAAGTGTAACAGTAGTTTTTTAACTCTAGCCTGACGTACTCAAAAAGATATATAAAAGGCATGCGAAAAACTACACAAATTCTTATTCTCAAGCTCTTTGAGCGTTCATGTTAGAATAAATGGATTGCTTACATTAGCGCATTAATAAACTTGCTTTGATCGTAGACGGTTCTACAAAACTGTTGTTGTTGATAATGCGAGGCTATTGTAGATTAAACATTCACCCCGAATATGAATTACTGGACTTACCGTGTACGTTAATGGCGGCTGGTGCAAGTAAAATCTGTCGTGGCTGCAAAATCCGTCAAGTGTATCGGTCTCGGCACTTGTCTCGCTTCTAAATTACGGAACTGGCCTATAGGGGCTAATGCTGGCCGTGTTTACGGTGCCCCTTTAATGAATGGCCAGCAGTCTCGGGGTGTGAATTAGGGTGTCCGTCCGCATTCGATATTCACCACAACTGGTCTAGTGTCTGCGAGACGTTGTAAATCTGGAAGTCCGGTTACACACAACTATTTTTAACCATTTTTCTTCGCAACTTAAATTCAGTTTCCACATTCATGCTCTAAGTACAACTGCTTCGTGGAAAACTTTGGCCTTATCCAAGTTGGAGAATGAAAAAAGATGCATGCTTATTGATGAATATGATGCAAGCAAATGACTGAACTGCATAAGGTGAGGAAGATTGGCAAGGAATCAATTATACTCAAAGAATCTTCTAACTGAGTGCCGAAACAAAATTCATCTGGACAGAGAGTTGAACAAAGAAGCAAGTATTATTTTGGACTCATTCCTGTCATGTTTACAAAAGTAAAATTGAAGGTGGGATAGAAGTAAGAAAGTCTCTTCAGATTACAGTTGAGGGGAGGGATAAACTTCGGCTGGGGTTCTTGCATAATTTAATTTAGTTAAAGATATACTTTGTAACACCTATTCAATTGTATAGAGTGGTAATAAATTTTCTACTTTTTTTATTTCAGAATGCAAATTGATATCTAACCTCAGATATTTGAAAGTAACCGAGGAACTCGATAAAAAAAATTAATTTTGGTACGCAACATCTTGTAAGATATCCGTTATTTGAGAAAGCTGTAATATTTTTCGACAAAACTCAATTCTTTATTTTTGCAAACGTTACTCTTTCATAAAAGATAAAACTTTCTCAATACTTTGTAATTCTGCAAGAAACGAAAATTGTGAAACTTTTCCCATTAATTTCCTTTTTTCGCTTAAGATTCATTTTTTTTAACTAAAACTAAAGAAAACTCTTTTTGCATACATTTTTTTTTCAGTTTCAGTAGATGTTAAAAGCCATAAAAAATGATAAAATGCTTGTTCTAAAGAAAGGGATAATTGAAATATAACAGTAGCCTTTTAACTGTCGCTTAACATAAACCAAAAATATATATTAAAGGGAAATGAAAAACTACGCTAAACCTTTTTCCCGAGCTATTTGAGCATTTATAAAAGAATTAAAGGATCTCTAAGATGTAAACAGATCCTCATAAAAAGATAAATTACACTTAATTCTCTTTTGAGTGTAATTTAGGGGAATATATTTTAGAATACGAAGATACTCGAAATCAACTAAAAGTTCTTCATGAATTTTCATAAATTGCTTTTTTTTATCAGTAATGTAAATTTCGCTTTACATTAACTTCAGTTTTACAGGGTTTTACGCGAGCTTTTAATCTTCATGTGATTAGAACGGGTATTTTTTAGAAGTAGAACAGTTTGATACATTTAAGCTACATCAACTAAAACATAAAAATTTCTATGTTTTAACTTCTAGTTAGAAGTTTGCGTTATTTATTTATGCTTCCTTAATTTCCTTGCTTTTCCGGACGCCAATACAGTAAAGGTAATGTATGAAGTGAAAACGTACAATATGCTAAATAAAAAACGAAACATAACGAAATAACAAATAAGGAAAAGACGAAAAGAGTAGCGTAATTGTTACAATAAAGGCTTAAGCATAACAATTCATTAAATGGAAAGGCTGAAAAGAACATTAAATTTTTCTAAAAAAACTTCGAAATACGATGGATGGAAAGACCGAGCATTAAAAATATCTGTTCTAATATGAACTTCTGGCAGTAAAATATTTTTTAGAAAACTGTACATATGTTGACTAATATTCAAATACACTGAAGTGCCACTGAATTAGGGATACCTACCTAGTAACGAGTTCAGCCTCCTCTGGCCTTGATAACGGCTGCCACACGACGAGGCATAGATTCAACAAGTTTCTGGAAACGTTCCACGGGAATGGCTTGCCAAATATTGGCTAAAGCTGTCCATAATTCAGTAAGGTTCTTTGGTGCTGTGTGATGGCCTTTCACGCCTTGTTCCAAAACATCCCAAAGATGTTCAATAGGATTTCAGTCTGTGCTTCTAGGTGGCCAATTCATGACAGAGAAGTCAGAGGAATGCTCATCCAACCAGCCAGTAGCCAACCGAGACTTGTGAGAGGTACAGTTGTCTTGCTGGAAAACCCCACTACCGTGCGGATAACAGAACAGCATAAACGGATGGAGGTGATCACCCAACAACTCTACGTACCGAACTGCATTTAGGGAGGTTGGTACACGCACCAAAGATCCCAAACTGTGCCACGAAAAAACACCCCAGACCATGATTGAGCCACCATGTCCTTGTACAGTTCCAGCCAGGCATGCAGGATCCATGGCTTCATGAGCCTGACGCCATATTCTCAGCCTCTCGTCGGCGTTAAGTAGTCGGAATCGAGACTCATCACTCCATGCTACTCGTTTCCAGTCCTCTACACTCCAGTCTCTGTGCTCTCTTGCCCAGGCAAGACGTGCAGCCCGATGACGAGTATAGAGCAATGGTACTCTCGTAGGTCGACGGCTCCCGAAACCCATACGGTGAAGCGAACGTTGCACAGTCCGTTTATTGACTGTACGACTGGCACCGTCATTAAACTGGGTGGTAATTTGAGCTAATGTTTGGCTTCGCTGGCTACGTACAATACGCCTGAGCCGTCTCTCACCACGCACTGTCAAGGCTAATTGTCCTTTGCAGTTTGCCCGATCGCTAGTTTTTTTTTCACCATCTATGTATTCTTGGTATACTCTTGACACTGTCGACCTTGAAAATCCTAGCTGTCTGACGATTTCGGAAACTGAATGGCCCATGCGTTGCGTACCTACGATTTTTCCGCGATCGAAGGCGTCTAAATCAGGCAGTTTACCCATACTGGCAATTCCAACAACTAATTCAGAATAACCACAGTACGCGCTACACATGCAGTTACCACAGCGCCCTCACTTGCTCATACATGATGCGCAGCGCTACACAATTTGCATAGGCTTTGCTATCCCTAATTCAGTGGCACTTCAGTGTATATATACTGCATAATTTTAAAGAATTTACATTTACGAAATAATAAAAAAATTTCGTTAAATTACTGAACTAATTTTCGAGTGCTCCTTTTCGAGATATATTAACCCATTTTTCTGATTATAGAAAGAATTTTTGTCTAAGCTAAGTTTTTTAACTTCTGAAATTTTAGTTTAAACAATATTTTAAATGTTGCGAACCTTATGAATAAAGATGGCTTTAAAAATGCCATGCACCCATTCGTTCTTAGTAGTTTGTCACAAAATAATGCCTTCTAAATGTTTCTATAACATTCCAAAGGCTAAAAGTCGTAACTGTGTTTAAAAATATATATTATCTAATTTACAATGTATCCTTAAATATCAATTCTCACAGAAACATATTTGAGCATTACCAGTTGGAAACCTGCAAAGAATATTATCATTTTAAAATTTAATTCTGCGTTTACATACTTATATATGTTATTCAGATAATCATAGAAACAGCTGAGTGTCATTTTAAAACTGCAGAATTACAGCGAAAATCGGAATTACAACGAATATAACGTTAATTAATGTAATCCTTATTTTTAGAATGAATATAATTTTAGCTGTACTGAAGTCGGATATAAAAAAAATGTTCATGTCATTCACTACTGATTATCTCCTAGAGTACTTATTTTTATATATAATTTTAATTTTTATTTTAATACATTATTAAATCTTTAAAGGGACCTTTGAAGGGATTTTTTTGGGGGGGGATAGAAGGGCAGCGTATTGACCATTTTGATAACACATCTATTTCAAGATTCTTCCTTGTTAGAATATGATATTCATATACTTTTTTTTGTAATACATTTGCCCTTAAGGGGATGCAAGACACAAAATTGTTCGAATTTTCGAAAAAAAATTTATTGAATTAAAAATTTTTGTGTTCTTTTACGTTTAAAATGACGTTTTAATCATGTTTCTTTCTTAATTATAACAGGTGAAATTATTATTTTTTTTTGCAACATTCTAATAGTAGCCAATCAGTGTTTGAACCTGTAAGTGCGTTTTTCTTCATGATGGGTTTTTCCCCATTTCTCGTCTTACATATTAATTGTTATATGTCAAGAACCGTAAAAGATAAATGGTTGAAACTTGTAACATGTCTTTTTCAACTATTTTGCTTTAATTTCAATTCAGAAAATTTGAAAAAACTGTTTACTTTTGAAAATATGATTTTTTAAATATAAGTTACATCATTTTTTTTGTAATTTTTAATCTAAATATTTTTAATTTTTTTTATTAATATTTTTAAAAATGGTGAATCAAAAATTAAGACTTATGCATTTCTGTTTAATTAAATGAAATAAATTTGAAATTCGACAAATAATATTTCGAGTTATAACTCTTTAAGTTACCCCACTTTTATTAAAAATTTTAAATTTTAAAATTTTTTAAAATCATTTTGAGAAGTTTTATGATGTGATTATGTTTACAAATTATATGGTTAACAATCACAAAAATATTCAAAATTTTAACTCAATAAATAATATTTTTTTCAAAATATGTCCCGGACCCCCTTAATAGTACAACTGTCTAAGTTATAAATTAAATTCAGCTCAAGGACAAAATGTAAATTTTGACTGTTGGTACCATGAACACTCGCATGAAAAATTGAGGTTTGGATTATATTAAAAAATGTTTACAGGATATTTTTTCACCAATAATAGACTAACTAGTTTTAAACCCAGGGAATAATTAAAAAATCTCATGTTTCCTATTGCAGAGGGATTATCATTTTGTACTTACGTACGCCTGGTAGTAAGTGCCATTACCCTAAATAGTTGCTAGGAGTTCTCCCAGCAAAAAAAAAATTAATTAATCCAGATTGAATCTAAAAAACCCAGATTTTTAATATATACTAGCTGAGTGCAGCCCGATGTGTTGCTTTTTCGATTTAAAATGAAATAGTTTCATTTCTTAAAGATTAAATACCGTTTAATCACATTTAAAAATATATTAGAATTTTTAAAAACTAAATAATAATCTAAATTCTCTTTCTCAAATTTCGGTTTTTGGCTTTTGAAATAATTCTTTCAAATTTCCGTTTCAAATTTTGCTTTTTAGACAAAAAAGAAATTCATTCAATTAGAAAAATTCTAAAGGTTTTAACTTCTCATTTCCTAAAACTACAACTATTTCTGGTACTTTAAAATTATTTCTGGTACTTTAAAATTATTTCTGGATTTCAATTATTAAATGACGCGTTCCCGACTAATAATTTTTCCTTTTGGCAACTGAGCAGAATTTATTTTGAAGAGTAGAGTTCCTGGGTCTATTGACTTTAACTCCTGACTCAAGATGCTTATTATCAATGTATATGTGCTCAATAGAAAAATGTTCCAGAGGTAAAAAGTTAAATTAAGTTTAAAGTTACCAGTTAATAGTTAACTAAGCAGACTTCCCTTTTATTACGATAAAAACTATGTTTTGTAATACAATTACATAGTATTGTTTATAAGACATTAAAAAATATAGAAATAACTTTTCACATCATTTCTCAACAAAGAATTTGTAAGTCTGGTAAAGCTTTCTTGAAATCAACAAAAAGCATTTTATTACCATAATTTACTGCAGGAACTGTTCATTCAATTAAACTAAAAGGCGAATATTTGGCATACTTGTAGTTACGTTCTTGCTATCATAGTAAAAATTATTATCTAATCTGAAAAATAAATAAAAATGTCTATTAATCTGATCCGGATTATCCGGAGATCCGGTTGAACGAAGGCCGGATAAACGAAGTTTTATTGTACAGCAAATAATTTATATTTATTTCTCCCTATAAGCATAATACAAATACAATAATTTTGCAATCACATTGGCATGGGTTTGAACGTAAAATGATTCAAGTGAAGATCATTTTGACTGAATCGCAATATATCTCCCTCTTACAAAATCATCACAGAAATTTGGTATTTGTTACGTAATATCAAAGATGGATTCAATAATCCCAAATATGAAATCTTATCAAACTTCATGACCCATGTAACTATTTCACCTCATTCTTCTTGCGTATAGAGATTGATTTTCGCAAATTAAAAGAATCGAAACAAAAAACACCAATTCTCTCAAACAGAAACCGTGAAAAATATGATGGCAAAATCAGGTAAAAAATAAATATCATCGAAATTGTCGTACTCAGATACCAAACACAGAACTTGAGTAAGACGTGACTGAAGGAACATGTTATAGACGATATAAAGCACCCATCAAGAAAATAAAATTTTCAGAAGATTAATTTGGAGGTGAATGATGAATTGGATAAAATTTGATAATTAAAGAAAAACTCTAACTTCAAGTAATCTTAGAAAATGTAGTTTGTATTATCTTAATTTTATTTTTGCCATCATTTATAGTAATATATATATATATATATATATATATATATATATATATATATATTAAAAAGCTGGGTTTTTCATTACAATCTGGGTTTATTACATTTTACTTGCTGGGAGTACTCCTAGCGATTATTTTAGGTAATGACACATACTACTAGGCGCCAAAAGTATAACCAAAATTAAATAATTCAACAAAGCAATAAAATTTGCTTCGAGGTTTACAAAACTAATAATTTTTAATTAAATACAAGCTTAACTTGACAAATTTAGATGTGAAGAGAGTAAGGGAAGCAGGTGTATTGTACAATAAATTTTCTAGATAAAGATTTTGAGCACTTAAAACTACCTACTGTTGTACACAATAATTCTAAATTTCCACCAATCAAAGATTGTCGGAAAATCGCCATCGCTTATAAATATCAAAAATAGTTAAGGGACTTAATCTGCAACAACAACTTTTATAGTCATAACTTCGGCAAAATTTCTGATACTGAATATAATTGTCATCTTCAAGAGTTTAAAAATCTTGTTAATCCAGCTTTGGGGAATATTGTAACTGGGGATTTAAATATTGTTAAAAATGTTAGGTTAAAAGAACTTTTAAATAAGGGCTCAAAATTTAGGGTCAGAAATAAGGTAAACTTAAGCAAATTATATGTTCTGGCATTAAGATTTAGATTATTTCATAGTAAAATTGGCCAGAAAGTACAATTGGCCTATCGAAGGTTTCCAGGAGGGGAAGGTACATATTATACAGGATATAAAAAGGAACTACGAAGAGTATAATATAAAAAGAAAGCAGAGATTCTTTTTAAACAAAGATTTGTACAGTAAAATTAAAGAGTTAAAAAATAAGTTAATTATAACGATTGTAGATAAGGCAACCAATAATTTCGGTTTTATACACTGCTGGCTCCCAAATTGCAACACCAAGAAAGACAAGCGAGATCACAACAAAATTTATTTTGTAGATAACATGTTGACCAAGTATCAAATGATTAAATTTATAGACTTCTGTGAAGTGTGGTTCCTGCCAAAATCAGTAGCCAGAGTAGCCGCCATTGTTGGAGATCACAGCTGCCACACGCCTCGGCATTGATTCAAAGAGACTTTGGATGGGTTCTTGGGGTACAGCAGACCAAGCAGCTTCCACACGTTGCCAAAGTTGATCTGCTGTGGCAGCTGGGGATGGAATCTGGGTCAATCGTAGAGCAACCATGGACCACATGTTTTCTATCGGCGAAAGATCCGGAGAGCGAGGCGGCCAGGGAAGCAATTCAATCTGGCGATTGACGAAGAACCGTTGGACAATGCGTGCCACGTGTGGTCGCGCATTATCCTGTTGAAATATGGCTGTGGGCAAGCCCTGAAGGTAAGGAAGGACAACTGGCTCCAACACCTCGGAGATGTAACGCTGGCTGTTTAAAGTACCGGCAATGCGTACTAGAGATGTGCGAGAGTGATATCCAATACCGCCCCATACCATAATACCCGGTGCGGGACCAGTGTGGCGGTGAATAACGCAGCTGTTCCGCATCCTCTCTTCACGGTGTCTCCAGACTCGAATGCGACCATCGTGGTGTTGCAGACAGAAGCGTGACTCGTCAGTAAAGACAATTTCATTCCATTCTGCCGTCCAGATCCTTCTGTCATCGCACCATTGGCGGCGGAGACGTCTGTGGTTCTGCGTCAAGGGTAGACAAAGCAATGGACGTCTTGCGGACAGACCACTCTGCTGTAAACGGCGTCGAATGGTACGTGCAGACATTGGATGATGCGTTACAGACTGCATGTGCTGTGCTATGGTTCGTGATGTGACTGGGCGATCCGTCACTGCCATGCGCACAATTTGCCTGTCATCACGTGAAGTGGTGCGCTGAGGGGGATGCGATCGAACACGCCGGTCCGTCGTACCCTCCTGCATCCAACGATCACATATCCGCATTACAGTTGTTTGGTTTCGTCCAACACGACTACCGATTTCCCTGAAAGATAATCCACAATCTCGGTAGGCCACTATCCTTCCTCTGTCGAACTCGGATACTTGATCAAAAGATGATCGCTGTTTTCGACGAGGCATAATTGATCGTTTTTTTGAAAAACCACAAGAAAAACACAATTGCCGAACTTGAAATCGTCGAAATCTCCAAGCCTTAAATAGCGCTTTGAAGTGGCGCCACAGGCGCGCGTGATGTGCGTCTGCGCTGAAATTCTAATCGTTTGCATATCTCACCTCCGCTAATGCATGTTGTAAATTTCATGTTATTTGCATGTTTCCTTCAGGGTGTTGCATTTACAGTGGCCAGCAGTGTACGTAAGGATTATTTCAAGCAAATAATAACTAGGGAATACAACTCAAACAATACCTATCAAAAAATTAACTTTACCAAAAAGGAATAGATAACAGAATTTTAGCCTTTAGCAAAAAATTTAAGCATAAGATTAATAGCCTAAAATACCTTTACCATTTTCCCACCATTAAATTCCGTAAAGTACCAACTAAGTTTATGTTAGTTAAGTGTATTTCGAATTGTTATAACACTTCAGTAAAAGGTTTTTTAACTTGTTGAAAATTATTCTAAATAAAATCAGGATTATCGAAAATAGCTTTATTGTAAATAATCACCAGGATGTTTTACAATATTTAAAGAGTAAGAATTTAAAGAGTAAGAAAACGTACACGCGTTTGATTTTGAAAACCTTTTTACTAGTATTTCCCATGATAACTTAATGAATATCTGCTCAGAAATTTATGATGCCTATCTGGATAGTACTTTAATCTGAAAATGTGACTGGATGGATCTATGTAAATTTAATACTTTTGAAAACTACCTGTTTAACGACATGGGTTTTTTAAACAGATAAATATGTCTGTACAAGGGTTTAGAAAACACTATTTAATCATCGGATTAGGTACTTCTTACTTTGAAAATAATATTTTTAGAGCCATAAGCAAAGTCATCTTGGAGAAAACTGACTTAGGCACTCCTTGTACCAAGCCACAGATACATATATATATATATATATATATATATATATATATATATATATATATATATATATATATATTATATGTTATATATATATATTATATATATATTATATATATTAGTTAGTTGGTTGGTTGGTTCATATTCTCTTTAATAAAGCACGACCCCCTTCCAAATTGCAACCTAAAAATAATGTAAGTAATAATTTATATCAGCCTTGCAGATCCTTAAGCAGGTATTTGAAATATCTCAATTCCATAACATCAGCATATCTGGCCCGAACCGAAACACTCATTTATTATTTTCCTGAACAGAAGACTTCTCTTCGCACCTAAGTGTCATTGCTGTCAAATCTGCTGACCACGGACGCCAGAAGTCCGGTGGGCACGACGGTTCTTATCTTGTCATGTAAACAGCCCTCGGCGCCCCGTCCTGTTTCATTGACGCCGGGCAAGTCTAGTGGCCACTGCAGCTAATGCCCTCTGAGGAATAAAACACGTCTTGGAATTTGTGATTCTCTTCTATGGCTCCATGTGTGCGTTTTTCTCCTAAATTTCTTCAGTGCTTTCCCACTTCGCACGACTGCATATCTCCAAATTGTACGGATCAATACATTTGATTGTGATTATTAATTATCAGATATCTTACTATTAACAGCTGAAGGTAAACAAATGTATGTTAGTTAGTGAGCAGACACGGGGATGGGCTAATCTCGCGAACCGATATACTCTACCGATATACGCGGACGGACGAGACGCGTGCACTGGTGCTATCCTCAACTTTCAAAACTTTAAACTTTTTTAATTATTAAATTAAAACAGCCGAACTCAAAAGAAGCGGACAACAGAAACAGCTGACATTCCGGGTGGGCCAGCTCCTTTCCGTTTCGCAGATTTCCACTATTTTCATGCATGCAAAATTCAACTTTTCCGTCTTCCAATCGACAAATTTTTTATTTTCATGTGTTCTAAAACTCTTCATCTTTAAGGATATACACATTTTCATAAAGTTAAAGATCTTTTCATTGCAAACGAAGCTTTTTCCCTAAAGCAGTTTTCCGAATTTCACGAAATCAACAATTTTGATGGACAAATATTTCAGTTATCTGCACCTATTAATGTCACTTTTACGATTTATCGGCATTTTCTAGATGTTCAGCTTCCTAAATATACCAAATACATTTAATAAAAGAAATGTTTTCATTCTAAAAAAGCATACTTAGTTCCAAACTCACTTTTGAAATTTCCCGCGCTGATTACCATAGTATCTTAATGTAACTGAATGCCGAGTTAGATATTTTTTGACTTATTATTTTACTCACTAATAATTTCAGAAAGTTCGTGAAATTTGTTTCTAATTAATGAGCAACAGATGAGGATTCTTCCACCATCAATTTTTAATTCGTTAGAACTGTCTTTCTATTTTTAAGCACTTTTTCCACCCATGAGATTTGATATTTACATTCGGCCTTACTGCAATACACCTCCCATATTGCTCACCTGCTTGTGTGCTGCCGTAGCGCAGTGCCATCGCGCTGACCTGGTAAACCCTACTATGTGGGTTCGGTCCCAGGTGATGTCGCATCGTCCAAATTTCCCTATCTTGATATTTTTTGTTTTCCTCTGCGGAACTTTACTGTATTTTTAACTCATAAAGAAAATACCGATATTTTGAGAGATTTTCGAAAAAAAACTCATAAACCCATATGCTTGAAAATCCCAGATCTGGGTATAAAAACCAAAGTCTGGGAGCCTCTGTTGCTAGTCTAAAAACTTTGAAATTGCTATGCACTTAGTTTCAGGAAGAAAACTTTAATTGTGGACAGCTATTTGAGCATCTTTCAGAAATTCAAAATATTACTTACGCGTAAATACCATTGTTTCCCTCAATTTTGTATTTAAAAAATAAATCTTGAACTAGTTGGTACCAGTCAAAAACATGACGGCTGGATAGTAAATGCATGTACTCTGCCCTCTGTATTATAAATACACTGTGAAACAGCGTGAAATAAACAATTTCCGTCAGGTTTAATGCTACATCTCACAAACATAATTAATTAAAAATAAAAATGGCAAAAAGAAAGCTAGAGAGATTCCTCGGAATAAACAAATTAACGTGTTTGTGTGGCCTCGTGTTTAGTATTCAGTATATAAAGCCAGATGTAAACATGTCACTGAGCATACGCAGAAACAAATTACTGTGTTTATGCGGCCTTGTGCTAAGTGAGTATCTAAAGCTAGATTTAAACATGTCACTGAGCATGCTCAGAAAGTAATTTTTAATCGCAAATTATCTCTAATCAGTAGAAATTGCTGTTACAAAAACCAAATTTGACACATCTATAGATTAAAATGTTTCGTTAAGACCAAATCGAAGTAAATTGATGCAGTAGTTTTCTCTCATGGACTGCCCGAAGAATCGGCTTAGCAACTGAAATATACAGATGATTGTGAAGCGCCAGTTGTATCACAAAAGGGACTGAGGGAAGCATCAGTTTCTGATCATAGCTAGATCACATTTAACACTTCAAATTCTGGCGACAGAATATTTCGTCTATACGTTTAAAATGTTCATCTGAAGGTAACGGAATTTCCGTCATTCCTTTCTCTGCACGTTTATTGATAATTAGAACAATAGCATGCTCTTAAAACTAGCTTTTATGTATTTGTGACGCCTTCCTAAACATCTATTAACGTTACTTAAATTATTTTATGTTTTGAAGTTGAATTCAAGCCTTTTTTTATGTTATGAGGCCAATAAACTAAAATTTCTGATAATGGTGAGTATAAATCAAAAACTTATTTAATTATTATTTTCCGAAGGCAACTTCAAATATTATGCGACGTCGATTAGTGTATACAGTAGTTCACAAGGTCTCCAAAAATGACCCGCGGTACTTAGGTTAAGATGGGCAAGATACCCCACTTAAAGGTGTTAATATGATCGCAATTTAGCCAAAATCAAAGCACATTTCAGGACACCATTTCAGTTCATTATACATGCAATTACAAAAGAAAGAGGTAATTAAATTAAGGTTTTGAAAATTTATCTTAACTGCGATCGATCGCTACATCACTTATTCCGTACAAATTTTTAGCTAATTTGTTCAGTAAGGGCCTTATTTTTCGACTGCTAATGTGTGTTTTTTCTTTCCTGTTAAAGCTCATGCAAAATCTCTCCTAATGACCTGATACCAATTTAGTCCAGTCGCAAAAAAGAAGGAAACTAGATAGAGCAAAAGCTAAATAGATAATCAATTAATGACGTATGAAACTGGGAGAATCTTTAATCAAGCCGAATCAAGCTGAGAAATGCTTTTTAATTACGTATGCTAGAGACCGTTTGACGGTCAGGAGAGATTGTTAACCAGTCGAGGTGGAGTTTGATATTTTGAATAAGTTATTTAATGTAGCTCTCAGGGATGTGTTACCAAATTATGATTTTCTAAAATTCTTACTGTGTAAGACGGAATTCTTACTTTTCACATAAGTATGTTTTTATGTTCCCAACTTATCACTTAATGTTCATTCGTTTTATTAATGCTTTAACTAACCATGATACCTTGATAATTAATACAGTAACACAGGGAAACACAGAGAAAAATGTAGCTTTTACAAAATTTTCAATCATTTACATTTTTTAATAAACATAGGTTTCTTTTTTTCCAATGCGGCAGACGGTTTCTTGGACATCATCCTTACCGCCATATGACTCCGCGGTTTTCCTGGCCACTAAAGGCCACATAGGTTTCTAAATAATGAAGAAAACCATTTGTTCAAATATTGGGATGTTTAGCAGATATATTTGCTATAAGAAATTTGTAAATGTCTAATCCGTACTAATACCGTGGACAGAATTAAAGCCTTGAACAAATAAGGACCCACTCAATGCTACAATGATCAGGGAGTCGTGATATATGAATTTGTACAAAATTCATGGTTCATAGTATATCAATTATGTCTTAATTTTTAATTTGCCTTTAAGTAACCTAGCAATAACGAATGAGTAAAATAGCTTTTTAAATTGAATGAAGGATTGCCTTAGGCAGACTCGTTCTTCAGAAACTTCGACTCAAACTTTCATTATGATTCATTATAATTTATAATGATACATTATCTTCTAGCGATCACAGATTTTATATGACCGAAAACTGTCTAATCAATTATGCCAATATATCATAAACTAGCATTATTTCCCGGCGTTGCCTGGGTAGATATATAGATATAAAATTTTTCATGCATTCCATCAAAAAAATACTGGGCTGCACCCCCCCCCCCGCAAAATAAACACTTCGCCCCCCCTCCCGTCACCCCCAGAGCAACTCTCCCCTCAGAACGAACAAACATCTTTTCCCCCCGCGTATCGAATTAGACTGGTGTGGTGAAGGGACTGTATCCACATTTAAGAGGTGCGCTTAAGGGCACAAAAATCATTAAAAAATTAATTTTAAAAAAACTAATTGAGCCCCAAATTTCGTTTTTCTCGATTTAAGTTTCTCGGGTCTTAAACATTAACTGTGCCGAATTTTGTCCCGGTGAGTGAAACAGTGTATGATTCTATAGTGGACAAACAAACAGACAAGCTCTTTTATATATAGAGATTCAGGAAGATATGATTTCAAATTGATCCTATTTACGTAACCTGCTAAATATAAAATAGTTATTTATTTATAACAAATGCCCGGAAGATTGGCTATGACGCCATTTGTTCTCAGTAAAGGGCGAGACCGCTAGCCATTCATATAAGGGGGCACCGTATAGGTGGCCAGCATTACCCCCTACTAGCCGGTCCCGTAATCTAGAACCGAGTCAAGTGACAAGACCGGAACACTTGACCCCGCATCTCCAGAGGTAAATTTGAGTACGTGGAGGACATTGCAGCCACGACAGATTTTACATGCACCGGCCACCATTAGTGAACACGGCGATGGATCTTTTGTCAGCAACTGGCATCGAACCCGTAACCCTCAGATCACTGACTCGATGCCTTTGCCAACCCGGCCACCGTGCCCATAAATATAAAATAGTACATGCAAACAGTAGCTTCCATTTAACAGATTATCAAAAACGTAACTTACATGATAAAAGCAATTTGTTAAATGCTCTATGAACGCTAAAATTATGCTGTTATCCCATTGGCTGACAATATCATCATTAAAATGATACTTTTATTGCTCGTAAAAAACTCATTGTGCTGTGTTAATCAGGTTTTGGGCACGTCATCATTTAATGAAAATTATCTTTTATTCATTATTATTCTTAATTAAACCTTATTCGTATTAGGATTAAAAGCACAAAAAAAGAAATATTAATGTCCTTAAGCACAGGGAAATATCTTCAGAATTTGTAATAATGTTTATTCAGTCAAATTTCCTGAGTATTACGCTAAAAATCTCTCCTTTAAAAAACAGAACAGGAATTTTTCTCGCTGAATATTACTAGTGTAATAATAGCAATTTTTTAAATTTTTAAACCATTCGAAAGCGTATGTTTTTGTAAAAAATTGGGAAATAGCTGAAAGGGAATAACTCCATATAAATAAATTCAAAATTTAACTGAAAAACTTAACAAGTGTTTTTAACATAATTATCAAAATATTTAATGCTCCTGTAATAAAGAAAATTTTTTTTATTTATTTCCTAAAGAAGCATTATGCGTCCTAATATTTTATATGTACATTCCATACATGCATATCCCACGTAAATTATATTACAGAACAGAACGACATAAAGAACGAGGTACAAAAATATATTTATATTCCTTTTCTAACAAACGAAAAATGTTTCATAAAATATATTTTCTTAACTATATATACAAGCTAAACATGAAACTTTGGCTTTACATGAAACTTATCTCTTTATTTAAAACACATTATTTGTATTTCACGGCATGATTATCAGAATTTCCCTTTTAGTGTATCATTTTCTTTTTTTCAAAGGAAGAAAACCTTAGAAATATTAGTTTGTTACAAATCTGAGAAATACAAGAGAAACTTAAAAGTTCCTTCTGCTTCCAAAGATAAATAATGATGGAAAAACTTATTTCGAGCGCATTTAAAGGGGAAAGCAAAGGAAATACGGCGACATCAAACTGTGTAACATTAACCATTTCAAAAAGAAAAACCTGCAGAGAGTAATAGGATTTCAAAAGCTGTTATCCTTTAGTTTTCTTTGATGTGTCAGCTGCGAAATAAGGAAAAGTGGTGTTGCTCAAAAATTAAAGCTAAGTGAATTCAACGAACTACGAAAATTAGGTTTCATGTACAAAATGTTAATTTATTCAATTAATGTCGTAGTTCCTAAGTTACACTCTGAACGGAAAAATATACTGTGAATGTAGGTTGTAAAAGAACCTTAAAACAATTGATGCGTGCATGTGTTGAGGCAAGCAAGGAATCACAGAGAATTGGCCTTTATCATACATTTATTAGACAATACTAAAACTTCTTTTAAAGGGAAATTAATTATAGAATAAGGTTCCCCGTCATATTATCATTTAATACATGAGGAATCAAAAGCAGAGACAAAATATTCGGTCAAGGCAATTATTTCTAGGATCTTTTGGGAGGCACTTACTACTGTTGAAGAATACAGCGATGAATGATTTCATTGACAGGGGCCCACATCATGTCATATTCAGCATCATCATGTCGGATTCCAGGAACTTCCGCTAGACTCCGAGACATCTCAATCGGCACTCGTCCGAGTTCCAGGGAACAGCAAGTGAAATCTGTCGACCTTCTCTCTTTTTTTTTCTTGGGCTGTTGTCCGTTTACCGGGGCCATTTTGGCCCGACCCTTTTTCTCTAATTGAACAGTGTACTGTTTCTCTTAGCAGTTGATGCCCCAATTGGTCCCTCATTTCACTGCTCATGTTCACAATCTACCTGCCCACCATAATTTTCGTTTGAAGTACCACTTTGACCATTATTTGAAAGCTTTATTATGGGCCATAAAATAACATCACCATATGTCTTGCAATATTTATAATCTTTTGTTCGCTATCAATGGCCACACAGACAGCTTTTCCTTTACGCCACCTTAGTGTTCCTCAAGTCTTTATTTATTTTTTCCTCTGAAGTTGTTAAAAGAGTTTTATTATTGACCGTCTCTCGACCACACACCGCGGAGAATTATAACATTCAGCGCTTCTAGAGTGAAATAATTTAGGAAGAACAGTAGGTAATAAGGAAGGTAAAAAATAAGGAAGAACAGTAGCATTGTAAATGTAGATTGAAAACTGATGGATGGAGATATATATCACGGTATCCTAAAATATTCAAGAATAGAAATAAATTATAGAATAAAAATATTAAACAATAGCAATGTTTGGAGAAATAACAATTAATCGAACTCTATCAATTAAGTCATAGTTACCGAAAGAATTGTTGGTTTCTCTATAAGCGTGTCATTCTGCAATTATAAGCAATTTAATTTTTTTTTCCAACTCGACTAGAATATTTCCTTTATAGATTCGCCCACTGAGCACCGCGAAAGTTCTGGGACTTGTAACGGAAAAAAACCTTACAGGTGAACCAACATCTCCCACTAGAGCCACCTCATTTTAAACCGATCACCCCCAGGGTAGGAACTGAATACAATGTAAAGAAAACTAAGAAGACAAGTCAACTTATCTTGACTTGAATTAAAAAGACAATATATTTTATAATTACCAGACAAGATTTTAATCTTTCAACACTTAACTGTAGTCAGAATAATGACATACATTCGCTGGAGGGTGGTTTTAGAAACCATTGGCTTTAATTCTATGTAAATATTTTTTTTGTACAAAACGCAAGCAAACGAACCATGAAAATAAATTCATTACTTATCTATGTTTCAAAATACTTATAAAAAGGCTTATAATAAAAATGTCATTAGAATTTTCGAGATTTTTTAGCTATTTTCTTTTGCAACATTCAGTTGCCGTTAAAAATGTTACAGATGATTAGTTTTCTTTACTTCTATTTTATTAATCTAAATAATTAAATATATAAAACATCAATCATCTTCATCACTATGTGAATATTAAAAAAAAATATTAATGAAATATATAGAAGAATGCTTAAATTGCTATATTTTAAACTGCCAAATACTCGTGGCAAATAGTTTTTCTCTAGCAGTATATATAGGTTGTTTATTTATTTTGCCTACTAAATAATAACTTTTATGGTATTTTAGTTTTTCAGTGGTGTTTAATTAGCAATATCAAAACGCTTCGGATTGATATTTTGCCAGCTTTGTCTTTTTTTCTCTGCTCTCTAACACCGTTCATACAAAAGTAACAGCCAAAATCTTTCAAAATGTGCATTCTTTGAATATTTGTATTATTCTTGTAACTCTGATATAGGTCTGACATGTGAACATTCATTCAACTAATACTGAATAGTACTGTGCTAGATGCCCCGGATTCGCTAACTCTATAACCAAAACATTGCAACCGCCAGCTTGACGCGACAGACAGTCTGCGTGAAAAAAAAAATAATAATACAAAGATGTTCGGTTGTTGGTATCTGGAGATAGAAAGCGCATACGCCGGAGTGAGCATCCTTATATGCATTCTGTGTTCATTCTGTAATTAAATGTGTTACAATGTTAAGATTCGCTGTAGTTTACTGAGCCTTAGAGGGTTTAGATAAATTAAAATACTAAAAATAAATATCACCAGAAATATTTGAGCTTGACTTGCTAATACTACGTCTACTTTTAAATATTTCAGACTACAGATATTCCTCAACTTAGACCGAGATAGGGACCGAGACATTGGTCGCCAATTGAGTTGGTCGTAAGTCGAGTTTCAAACAATTTTTTTTGATGTACATACATATATTTTTTACTTTCATAACTACATATGTAATTTAAAATACAATGTATTTAGAAGACATAAATTATTCTGCGTCATCACTACTTATTATATTAGTACAATAATATTAGTTCAGAATTTGCTACAGAAGATACGTTGCAAGTTTTTTAACAAAGTTATCCAAGTTTGAGCAATTTGCATCTTCTTTTTCCTTGTAATTGTCTGGTACCAAGCCAGATTTTCCTGAATACGACGATTTGAACTCGTGAATATTTCTTCATTTGTATTCATTGCTTCTAATTGTTGTAGTCCTTTATTACTATACTGAAAAGTTGAAGCCATTTCTGAAGCCAATGAAGGTTTATTTTATTTATTGCGTAGATATCGAAACTATTGCATCGTAACATTTTTACTATTGCGTCATAAATTTTTTCAGTATTGCAGACTATTGCAGACTATTGCATCATATTTTTTTAATAATTATGTAATACATATAGGTATGTACTGTGCATTCAAGGAACAGTATGTTTGAGAAAAAAAATTTTTTTTCAATTTAAAAATTTCGGTCGAAGTCAAGGAATACCTATATATGAATATTTTTACCGAAATATTTTCTAGCAGGTTTTAATCTCATATGTACTACAATTGTCTTGTATTTAGATAAAATACTCAATTTCAATTGTTAATTTCCGTAACATCAAAACCATTCTTATTGATTTAATATCACTTCCGAAATCGAAGTCACTCTCCCCAGTAGCAATCTGATTTAAGCATTTTAGTGCCGGTGCACACTTCAGACAAAAGTACTCGGGACGCTGCGTTATTTTCAATCTGCGTGGAACGCCGTTCCAGTGCACACTTTCGCGGTGATAGGCGTTAGCGGCAGTCTCTCGTTTGCCACCAACCGAGATGGATCGGACGCGCGCCCAATTATTTAAGAAAAATGTTGTTTTTTCTTACTTAGTCTACAAGCATGTTAATCGTGAAAATAGAATTAGAAAAAAGAAGCACTGGATCCATCCATACAACAGCGAGAGGTACTTGAAGGGAGCGTTTAATGTATGCTTGATGGATCTCAGGGAAGATGGTGAAAAGTTTTTTTATTATTTTCGGATGTCAATTCAATCCTTTGACGAATTGGCCAGTCGAATCAGCGACGCACTTCAAGGGAAAGAAACCTACATGAGTTGTTCCATACCACCCTTGGAGATGCTGGCTGTAACACTGAGGTACGTAAAATACTTCAACTTCATATCTACTTTATAGGTGATTAAAATAATGTTATCCTATATGTAATATGTCTACTGGCATGGTACGTAAATTATTTCAAATATATTACCTTTTTAAATAGATTCTTTGAGAAGGAAAAAAAATATAGATTTATTTATTAGTTTTATTATTTTTTATTTGAATTAAGCGCATCAGCATTGGCCGGCAGTTTTGCAATTAGCACAATTTTCATAATTAATTAAACAATATTATATTTAAATGTATATTGAAGGAAATTACAAAGTATAATAATAAAAAAGTATAAACAATATGAAGAAATAAAAAAGTCATTAACACTACATCTAATGATCTAAGTACTTAATTATAGGTTAAGGACTTTCCAGAACTTTTGCATTGTCTGTAGTTAGGGGTGGTTGCGGCAAAGGCTTCTGCGATGGGTAGAAACCGGTACGAATATCTGGTGAAGTTGCAGTCGTGGTAGAAGAAGATGGCACATAAGAATTATATTGAATGGATGAAGTTGGAGGGAGGTTGTGTTGAGGTGGAGGAAAATTAATTAGCTTTGTTTGAATGGACCTGAAATGTTGGTAGCTCGGGGAAAACATTGGAGAAGGAAATGCCATGGATGGAATCTGAGTTTGATTTTGACTTTTTATGCTTTTGACAAGGTCAAGAACTCCACTTCTAAAGTCCAACTTTTGATCCTCGTTGGAACTTTTTATGGTTGGAATCAAAGAATCAAAAAATGATTTGTCTTCATCCGGTGGCTCGACAGTAACGGGTGAATTTATGTATCGTAAAAGTGACGACTCAAACTCTCTTTGCCGTTTGGACGCTGCTCTGGTGGATGGTACAGATGTGGGTGGTGGAGTAGATGCAAGTGGGAATGCAGGACAAGTCGCAGATTCTGATAGGAATCCATCTTCTTCTTCATCTTGTCGGGATTGCGAGTGAGGAGAGTCATTGTTGTAAGGATTCTCAGGAGTTGACTCAGTGGTTGCCAAAGCCATCGATTCCTGCAAGAATGACAACTGTTTTGAGTATATATACTGTCGTCCAGATCCTGCTGGTTGCGCTGATTTTGTCTTTTTTCGTACTCTCTTCGAGTAGTTGTCTTTCAAATTTTTCCATTTTTCAGCGAACTTCTTAACTGAAATTAAAAAAAAATATATTACTATCAAAAAGTTCATCTCAATAAATGAAAAAGTTCATTCTCTCTTAAAATTTTATTATTATTAATGTAATTACTTTTTCTCATATTTATTTTGTTATTTATTATTTTGGTTCCCCAATTATAATTTTTCTAATTTGCTAACAATTATTTGGCTTTGTTGCTATTACAGATATCTAGGGAGTGGATGTTACCTCAAAGATCTCCAATACACTTACCTGCTTGGACATTCAACTTTATGCAAAATTGTCAGGAAAATTTGTGCAGTGATGTGGCTAATTTTAAGAGAAGAGTGTTTTCCTCCTTTTAGTACTGAAAGGTGGTTGGAGATTTCTTCAATGTTTGAAAAAAATGCGAACTTCCCTCATTGCCTGGGCGCACTCGACGGAAAACATATAAGAATAATTAAACCAACAAAAAGTGGGTCGTTGTACTATAATTATAAGAATTTTTTTCGATAGTTTTATTTGCCGTGGCTGATGCAAATTACAATTTCCTTTACATAGATGTAGGGTCGTTTGTAAGAGAAAGGGACAGCACTATATTTGAAAACTCTACTTTTTATAAACATCTAATGAATGAATCATTACAATTCCGAGTAAATAAACCGCTTCCAGGTACCCAAAGCCCAAACCTTCCCAACGTCTTTGTAGGTGACGGTGAATTTGGGCTATCTACTCACATTATGCGCCCGTACAAAGGAAAAACCTTGTCAAAAACAGTAAGAGTGTATTCAACTATCGGTTGAGCCGAGCCCGCCGATACGTGGAATGCTCTTTTGGAATTCTGTCTAATAAATGGAGAATTTTTCACAGACCAATCAACGTAAATTCAGATTTAACTGTACAAATAGTCAAGACTTGCTGCCTCCTTCATAATTACGTTCGTCAAAGGGATGGATATAATTTCAATGAAACGCTGTCGATAACAGGACTTGGAGAAGAAACACACACAGCTACCAAAAGAACGATCTGGCCCTACGGTTGTTTCTATGAGAAATGAATTTGCAAACTACTAAGCTGGTCAAATGCCTTGGCAAGACAATTTACATAAATAAAACTAATAAACATATTTAAATTCAATAATTTTAAATAGTTGTTTTTTCCATCAGCCATTTTACTAAAAGTTAACATTTTTCAATATCAGTTTTATTTCAATAAATATTAAATATTGATTCCATGATGTAAATGTTATCATTTAATTGTTATTGTTCCCTCAGAAAAGGCTAATTCCTTCAGTAATTTTCACATTTGTGTCTAGAGTTTACCAATTTAAAAAAGGGTAAAATAATAATAATAATAATAAAGATAAACTAAATAATAGATTTTTTTGTTTGTTTTACATAAAAAGAAATTTCATATAATTTTATCTCATTTATTTCAAATTATTTTTTAACTAAATAATTATTGGTTAATGCTAATCATTTTTTGCTGTTGCTCTTATGAAAATCAAAAGTGGGCCCCAATAAAATTCGGTTATTTTATTTTAATTTTAAATTGCTTCATTTATTCATCAACTTAATAATTTTTGAGAATCAGCTAAGTAAGAAGAATTGCGGTTGAGCAAATATTCCGCCACTTCCCCTATATATCTGTTTCGCTTCTTGAGAATCATCTTGATAATGGGTTTCTGAGAACAAAAAACTTATCTTTTTGTTCTTCAAGACAAGTTTTTATTCTCAGAAGCCCATTTTCAATCATTTTAACTGAATATTATTATAAGGACGACGACCCACTTAAAATAAACTTAAATACTTGACCATCTAAAAGTTTTGTTATCTAATGTACTCATTTTAATAAAAGTTCTAAAAAATTATACTTACTGGTTGCAGTTTTTTCATTCTCCATTTTTTGGCTGAAGTTCTCAATAATGGTTTCACAAATATATTCCCAAACAGACTGTTTCTTTATTCGGTCTTTATAGTCCTCATGACTAACATCCCAAATTATAGGGCGAGATTTTACTTCGTCGATGAAAAGTTCGAATCCACATTTTCATCAGACATCGTGTAAAGAGACTTCACAAGCTCGATAGGAGATAAAACGCGCGGCAGATGTGTACTGCCCAGTAGACGAATGAGTACTACCAGCTATCGGATTACAGGAATGTGACGCGCGTTCCACAGGAACCTGCGGCGACCTGGGAGTGGCGCCGGCGACAGATAGACGCCGGCAGCACGTGTGAATCCCAACAACAGTTGCCCTGCATTTCATCTTATCGGATTGAAAATAACGCAGCGTCCCAAGTACTTTTGTCGCAAGTGTGCACCGGCACTTAACTAGACAAAATCACAATTTACGCCATCAGCACTAAGGTGTTATTTTTATCATTTTGACAGATTTGTGTTTCTGCCTTTTACAAGTTCAGCACAAATTCCAATAAAACTATAAATAGAGCAGTAAACTTCGCATCGTTCAATGGAGCAACAAAAGAACATAGATTTTAACCGATGCCAACTTTTTGCATATTTAAAATGTCGAAAATAGGGTTTTTTCTATGAATTCAAGAAAACGATGCTGAAACAAATCAATTTAAAAATCTGCATCGCTGTAATGCGACTTTTTCGGTACCTTTGTATGTATGAATAAGTTACTGGCGTAAACACCGTAGTGAAGTCTCAAGTGCGTATCAGATTGTTTGTTGAAAATAAATTTGAGACTAAAAAGACAAAACGATTGCACTTTCACTCGTGAAACATCGTTTCTAAAAGTACTGAGAGAGAGAGGGGGGGGTACCAAATTAATCAAGACGTGACAACGGGCACCAAATTAATTAAAGACATGACAACGGGTTCCAAATTAATTAAGACATGACAGTGGGATCCAAATTAATCGCCCATCGATTGTATAAAGGGTTAAGTTAACTGATCAGGGAAGCACTTTTTCAGGGACAACGCAAATTTTTCGTTTGAATGGTAAGCAACAGGAAATTTTCCACTCGGCAATTTTCTAATCACAGATTAGGAAAGGCATATTTTTTAATTTTGTTTTCAGCGTTTGAAAGCAATTCTTTAAATGCAATGCCCTTATATTTCAAAAATATTTTTAATTTATCAATTTACTTTCAAAAGCAATTGTAATTTTGTAGTTATAAGCATCAATAAACTATTGAATTTTTAATAAAACTACGGAAGAAGTGACATTTTTTAACTACGATTGCTGTTTAAACGCCTACATTAAAACGCAGGTATTTGTTAACATGTCATTATAAAAATACTAGGGGGCAAATGCATCCCTTGACATAGCATGACACTGGAACTGAAGATATAAGATGGCAACTGAAGAACCTTTTGTCCTCACAATTTTTTCAGTCATTCAATAACTAAGTATGGATTAATTGTACTTCCTTTTTTTTCTAAAAAGTAACCAGGAGTTAGAAAAACAGATTCTAAAAAAACAATTCACTTACTTTTTTATTCTTTTTTACTATCAAGGGTCCATTTTGCTTAATTTATTTTGTCGAACTCAGGATTGTTACTGTCCGTTGAATCATAAATTTTGCATTGCTTAAAATATATAGATATTTTATTTATAATTAACAGAAGAAGTTGACTGTAGATCTCAAAAGGTTCAACTGAACAGCGGCATTATCATGGGAAGACAAAAGTTTAGAATCAAAACTGGAAAATCAGTAGCAAATAAAAAGCAAATAAAATCCCAAGGCTCGTGACTCCCAACTTAACTTCAAATAAATTAAAACGTTGATAGAAGTTCAGTCAAAATTAGGAAATTGTAGAAACTTTTAAGAAAGTTGGTTTTTCCCGCTTTTTCAAACTGTGAAACTGTAGATTCCAATTATGCCTTTAGCCTTAAAATAGTTTTTATCAATGATATGATCCATAACAAAAATTCGATGCTATATTTTTTTTCTCATTTTATTTATATTATATTTATTTTTCTCATTGTATAACTTTTGAATACTAGTCAAACATCAATTCTATTCTTATTCAATTTTGAAAAAAATTATAATATTTCATATTTTAAGGAGCATCCTCCAGTCAATGCACTGACGAGGGCCCTAACTGAATTCAATTCTTGCCCCCCCCCCCTCCGCAAAAGTTAGAAGCACGCTACGCCTATGAACTGAAGAATAGTTTAAAGTATTTAACTGCAAGATTCATTAAATATTTTGCACTGTATGTATTGAAATTTATCAGACACAAGCTTATTTTATAAATTATTTTTTCCTTTTAAAACCAACCAATTAGCCCTCTCTTCTTAGTCGTATAAAATGCATGAAACTATTGAAGGGCAAAAGAAAATGGATAATATACTACTCGCTAATGAGAAGTTAAATATAAAAAAATTTCCACATTTCTTAATCATAAATCTCATTTTAATGATTATTAATTACACAAGACCACTAATATGTAATTTTCTAAGTAAAATTATATACTGTTTTTTAAGTAAATTAATTCATAATAATCCTCTGATTAATTCGTACTGAAATTTCATTGTTAAGGACTTAATGTAAGCATAAAGTTTATAATCATACAAAATTAGTTCTTTTATTAATTAGCTGCAACTACTTGCGTTGCAGATCTAATTTGTTAATCACATAATCCTCTAATGTTATTTTCTGTAGTGACTATTTTCAGTACAATAATATGCAAATTATATAAAAACTCTTACATAAGTGTTAAGGAGATTAAAAGAATAATTAAGCCCACGAAGAAAAAAATAATTAAATCTTTTTCCATAGACTATTTTATTTATTATACTTCAAATATATTTGCAAATGTTGTTTTTTTCTCCAAAAAAAGCCTTTTATAGTGTTAACAATTGCAGACGCCTCGATTTTTAATTCTTCAATTCCCTATAGAAAAGAATTTGCTGAGACAAAGCAGATTACAGCTGCTAGAATTGATCATCTCACACGGTCATGTGTTTTTTATGTTCATCTTTATTTTTTAATGCTAACTATTCGCAACGCAATAAATGTATTTGAATTGTAAAATCTTTTATAATCGTACATCCCTGTTTTGAAATTTTTCAGGTATATCCATTTGCACTGGGATTTTTTTTCATGGAAATTCATTGTATAGTTTTGAGATTTTTTTCTTGAACGTTATATTTAATATTCACTAAAGACTGATAATTTTTACTGAAAAAAAATAAGCATGCTAAAATGTATTTGTATTGTAAAATCTTTTATACGTTTAAGTTTTAAAAATTTCAAATGTATCCGTTGGCAATGTTTCTTTTTTTTTTGTACGTAAATTCGTTATTTGATTTTTAGTATTCTTCGTGTAAGTTACATGTGACATTCACTAAATAGTGACAATTTCATGGAAAGATATGAGCATGTTAAGATGTAAATGTATTGTAAAATATTTTATATATCCCAGTTTTGAGATGTTTTCAAATGCATCAGTTGGCACTAATTTTTTTTTTGGCGCGTTACTTCATTATGAAATTTTTAGAATTCTTCGTAAACGTTATACAGGTTGATTCCAAATTCATGGTACAAACTTTAAGGGTTGGTACAGCCCACTCTAACAATCATTTATTGTATAGGAATGTATGGGAGCAAGTGACACGTCGAGGCACAAACACGCGAGAGAGGCATGAAAGTAATTAAAAATGGAGAGATTGGTTTGTTCCGTTGCCTATAGAGAGTAGCAGGTGGCTTGCCGCCCAGGAACATTTTACATCTACGGGAACACGCCATTCTCAATTGTGCTGTCGTGTGATGGGAAACTTTACATAAGCCGAAAAAGCAGACATGCATCTCATGTACCGACGTGCAAAAGGTAACGGCAGGGCTGCGCTAAAAAATGTATCAGGAGCGCTTTCCTCAAAGACGACTGCCGGACCGACTATGGTTTCAGCATGATGGGGCGCCATCCCATTTAAGCATCGTTGTGCGCAATTACCTGGATTTAACTTTTGGGGCGCGATGCATTGGACTTGCTGGACCAGTCCCTTGGCCAACCCGATCTACTGATTTATCGAGCCTCGATTACTTCTCATGGCTACATTTGAAAAGTAACGTTTATGTGACTTCAGTTTTTGTGTCTGGTGAGGATCTCGTCGCTCGAATATCCTTTGCTGTTACACTTGCGCGTAAAATACCCGGTATCTTTGAAACTCTACGACAACCACTCAATCGATGTCGCCAAGCATGTATTGCTGTTGGCGGAAGCAATTTTGACCACTAACTGTAAACATAGCACTTGTCAACGATGCTGTCAGTAAACAATTTTTCTTTCCTTTTATGTCTCTTTCTTGTGTTTGTGTCACTTGCGCTCATCCATTCCTATACAATAAATGATTGTTACAGTGTCCTGTACCAACCCTTAAATGTTGTACCAGGAATTTGGAATCACACTGAATTTGACTTTCACTAAATACTGATAAATTTTATGGAAAGACATGCGCATGATAAGATGTAATTGTGCTGTAACATTTTTTATATATCCAGGTTTAAAATGTTTTCAAATGTAACCGTTGGCCCTAGTATTTTTTTGGTCTCGTGTTAAGGTATCTGCCTACGTTGAAATGGCTGTTTTGGTGCAAAATTTCGAAAATTTTTTAATGGTTTATTACAAAAACCAATCTTTTAGGATTCTAAATCTGCTTTACTTTTATTCGTACGATCATTGGATGATAATTTATGGCCAATTTAATAAACGGAAAGTGACATTAAAAGATCAGAAGTAGCATCTTTAAATGCATTTCCAAGAAAACTTTTTTTCAGTTACTTTTGTAAACAAGAAAGCTAATAATTTAAGAAGTTTTGAATATATTTCAATGAAATTTTGCATTACTATTTTTCATATTACCAAGTATGTTTTGAACTAAAAACTACATTTTATGTATTAATTTAATGATTCTACAGGTACCTGTACTTATCAAAAGTTAATTTTTTTTTTAAATCAGTATTTTTTTCACTTTTTTAATATATTTCAGTGATTTGTGGAAATATTGTAAAACTGTTACTTTAGAATACAGGTAAGCGTCAAAAAAGTATATCGCATAAAGGAAATAAAAATATGTTTAGTTGAATTGGTCTCTGGCGTAAGCACTCAATTATACTAAAAATTAATAAAAAAT
Organism: Dolomedes plantarius; assembly: GCA_907164885.2. NCBI lineage: Eukaryota > Metazoa > Arthropoda > Arachnida > Araneae > Dolomedidae > Dolomedes > Dolomedes plantarius. The sequence continues at coordinate 87,073,047 of OU015493.1, read as the reverse complement.
ACCTTTTCTTTTAACCTTTAGCTGACGGGGCTCATTTTTCCGAATTCCCCATTAGAACGGAAAATCTCATACCCTTTTGTAAGAACGTCATTAAGGGGTTATATATATATATACATATATGTGTGTGTGTATGTATATACACACACTAGCCAATGAATTAGAAAGCTAGGATTAATATTTTATTGGACCTCTTTTTGCTCGGATAAAAGCCGGTATTCGTGAAGGCATCGATTCTACAAGTTTCTGGAGTGCATTTACGTCCAGAGAATGCCATGCATTGGCAACATAGACCTTCAGAACCTGTAAATTGGATGGAAGAGGAGATTGCTGTAGGATGCGCCTTTACAACATGTCCCAAACATTTTCTATTGGATTAAGATTTGGGCTTTGCGGTGGTGACCAGAGAAACTGTTGAAAGTCTGATTGATGTTCAGTGAGCAATCTCGAATGATTCTGGCACGATGTATAGTTGCATTATTGTCCATGAATTATCCGTCACCTGCGAAGTAAAAATGTAACATTGATCTGCCAGTATGCCCAGGTATTGCATAGCTATGTGTTTACCCTGAATGAACACCAGGGGACCACTTCCATACCAGCAGAACATGTCCCACACCATGATACTCCCACCAGACCCTTGCACAGTGCGAACAAGGCAAGATGGGTTCATGGCTTCCTGGGGTTCTGGCCAAAATTGAGGTCTTCCATCAGTACAAAATAAGGTATAGCATATTTCATCTAACCACCTTTCTCCAGTCCTCTTTTGCCCAGTTTCTTCTTTCTAGACACCACTTCAAACGAATTTTGGAATCCCGTGCGGAAATGAGAGGTTTCTTCACAGGCATCCGACTACGTAATCCCATCCTCAGCAATTCTCTGCAAATGGTTCGCACCGAGATCAGTTGGGACGAACCTTGGTTGAAGATTTCTGTCAGTTGAACTACATTAGAGTCCCTTTTCTGCTTTTACAATGAATCGGAGACAACGCCTACCACGGTCTCGGTTGACTGTGTTCGAGCCACAGTTACGTCTTTTGGACAAGGACTGTGGGTTCTGCTGTTGAACACCTTCAAAAAGGCTGCTTTTGAGAACCCAATGAGTTCTGCTGTATTCACAATCGTGGCTCCTGCTAAACGGGCCCCAATAATAAGCCCTTTTTCAAATGGTGAAAGATCTGTCATTTTCCCCATCCTACTGCGTTTATCGTGAAATGCAGCCGCACACCTTACTTATACTAACATTCTGATGACGTTTCATCCACGTTATAAACAAATTTTGTATACACACGCCGCTAGCGAGAATTTGTAGAAATATCATTGGCTAATGTGTGTATATGTACAGATGGTTCTCAAAATAATGGAAACACCCTAGATTTATAAGGAATCCTTTACTAATATGCTGTAGGACCGCCTTTGGCATGTAATAGAACTTGGATTCGATTGGGAATCGAATCATGCATGTTCTGAATAGTGTTTAGAGGAATATTGTACCATTATTCATGGAGATATTCTGAAAGTTCTGTGAGAGATGCCGTCGGAGAATATCGATTCTAGATTGAACTCTCTAAAATAGATCATAATGGTTCGATTATATTGATGTCGGGGGACTGTGCGGGCCAAGCTAGATGTTTCACTTCATCCTCGTGTTCATCAAACCATGATTGAACAAGTATTGCTGCATGAATAGAGGATTATCATCCTGGAAAAGTCCATCTTCTGCAGAAAACGAAGTTTCTTAGGATTGACCTGGTCAGCTAAAAGTTTTCTATATTTCTCACCAGTGATCCTTCCTTTCGGTGTTACGATTGGGCCAGCAGAAAACCACGACACGGCTGCCGATACCATAACAGATCCACCTCCATGCTTGACAGTTGGAAGGCGACAATCACGATCATACGCTTGTGCAGGTGTCCTCCAAACATGCACCCGTCCTGTTATGGGGAAAATTGTGAAAGACGGTACGTGTGACTACATCTTCCACTTATCAATCGACCAAGTTTTGTGGTTGTGGCACCACTGTACACGACATTTGACATTAACATTTGTGACAAGTGGCTTGGGAATTGCTGCTCTGCCGTAAATGTTCTGTTTATGAAGATTCCTCCTAACTGCAATTACTGACCCTTTACAATCCAGATGCTGATTGAGCTCTGCGGTTACTTTTGCTGCAGTTGTTTTCTTTTTAGACACTACAATCCGCTTCAATACCCGTTGGTCTCTTTCAGTCAGCTTCTCTTTCCGTCCACTATTTTGCTTTGCCGAATTTGTCTTGCTGCGCTGTGTGTACTCTCCCATGACTTTAGACACCGTACCTCTACAAACGCCTAAGAGCTGGGATGTTTCGGTCACAGTTGCTCCAGCTAGTCGGGCTCCTACAATTTGGCCTCTTTGAAAGTTTGTGAGGTCTGACATTTTACGCTTTTGACAAAAATTCAAGACGTATACAACTTCCCTAAACCTACCTCATACTACCATGATATATATGTACATTTTATATTAAAATAACTGGTAGCTAGGATTATATTTTAATGCTTATGAAGCGCATTCATAAATATCACTTTTGTTCACAGGTATTTGCATTATTTTGATAACCACATGTATGTATATATATATATATATATATATATATATATATATATATATATATATATATATATATATATATATATATATATATATATATTCATTCTTGGGCTCGTATTCTTGGGATACATGCTATTTATTATTTAGTTTTTCGAATTCTTCATGAACGTTACATTTGACATTCTCTAGATATTGATCAAATCAGGAATAGGAATAAACATGCTAAATCAAATCATTTTAATTTTATTTTTCATTCAGTATATTTTCTTATGAACAAATCACATATGAGTGCACCACTGCATCCCACTCGCAGTCAAAGCATAAATATGATCAACTGATGAATATTAAATTGTTATTATACACACAGGGAATGATTCAGAGAAAAAAACGAAATGCGGGTCATAGGAAGCAGTGGCGTTCGATATACAAACGTGACGTCATCGCTCGATAGCAAAGGGTATTTACTTGAACTGCCCCAGATTCTGGAAAATCTCTAATGTCTTTTTTTTGTTTTCTTCCCCATCTCGGTTGATGGAATGAGTTATATATATTACTGAAGCAACAATTCGAAGTTTCTTAAGCACCACATAATGGGAAATGGGGCACAAGTACTTTCATGAAAAATACATTTTTATGAAGTCGGGGAAAATTAAATGCATTTTATTTTTATCTTTTGGTCTAGCACACAAAAGATGATAAAGCAAATATAAATATATGGGGACAGGTGGATAAAATTTATTCTTCGGTACTTATATGACTAGGGATAAATGTTTATAAATATTTCTGGTGTGCCTGAGAAATATCGGTGGAATAAAAGAATTAGCAATGTATTACCTTATAGTGGTAGAACTATCAGAAGAACAAAAAGAAGTAGATTATTAGATAGAAAAAAATCATAAGTATTTGTGAGGTAATTAATCCAAATTAACCCCCCTCTAGTTAAAGTAAATAGCTGTTTATGTTAAACAATTCGAAGAAGAAACGACCACGAATGCAAATGAGCAGTGATTTTCTACCAGATGGGAAACCTCGTGGTTAGCATACACGCACGACAGTCAAGCGAGAGACACCACGAGGCGAGGTCGGATAGAGGTTAGCAGCGAACGGAAAATTTGTTGAAGAAAAAAAAAAGAACGGCTTGTCATTCATCTCGAGCACAGGAGTTGAACATTGCCAAGCTCATCGAAGACGTTTTGAAGTTAGCTATCGTTCCAGTGATAAAGTGAATACAGAAAGGTTAGTGTGGCGAATTTACAAGTAGAAGCGTGGATGATATCTGACAGGGTTTCCGTAATATGACTACCGGGATTAACAAGCGGGTTAATTTCCCCGTTGCTTGCTAACAATGAGTACTGTACTTATAATGTCTAATTAATGTTGTAATAAATAGGTTTTAGTGTAGAAAACCTCGTCGTATCTCGTTTGTGGTGAGTTCATTGTTTAATATATATATACACTGAAGTGCCACTGAATTAGGGATAGCAAAGCCTATGCAAATTGTGTAGCGCTGCGCATCATGTATGCGCAAGTGAGGGCGCTGTGGTAACTGCATATATAGCGCGTACTGTGGTTGTTCTGAATTAGTTGTTGGAATTGCCAGTATGGGTAAACTGCCTAATTTAGACGCCTTCGATCGCGGACAAATCGTAGGTGCGCGACTCATGGTCCATTCAATTTCCGAAATCGTCAGACAGCTAGGATTTTCAAGGTCGACAGTGTCAAGAGTATACCAAGAATACATGGATGGTGGAAAAAAAACTAGCGATCGGGCAAACTGCAAAGAACAATTAGCCTTGACAGTGCGTGGTGAGAGACGGCTCTGGCGTATTGTACGTAGCCAGCGAAGCCAACCATTAGCTCAAATTACCACCCACTTTAATGACGGTGCCAGTCGTACAGTCAGTAAACGGACTGTGCAACGATCGCTTTACCGTATGGGTTTAGGGAGCCGTCGACCTACGAGAGTACCATTGCTCTATACTCGAAATCGGGCTGCACGTCTTGCCTGGGCAAGAGAGCACAGAGACTGGAGTGTAGAGGACTGGAAACGAGTAGCATGGAGTGATGAGTCTCGATTCCGACTACTTAACGCCGACGGGAGGCTGAGAATATGGCGTCAGGCTCATGAAGCCATGGATCCTGCATGCCTGGCTGGAACTGTACAAGGGCATGGTGGCTCAATCATGGTCTGGGGTGTTTTTTCGTGGCACAGTTTGGGATCTTTGGTGCGTGTACCAACCTCCCTCAATGCAATTCGATACGTAGAGTTGCTGGGTGATCACCTCCATCCGTTTATGCTGTTCTGTTATCCTCACGGTAAAGGAGTTTTCCAGCAAGACAACTGTACCTCTCACAAGTCCCGGTTGGCTGCTGGCTGGTTGGATGAGCATTCCTCTGACTTCTCTGTCATGAATTGGCCACCTAGAATCCCAGACTTAAATCCTATTGAGCATCTTTGGGATGTTTTGGAACAAGGCGTGAAAGGCCATCACACAGCACCAAAGAACCTTACTGAATTATGGACAGGTTTAGCCAATATTTGGCAAGCCATTCCCGTGGAACGTTTCCAGAAACTTAGTTGAATCTATGCCAAGTCGTGTGGTAGCCGTTATCAAGGCCAGAGGAGGCCCAACTCGTTACTAGGTAGGTATCCCTAATTCAGTGGCACTTCAGTGTATATTACCTCAAAGTAAAGTAAGGTAAAAACAAATGAACTTCATATAGTCAAACGTAGCCACAACCACAAAAATACGTTTTGATTATAAGTAGTGTTAAATCATCCTAAAAAATTCACTTGAACTTCACAAAATACTCCCAAAGCGAAATCACTAATATTTCATTGGAAATTCCTCCTTTACTATCTTAATACTATCTTAATCTAAACCAGGACTTTTCATTTTATAAATAATTATGATGGCCTAGAAATTTAGTTTTGTTTATACCTATACAAGTGGAAGAATCGAATAAACGCTGTATATTTTAAAAGTGTATAGCAGTCCTGATAGAAAAAACAGGTCTCAAAGTTGATCAATATGGCAGCAAAACTGTTTATTAAGTTTCAGAGTGCAATATATGAGGCTAATACACACCAGATGGGGAGTACATGATATTGTACGTACATTGCCAGAACAGATAGAGTGACATTTCCTTTCATTTAATTTGCAGTAAATTTAAGGTATGAACTGATGTGTATTCAATAAGAATTCACTATTTAATAAATGTACTACAATTCTAATATGTTATGCACTATAGTATGTCTAGTTTTAAGCCTTCCTTCTTGAGATGTAAATTATATTACACCTGTTGAAAAAGATTCTATGTACATAGTATTCACTCACACATTCACCTTTAAAACTAAGCAGAATGTTTTATCCTTTTTAACATCCATTTACAAAAATGCGAAAGGAAAAAAAACATGTGTGGTGAGAAGTAAAGTTATTTTTCAAGGAATATATATATATATGTCCGGGAATTATAACAAGGTAATTCTGATACATCGTATGAAACTGATTGCCTGATAAATTAGAAACTAAAGAAAGCTCCAAAAAATATCAGCTCGAGAAAAACTATATCGCTAAGAAGCTTGCTGAATGCCTGATAGATATTTCTGCTCGCTTGGAATAAGATTGAAACTCTAAATCCCTCGTAAAGAAAAACATGATGATAGCGTTCTAAAAAACAACCGACCAACCAATCTGGAATGTCCGTAGTAACATGTATCACAGATATAATGGAGTTTTTTTTAAAAATATGCGAGGCAGTTACGACGATGTATACATAGAGTACCGATAGTGGCATATGCTTCTTTATTTTTGGCAAAATAGTAAAGCTTTCCTTTCCAATCAGATTCCACATAAAGATATTGAATGCGTACAATCCGGATTAACTTGTTTAAAATGCCCTTTTTCAGGCAAACATAACCTTTATTGCCGTTTTTTTTAACTCGCATTCTTGTTTGTTTGTTTGTTTGTGTGTTTGTCCCGTACAAATCTTTCAATCGATTTTTAACTAACTTCCCGACTGGCTAGACATTTGAAAGTCTTAAAATATTTCAGAACACAATGACAATGCATTATTTTAATACTTTTAGCCATCTTTAACCAGAATTAAATTCATTTTCAGTTAATTTTGTTTTGTAGACTGGTGCAGCCATCTATTGGCCGGGACGGGAACGAAAATTTAAACGCAAGTTAACTTCCAATTAACTTCATTTTCTTTCAAGTTGATGGGATAATTCATCAAAAAAAATTTTAAAAAGTATTTATTAATGCATAGAATTGTCAAATTTATATGATTCAACAGAAAATTTAAAAACATGGTATATAAAAATTACTTTTTATCTTGTAATTAATTAAATATTACAAAAGTATTGAAACAGGGCCTAAAAGTTAAGTTTTGTTGAAATAAAACTGAGCTTCTTTAAACATTTGTAAACAGCTCAAAAGAATCTTAATGAAATGTTTACCATTAGAGATAGTTAATTCCATTAATAATATCATACTATTTTCTATATGACGGAGCAATTTCTTTGCTGTTCTTAATTAAATATAGTGGTATGCAATAGAACTAATTAATATTTCAAGGTAATTGTGTTACTATAATTACAGTATAGAACTAAGACTTTTTATTGCTCCATGTGTTATGCACTTTAATTTCGTATGTACTCTTTGCAATGTCATTTGATACGAATTAAGTAACAAAAGAAATGACTAACAATTCTGAAAAAAGAAATTTTTTCAGAAAATGTATAAGTTTCCTATAATCAAGAAATTGGTTTTATTCACTTATAGATAAACCTTTCTCAAAACTCTCCGATTTTAATGTCAAAAATTTTTTTTCAAGATGTATGCATATGATTAAAAACAAACTAGTTGATACCTGGTTATTAAAAAAGTTGAAAAGTTAAATTTCCTAATTTTTTCCTTAAGTTTCATTTTAAAGGAAATAGCTCATAATCTCTTTCGCAATAAATCTTATGTTATGTATCCTGTTTTAAACGTAGCCCCAATCTAAACAATTTCCCAAGCTCCTCCAAAATATGTAAAGATGTGAGCATAAAAAGGGATAAAAATCCACTTTGAAAATAATTAATCTTTCCCATGTCGTATTACAGCTTGCGCTTTAATATAACTTAATACATTTTATATTTTACTCTATCCATCATATGCTGTAAACATGATTTTGAAGTCAGTCACTGCCAAATTTAAAATCCTGGATATAAAAATATTATTCATCAATCATTTCATAAGATTAATACACTCCGCAAATTATTATCTGTGCTTTTTATAGCAATAACGTACATTTAAAAATTTTTTCCTGGCCCATAATATTGTATCTTATTTTGTTACGATCGAATATGAAAATTTTATTTTGTTGTCAGTATGTCATTTTGTAGCTACTGAAAAATATATTACTTCAGTTTTAAATCTACATAAATTCGAACTGATACAAGAAATATTACTTTTTAATTTTTTATAAGAGATGCATATATATGAAAAAAAGATATTAAAAGTTGACATTGAAAATGAATTTCCAAAATACCTTTTTCATGCACGACTAATGAATTTACGTTGTAAAGATTAAAGAAAAAGATGAGAAATTTTCTTTTTCTAAGTTAAAAAAAAGGAAGTTTTAATGTGTCTTGGTACTACAATAATAATTTCAGCTTCTATTAATTTCTCTTGTTAAATTAAGGATTTTTCAACATTTTGCGTTCATTAACCAGTCATCTTCAGTTCTGCAGATGTATATGAAAGGAAAACGTGGGAGATCGACAAAAAGACTTCAGTTTGACAAGTGCATCATAAACAATAGCTGAGTGTCCAAACACAAACTATAAATACTATGTTTTCCTGTATTGTTACCTGGAAATTCAACTTTCTTTCGCTGTTATAACAATTGTGACTGGTTGAGAGAAGGCTCTTCACCAAGATTTGGTAAACTGCTGTTCAAATTAGCTTCATCATTGTTACAGCATGGGGAACAGTTTACGTGTAGTAGTAAGTGAAATATATTTGGCATACAACTGACGTTCTTCCTCATCCAAAAGCGTTTGTTGCAAACGAAGTTTGGCTGGCTAGTAATTATTTCACTTTAACTAGCCCCGGAGTCGTTATATAGCAGTACCACCACCATGCTGAAGACAAGAAGGCCCTGATCGAAGTTGTAGGGACAGTTTGGGAAGCTTGGAATAGATAAAAATATTTTGGCAGACATCAGCATTTAAAGATACCGGTTATGAAACAAAGGTACCGATTTCAACTTTTTAGCCTTAGAAACAATACACATTCAAAATTCAAAGCGGTGCTATCATCCGCGAGGCATTTGCCAGGTTCACGTGTGACCACAGGACAGCCAAACATAGGCTGTGGTAGACTTCTCCCAGTATTTGTATTTGCCCGAGTGGCAACAGTGCGTTTTCTGCATGGAATGTTTGTGTTTGCTCTGGCCGTTCTCTTTGACGGAGCTCTCTATGCTATGAAATTCTGCAATGCTGAAATAAAGACTATTTAGAAATGTGTTCCTATTTTCTTCTGTGGATGAACAGTATTCTATACGCCACAAGGCTATGACTTATTTCTCTATGGTTCACTGTACAATTGATTTACTGTCCAGTGATGGTGATATTAACTTATTCTAAACAAAGTAAGGAATTGACAGATGGAATGAATGACTCCTAAATAGCTGTACATTCATAACAATCAAGTGTAAGCTATTATGGGTGATTATTCTTATCCCTGCCATCAGTTTTCCTACTCATAAGTTATCTGAAATGGATAATAAGACTCCAATTATCCCCGAATAATAATCTTCAGAGTCTTGGATCAGTTTTTCGGTTTTCGTTTTTAATATTTTAACACAAAATACAAAAGAGGTAGATGACTAGGGGGACTGAGCTGGCAACGAATAAAGAGTCAAAAGACAGTAAAATGCAGTAATATTTGACCACAAGAAGGGGATGTGCAAACATTTTCTGTAACGTACTTTTTTCTACACCTGTGAAATAAACTGCAGGAAGAAATCTTTTTTATTTAATTTGGAATATTCACTTTTTTCCTGCATTTTACCAGTACTTCACACTAAAAATCCTAACAGGAGTATGAAACCAATCCAAGAAAAAATCCTTTTCAGCTGTTCTGTAAGCACTCATAACGTGTTCTGCTACTCAGAAAAAATACCGACCCTTTGTAAGAGTAAATATTTTATGCCCCGTTCATATAAATTTTCTGTATCTTTATCTCGTGTACTTAAAAAAATTACAAATGCTTAAAGCTAAAGTGAAAAGGATTAACTAATGGTGATTCAGGAGACTAGGAGCATAACAAGAGAAAATTATCACACTAAAAATCCTAACAAAAGTATGAAACCGATCCAAGGGATCCTTTTCAGCTGTTCTGAGAGCACTCATAATGTTTTCTGATACTCAGAAAAAATAACGACTCTTTGTAAGAGTAAATGTTTTATTCCCAGTTCAAAGAAATTTTCTGTATCTTTAACTTATGTACTTCCAAGAAAAAGAATTTTTTGCTTAAAGCTAAGGCGAACAGGATATACTAATGGTGACTCAAATGAGACGAGGATCATAACAAAATAAAATTACCACACTTAAAAAATCCTAACAGGAGTATGAATCCGATCCAAGAAGGGATCCTTTGCAGCTGATATGTAAACACTCATAATGTGTTCTGCTACTCAGAAAAAATACCGACCCATTGTAAGAGTAAATGTTTTATTCCCCGTTCATAGAAATTTTCTGTATCTTTATCTTATGTACTTCCAAAAGAAAAGATTTTTTTGCTTAAAGCTAATGTTAAAAGTATTTACTAATGGTGACTAAAATGAGACTAGGAGCATAACAAAAGAAAATTATCACACTAAAAATCCTAACAGGAGTATGAATCCGATCCAAGATGGGATCCTTTGCAGTTGATCTGTTAGCACTCATAAAATGTTTTTCTACTCAGAAAAAATACTGACTCTTCGTAGGGGTAAATTTTTTATTCCCCGTTCAAAGACATTTTCTGTATCTTTATCTTATCTACTTCCAAAAATAGAATTTTTTTTCTTAAAACTAAAGCCAAAAGGATACACAAATGGCGACTTAAGTGAGACTAGGAACATGACAAAAGAAAATTATCATACGACGTATGAAGATACGATACTACATCTACGATATTGCATCTACGACGTAAGACGTTCGTAGATGCAATATTCTGAAACCTTCAGAAAAATCTACGAAATTTGCATGCTAAATTTTGAGTTACCAAATGCAGCAAGAATCAACACTGTCAGTTTAGATAATTTTTTAAATATTAATCATATTGCTCATGTGAGTTCACTGTATGGTAATATTTCTTTCTATTAAAAATAGCAATGATGATGGACAGCAATGATGAAGATTACTCTATAATTAAAATGTAATCAACATAAGAAAAGCTCTCATAATGACTACCTAAAATTGGGAAGTTTGTTTATAATTCTGTTATATTTTGATTAAATTTTTATCTTGACATTTTGTCCTCGAAAATAAGATTTAAACAAATTACAGCAATATTTTTAATAATGCTTCAATAATCAAAACAATTACAGTTGATAAATATAATTTATTGAAATAAAGCCAACTGTAAGGTAGCTTTTATTATTATGTTTTTTATCAAATTTATTTTTTCTGGTAAGGGATCTAATTTTAATTCTCGACGAATAAAATTCCAAAGTATGATTTCCTTCAAAATAAAAATACTCTGTTAATTACAAATTGAGTTTTAAAGAGATTATATTTTTCGACAGAACAAGAATGTTTATTCCTTTTTATATTTTTTAATTATTGAAATTTTAATTACTGTTTTGGATTTCAAGTCCTTTTTACATGCTTTAAATATCTCCAAGTATCTCCAAGATAGTATTTCACAGTGTCTCATCGCTATAACATTACCAATGCATTACTCTTTTTTTCCAAATGTAAGAAAATGTAGCCAGACGAAATATATTTGTATTTTGAGTTAACATCCAACGCTATTGATCCTTATACATTCCTCATATCAACACAATTCGCAAGTACCCCAAATTTAAGAGAAAAAAAAGCATATCAAATGTTTATCAAATCTGCCAGATGAAACACAATATTTCTATCACATTTGATACCTCTAGTATCCTTTACTCGCATACGACTGTACTCAGAATTTATTGAACTGTTTACCCCGCACATAAGTCAGAAAATTACCAATAAATTTATGATCATTATATTCCCAATACTCCAGCTCCTCCTGAAAATGGAAAAAGTAGGTCACACCAAAGGCTTGGCCGTTCGATCATCCTGAGTGACGTCACTGCTCGATGGGAAACGGAATTTGCTTGTACCGCGAGAGATTCCGCAGAAATTCGTATGTTTTCTTTTTTTTTTTTCCTTTTTTTTTTCGTTTCCTCTCTGGAGATTGAGCGAAACTGGGCCTGAAAATTGTGGACTCGCCTATCAAAGAAATTTCCTTGTATCGTATTCCTTTTCTGATGGGTTTACTTTCCCTTGAAAAAAATAAATAGTTGCATTCAACTTTGTAAGGACATGGATTATTTTCAATACATTGCATTAGGAAAATTTTCTTTTGCATTAGAGTCAGTCGTGATTCCTGTTCGAAGTTATTTTTTTTTATAAATAAAGCTGAATAGTTTTATACTAGTTTGCTATAGTTTCATTTTAAATGCGACTGACAAAGCCCCCTCAAGTATTAAATAAATATAAATAAGTGTATGTATGTTAGAAAGTAAAAAATTTCAAAATCTTCTGATGCAGATCTTATTTCTTAAATAAGTTAAAAGACAGCTTCCTCTGCCGGCTCAATTTCTCTGCTTCCCTATCATTTTTTCTGATCGAATGAATTCTTTTACTTCCTCTGTCCCATAAAAATAGTAGCGGATGATGAATTTAATTTGTCCCATAATAGTAGTAGCAAAAGAAAATAAATTTAGAAAGCAACATTTATTGTCAAAAAACTAGATTAAATTTAAACAATAAATTAAAAATATTACTCCTAATTTTTATTTTGAGTGTTCAGATAGTTTCTGGATTTTTCAATAATTTCGGAATAATGTAGGTTTGGGAACTTCAATGACGTCAGCTGCTGATTTTATGGTGCCTCTTATGCTGCTGATCTTATGGTTTTTCTTTTGGTGCATCAAGAACTGGACAATCGCAACTAGATCTTTGCTTGAAAACTCTCTATTTTTTCATCTTACTTTTACAATGGGTTGATAGTCAACTGAAATAATCTAGTTCTTTTCAGAAATCGGAATAATTACGAAACAAAAACAACTAATAAAATTATGATTTAAAAAGTTGAATTATCGGGTGACGTCTACCCCTCGCGGCAGAAATTTAAAAAAAGTTATTTCTGCTTCTAGATTAAACAACTCCATTGACTTTGCGGTAAATGTATTCTGTAATTTTTGGTTGAGGTTTTGGTTGAGAGCTCTACGGTCATTTGTTTTCCTACATGAGGGCTAATTAGACCGGGACCTACTGCTTAAAGCAGATTCCGAACGGCTACAACCATCCATTCCAAGAGTATAACTCGAACCCATAGACTCTGGTACCGCATGTCAGCAAACCTAACTCAATATAACATCTGCATTCTTGAGAGTTATGTTCTCCCTATTGTAGAATCAATCTCGAAAAGAAGGTTGGTAAGCTCCTTGGCTGAGAAATCGAAGGCTAATCTAAATTTAAATACCAACTCCAAACTCCTACAAACACCAGTTGCATTTTAACCCTCAAACGGTACAGTGGATTGAGACGAAATAGATGGTACGGTCGGGTAGGATCAGACCCGATCTCTTTTTGATGAGGTTTTTGGTAGAAATTAGTACACAATAAGCATTTTTGTTGTGTAACAACATTTATTGATAATATTTTACATGAATTAAAATCTTTTTTGTAGAAAAAGTGACCAACGAATTGTAGTTTTGCTAAACAAAGAAAATCTCTCTGGCATTTACAAAGAATGTTGTATATATTAGGTCTAATTTATAATTTAGTCTTGTACCTAGTTTTAGAAGTTAGTGAAACCTAATTTTCGAGCCTAAAGATGTAAAAAATAATATGTGCTGAGATTTTTGGCCTTCAAAATCGAAATAAAAAAGTTTAAAATCTCTAAAAATAGACTAGTGATCATGGATAACGTTTTTCAACAAAGACACTCGTATTTACTGCAAACATATAACTTCAAACGCTCCAACACCTCTTGCAAGATTGGCTGGTAGGGTTCCTTGTCAACTCGATCTCTTGCAATGAGAAGGGAGAGTACGGAAGGGTCAAGACACACTCTTCGGTTGGATCTGACTCCCACCGTATCGTTTGAGGGTTAAATGGGATTCTTAACGGCGATGAACTACACCGCCAACAGGGGGAATCGAACCCAAAATTGAAATTGCGGAGCATTTTATGCGAGGTCAAAAGTTGTGGATTCAGCTTTCAAAGTACAGCCATCTATCGACACACACGCTGATATGTGCAAAGCCATTTTCGCCAGAAAGAAAAGAAGGGGCTCCGTTGAAACTGGCAGTTCACAAGCAAAATATTCTACGAATGTTAGAGAAAGGAGTCTGAAAAGGACCATTTAGATTAATATACAATTTAAGCTTCGTTGGATGTCCTGATTGAAAAGATTCTTCAGGCTTTGAGATTAAAAATTTGTATGGGACATAATCGTCATTTTCTGAACCAAGGTCAGCTTTATGAGATGCCATCGGGAAACCAGCCGATTTTCAGTATGTAAAGGAATCCGACAGAATGGAATCTAGATTCTATACAGGATCTAGATCTTTAAATTTTACCGTATTTATAGTAGTTAGTAGTTTGGGTTCGTTTTTGTTTATTTTTTGATATAGTAACACCTTATTAGTTTTGAATTTACTCATGCTAACTTTCTATAAATGATTTATAACTGAATTTATACTTACAGTTAAATTGCTTTTGAATCTGACTGCTATTAAAAAAAATTCCATAATATATATATATATATATATATATATATATATATATATATATATATATATATATATATGTATGTGTGTGTGATAATATTATTAATAACCTTTAATCGCCCTTTCTGAACTTTCTTTCTCATCTGGTAACCTTTCTGACGCCTTGGCGAGATGCTCCGCTTTTGCCAATACTAACACTCTCCGCCAATTCCTGGTAACCTCTCTTTGACCTAATTCTATTTCCGCGCGGATATATATATATATATATATATATATATATATATATATATATATATATATAATATATATATATATATATATTACATGTCACAGAAAATTCTTTAAGTCATTTTAAATGTTGAGAAAGATGATAAAATATGATACAATGTTAGTAATCCCCATAAGTAGAAATAATTCGTTATTGAAGGAATGTTCTAAAGAGTCAATTTTTTAAGGAAAAAGAGGTATAAACTAAGTATTGAAGGTTATGATAGCTAATATGAAATTTTTTAATGATTAATTAATTTTCACTTTATTTTTTAATATTATTCTTTAACAGAAATTCATAATAATTTGCATAAGGTGCATTTCAACCACCATTTTAAAAACTAGTAACTTTGATTTATACTACTTTATGTACACTGTCAACAATATAAAAGGATTCTGAGAGGCACTTAATCTTTCGAGGTAGAAAATAATCATTAAGAAGGCTTAAAGAAATAAATACGATTTAAGGAAGAGAAAGTATGTTTAAATTTTATGTATTATGTTGTTTTTATTTTAATACTTTTTTCTTGCATTCTCTGAGTTTAAATACACATAGACTGGAATTTTTTCAAAGCAATATATTATCGAAGCAATTTGCATGCATAATTTTTTGATTAAGTTCTTTTAGAGTACATTCTATAGAAATAGTAGATTTTATAAAAAAGAATCGAAATAGTTTCTTTGAAAACCATTAGCTTAACTATTCAGTAAAAAATAATATAACTCCGTAACCAAACATCATAAATTTTTCGAAAACTAATTTGTCATTCCAAATAGTTTTTTAAAGCAGAAATATACAATTTCATACGCATTTCTTTCATCGAACACACCCTTAAAAAATGTTTTTCCTTCTGGCAGATACACTCAGGACCATGTTTCATATTTTATGACAACATCCCATATATAATAATCAAATTTCTTCCAAGTAGGTCATTCTAATATTCCGTCATATTTGCTCATAAAACATGTGCATAATCTATGATGAAAATTTTCATTCTAAAGATGGTACTCTGTTTCAGTTTATTATGTATCATATCTTTGCAAAACGTTGTTTTCAATAAATGTATACTTTCATAATAGAAATAACTTCAGTTTGGAGTAACTTAAAAAAGACAATAAAGATATACAAGTCTAGTACATTGAAGAAATGCGATACCTTATGAGGAAAGTGATGTCTTATTCTAGCCATTATAGAGATATAAATTTTTGTAAATTCGCTTGAAATTTCTGTGTGAACAAAATAAATATTTACTTACCAGAATACAATGTAAATACATAAAAAACGTAGAGAATATATAGATTAAAACTGCACACTTTATATTCTGTTATTTTACTTGGAATCCAACTAAAAGTAATTGTTGACAAGAATTCAGTATTTAATTCTTAATTTATTATTTGTGCAATGACACTTCTGTTAAAGGTATTTCGAAAGATCCAGCCTTTCAAATCAATGAAAATATCAAATGTATCTTTGAAATTGCCTATATGAAAGGTCACTGTAAACAGTGTTTATATAACCATCATTTCCTATAAAATACCGTAAAGAGAAAAATTGCAAATTTAAATACGGAAATGCAGTACACTCTTCGGCTTTTCCAGTGGCACTGCCTTAGGGCTGAAAATTGTATTCACGAGAGCTATGAAACGTTGCGAAAAGGAATGTTAGTTCCGAAATCCTTTATGCAGCGAAAATATTTAGCGCTGTGGATATACCCATCTCGCGATAAAGAGAAACGTGTTTGTCAGATATTACTAATTTCAGGGGGCGATCAAAGGTTTATATATGAGTTCGGCAACTTTTAAGTTACATAGAAATTCAGGATGATTCACATCAGGTTTAAACGTGGGCGTTTTTAGCGTTATGATCATATCATTCTCCTAATAATGAGAAATATGCATTTTATGCATCGCAATTTTTCAGTCGTGATCAAAGTATTTGTATATGGTTCGTAAATAATTAACTAGCAAATATATTTATGCTAATTCACCACAAGTTTGGCAGGAAACGTATCTGACGTTCAAAACATAACATTCTCGTAATACTAAGAATTGCGTTTTTTGAGTTATTGCAATTTTTCAGTGGCGATCGAAGGTTCATCCTATTTCGGCAATCTTCAAACCCCAATGACAGTTAAATCCTGTTCACATTGCATCTGGAGCGTTGCGTTACGTTGTTGAGAAAGTTTCAGTTAGGTAGCTCTACTGTGCTTAAATAATTATAGACTCCATGGTGGCACTGTTTGACTGAGATAATCTCGTACCCTCTCTACCTGAAACATTAGGTTTAGATTATGATTAGAACTAGTTAGATAAAGTTTCATACGGGACGAAAGGTCCTTTTTTGAACGAGTTGTATGCTCGTATATTTGACTGGGTTTTTAAACCCTTTATTACCCTTTATGGTTTTTAATGTTGTTTGTGTGTATCATTTAACGTTTTTTTTTGTCAAGTTCAGCCGTGCATCAGATTTCTTTCGACTATTTTGTTTCGATTTACCACAGAACCATTTCGATTTTGCAAAAACGTTACTACTTTAACTCTGAGATTGTTGAGATGACCTGTGATTGGTTTAACATATCACGTGGTCAATGAATTTAGATCTATGACTGGTTGAAATTGTTAACTCTGACGTCACTTAACACTCCGGATTCAGGCTGTTCGGCTTTTCAGCCTGAATCTTTCTTGTTTTTAGACTCACCGCAAGTTAGAACTTGAATACAAATAAATAAAATCTAATAAAAATGAAAACAAAAAAAAATGCAGTACTCTTTTTCGACTATGCGACTCGTTGCATGTATGCGGACAAATTTTTTCCAGTTTTTTTAATCAAATCTGTTTTGTAGTAAATTTACAAGTAAACAACTGTGAGTCGTTCTTTGAGGGAGGGTGCCCCGTAAAAAACCTTTAAATATCCTTTAAAAAATAAAATCAGTAAAGTTCCATTTGAATTTCCCTAACCCAGTTATTTTCCTATTGTTTGTCTTTGTAGTTTTTATAAAATTGTGTATGTAAATTCATTGTTTGTTATACACTCTTCATTGCTCCTATATATTTTTTTAACTTACTGCAACGTATTTTTGCATTCTGATACTTTGAAAAATTAATCAGTTGCAATAATGTAACTCAAATAGTTAGTAAACTATCACTTACATTTGGAATTTATCCAAAGAAATAATCGCACCTCACGCTCCCCCGATGCGAGGGTTAATATAGAAGTTTGTCCGAAACTAGTCGTCATTAATATTTATTATTTTTGTGGAATTTAAAAACTTGCATGTTCTATTACATGGTTCTATAGTGAATGAAAACTGAAATATTTAATTTTTACGATTGTACTTTACGATAAATATTTTTTTACAAATGTTTATATGAATGTTTATAATTTTTTGTTGTAGCTTCTTATGCCACTTGACCGACAGCAACATCAGATCAAGTCCCGAAGGCTATGGGCGATGAAGCTGCGGTTCCTGTGTTAACTGGCACCACAAAGGTCGGAATTCTGACTTGACCAAAGGACCAGTCCCGTAATTTTGAACCGAGTCAAGTGACGAGATCAGAATGCTTGACCCCGCACCTCCGGAGGTAATTTTGAGAACTTAGAGGACATTGCAGCCACGACAGATTTTACGTGCACCAGCCGCCATTAGTGTACACGGCAGTGGATTTGTCAGCGACGAGCATCGAACCAGCAACTTTCAGGTCACTAACATGCTGCTCTTGCCAACTGGGCCACTGCACCCTAAAGCACAATCATATAATATATAAACACTATAATTTAAAGTATAATTTGTTATAGTTTAAATAATGTTTAATTATGCCTAAAAAATTTATTCACAACAATACTACTTTTATATTCTATTTCGTAGAGATAAAAAATTTTCTCAATTGTATCATCTCTTTTAGTTTAAGCACAGTACCCCATCCAA
The DNA here is from genome assembly GCA_907164885.2 of Dolomedes plantarius. NCBI lineage: Eukaryota > Metazoa > Arthropoda > Arachnida > Araneae > Dolomedidae > Dolomedes > Dolomedes plantarius. Next base: position 87,054,296 of record OU015493.1, on the reverse strand, counting down.
GTATTTTACATAGCAGGGGAAGAAGCAAATCATAAATCTAACACAAAGATGAAGAAGGAAATAAATTATGTGAACACTCTGTGTTTTTTCACTAATTTCTCACGCACTGAAATGCTATATATTGCTTATTCCTTTTGGAAAATATTGTGCAGAATACTAATTTTTATTCAAGTATTAAGTATGTAAAACATTTTTCTATAAGTTATTAGAATTTTGTTAGTTTTAACTACCTTCAAAATTTCTTAGCATTTATTTTAAAACAACATATGTTCTCAGTAGAATTTTTTTCTGTATCTTTTAAAAAGATATTTTTCTTACAAAAACAGCTTTTAACTATCACGGATTTCCCTTTCAAAAACATTTCTTCAATCCTCAATTATTAAGACATTATATTGGGCCATTGAAAACACCTGGATATGCTCCAGCGTCAGAAATATTCTAGCCAATTCATTTCTTTGCTTTTTGTTTAACTTTATGGCTTCTGTAAATATACCTAAGACCTTTAAATATTTTATTCTCAATGTTATTTACAAATTCATTTCTTTCCTTTGACTATAATCTCAAGCTTTTTCATTTTTTATTTTTCTTAAGTGATATTGTTAGAAATGTATAAAAGAAGATACATAAATACATTTATTATGTTTCATTTTATAGATAAACTAAATAAAATTGAAAACTTTTATTATTTTGAACGAGTTTTTAGAGTTTTTATAGTATTCATAGGCAGAAATATATTATAATATATAAATTCTGATAATATAGCCTATGTAAAAAAGTCAGTTTGTCATCTCGTGCCACTATAATGACCTCTTAACTATTTTCACATCCTTTATTGATTTTTTTCCACTTAAAATATTACTATATATCCAAGGATCTGAACTGGTGACATTCGACTCTCCAAATGGGTTGTATAAAACGAGTTACAGTATTTACTAATATATCACAAGCCTCCCAACTCTCTTAAAGAGCGCAAAATTTTCATCTAGAGAACGATAAAAGCTTTAGTATTTAGGACATCTTCGATATTCTCTCATCTATATATATATAACAGTTCCGTAACTGGCTGACTCACTGACTGACTGACATACAACGCACAGACCAAACCGCTGGACCTAAAGGGCTGAAATTTTGCATGGCGATTCTTCTTATAGTGTAGAGGTACACTAAGAAAGATTTTTGAAAAATTCTTCTTAGATTTTTTAAACTTTTAAGCTGTTTTGAAAACATTCTTTAAAGTTTGTATTTAAAATAATAATCTGAGGTTTATAAAATTTATATCATGAGAAAGATCATAAAAAAATCCTTTAATATGAAAACTTTTCAAATCTTTACCTCCATTTTCTGATTTTTGGTGAAATTTTAAAGATTAATTTTTAGGATTTAATTTATTAAATGCTGATCACGTGGTTTCTTTTTTTTATGCTTTAAATTAATTTATCGTACTTCCATAACAACGAAATACATTGACAAAAAAATAGTTTTTTATCTTCCTAATGCGGCAGACGATTGGACATTATTCAAAAAAATATTAAAATACAGTAAAAGAAATGTCCCTCAAACTATAATATATTAACTATACTATATTCTTAAGAATGTTATATTAGATTTAATTTCAACATTTTCTTCTACATTATTTTGTCTATAAAAACATTCCTTACGATTTTTTATAAATATACTTTTTCGTTTTTTTTACATCCACTGTATACATTGATCGTCGTATTTATTATATATATATATTGCATTAATTGCATACATTGACCGTTGTATTTAATTTGAATGTACTCCGTAGCGAGGAACGGGTTTTCAGCTAGTCTATATATATAAAACAGTTCGTGACTGACTTACTGACTGACTTACTGACAGATAATGCACAGACCAAACCGCTGGACCAAAAGGGCTGAAATTTTGCGTGGTAATTCTTCTTATAGTGTAGTGGTGCACTAAGGAAGAATTTTGAAAAATTCATCTTCGATTTTTTAAAATTAAATTTTTAAGCTTATTTGTAACTTTTTTTAAAATTTACATTTAAAATATTAATCTGTGAGTTATAAAATTTGTATTACAAAAAGATCATAAAAATTCCTTTAAAATGAAATCTTTCTTGAATCCTTACCTCCATTTTCTGATTTTTGGTGAATTTTTAAATATTAATTTACGTTATATAATTAAATATTACATTATATATTTATTAAATATTATATATTTATTAAATACTACATTATATATTTAAATATTAATTTATATTAAATATTAATTTACATTGAATTCAATTTATTAAATGCTGATCAACAGGTATCTTTTTTTTGTGATACTTTAAATTAATTTTGCGTCACGTGCACAACAACGAAATAAATTGACAAAAAATATTAAAATACAGTAAAAGATAAAATGTAACCACTATACTAATTGAGAGGGATTTTTTCAAGAATTCAATTCGATTTATTATGTTTTATGAATATTAAACATACAAATTAATTGCATACATTGATCGCTGTATTTAATTTGAATGTGCTCCGTAGCGGAGCACGGATATTCATCTAGTTTTGTTGTATGTTTAGCTACATGACTCATAGCAAAGTTATAATCTTAAATACACTTTCATCTTGAAATGCTCTTATCATACAAAGCAGAATGCATTTCTAGAACAGTAAACGGAAAGCATATGCTTACAATTTGCGTTATTTATGAAGCCTTCATTCAATCTATAACAGTGGATTATAATAAAAATAACGTAGATATGTAAACAAGGTGTTTCTCATATCAGTGTATGAGGCATCTTATTTTTTTGTTTTGTTTCTAACAGAGTTTCGTTTCTCGAAATCTTTCCCAAAATATTTCTCTATTATTACATAACGCATCGCCAAATGAGCTAAAGAGACGGAAACTGGGGTACGCTAATATAAGGATTGGTTTTCTATGATGTATAGAGTAGAAAACAAACTGATCAAACATAAAACTGCGAAGTCAAAATTTACGGCAGGACTTGATGCGTGTGTAAAGGAACCTGTATCTGTGAAAACTCTCAGACGTGCTCTGTATAAAGGTAATATTTATGGCACTGGTGCAATAACTAAGTTTTTGCAGACACTTCAAAATATCACACAGCGCATTCAGTGGTGCAAAGACAACCAAAACTGAACAGGAAGCTTAGAAACTTGTGATATGGTCTTACGAGTCATTTTTCATTGTGTTTCTCTGCTCCGGCCGTGTGTACGCCTGGAGATCATCGCATGGTGCGTACGATGTCGCCTGCCATAAGTCCTGTTCCTGGCAACAAAGTAAATTCAGCAACTTTGAAAATAAAATCTTCTGAATAGATTGTAACTGACCCACAGTAAGTACGGATAAGAACCAAGAGAAAAAGATGTTTAGTTGTTCAAGATAGGATGATATATCTTTGAATAGGATATAGTGTTTAGCCTTTCATGTGTATACTCCTAACTTAAGAGTTGTGTGTTTTCGGTTTTGGGTCTACATCAGGAAATTTCTTGGTACTAAAAGTTAACTTAGACACTAGAGTAACAGCCGAGAGGAATCTGGAGATTCTAAGAAATCAACTCTAGTCCATGGTATATGCTTTGTTTCCAAATGGTAACGCAAACTTCAAAGATGGCAGTCCTCCTATTCATACATCTGGATGCATCCTATTATAGTTCGAGAAACAGGACAGAGAATTGAAGCAGATATCATGGCCACCCAGTTTTCCAGACTTGAGTACATTTGTAGGTATTCTCTAGAATAGGGGTTCCGAACCTTTTTCCTACAACGACCCCTTTTAAAAGAATGATTTCTTCATCGACTCCCTCACATTTTTCTCTATAATATACAGTATACAACATAATTATAATACTAATTGCACATAAAACACTTAAAGATAACAATTTGACTAAGAATATGAAAAATAAATTTGAAAAAGTGGTTCATTAGGTTTATGTTTTATTACTTTTGTACAATTTTCATTTTTAATTTCACAAATATAAACAAGATTTCAGAAACACAGATTGTAATTGCACAGACATCGCCAACAGAAAAACGAAATTGTTTGGTTGCATTCAGAGGACCCATGTGCTGTTTAAGGTCCAGTGGATTTCCCCAGTTCTGCCCAGTGTTGGTACACAAATAAAAGCCGACGGTGACCTTCGAGGCATATACAAAAGCGCCCTGACTTTCGACTTTAATTGCGGGGACTCCGATCTATGCAAATCTCTATTTATACATATTAAAACGGATATTATTATTTAATGATTAATTTTCTAAAATATTAAATTAAATTTTAAAACATAAAAATTTATCATAGACCCCCAATAGACCCCTGGAATACTATAGACCCTTTGTAAACTTCAATCGACCCCCAAGGGGTCCACGTGGATCGCGTTGGGAATCCCTGCTCTAGAATAAAGTTAGAAGTAAATTCCCACTTCCTTCTTCCGTCACAGAATTTTAATGTTGGTTTAACATTGGTGCAAAATAGGTATAAATGGTCGTCTGTAATTTGTATTAGTCTACTCTTAGACATATATCGACTGTATTATGTGAAAAGGGTTGTCCTGATTCATTGAAAAGAATAAAATAAGATTTTTTTCTTAAGTATTGGAGTTACGTTGTCCAACCCGAGTACAATTTACTTGTCTTTCGAATGTATATTAATTTTAATCTTCCACGGAAGATTACATATGTGTAATCTTATTTTAGAAAAAAAATTAATATACATGTACTGGAGGGGAAAAGACGTATGCTATGGAAACTTATTGCACTGTGTTTTATCTTTTTTTTACTTCACTCTGCTAAGAATTAACCAGCATAAATCACATACAGTAAACTTCAATTTACTGTATTACATTCATTAAGGTGCGTTAAAAGATGTTAGAAAAAATATTACAAAATACTTAATATACAATCATTTGTGAAACAAACTTGTCAAAATAAAACCGTCAAATACAAATTTGCCTCTTTTTGGTTCAGTTAAAATGTTTATATTTTCCTAAATTGAAAACAAAATATTCAAAATATCCTCTTCAAAACATCAAACTAAATTCTTTTGAAGTTAAAATTATTGATAAATTGTTAATCAGTTTCACCAGCATATCTAAATTTAACTCTATGCGGAATCGAAATATCTCATTCTTTCGTTGAAATGCAAATCTTACTTACGCTTAGAGATGAAAAATTCAGTTTGATTACACAAGAGCGTTTGGGATTTTTCTTTCAAACAAGACTGAAGAAATTATTTTATAATCATCAAAGGTTTAGAATATTTGTGTTACTTCTTTTACTTGTGATCATCAACATCTTTAGAGATGTTGAATATCTCTAGTTAAGATTTAGTTTTAACTATTTAATTTCCCTGTTTATTTTTTTAAATTTACTACTAACTTATAGACTTTTTCTTATAAAATCACATTTGAAAAATAATTTTGGTTCTTTCAAGAAAACTAAATTTTCTTTAATAGAGCTTGCCCTCTCACAAAATGTTATGCTTTGATTAATTGGAAATTTCAGGGAGTACTAATCAGTGCTTCGAATGATATTTTTCAAAAATCAGTCAGAAAGATTTTAAACTTTAAAATATGTTGTAATGGATCACCTAGAAGACATTTTCTAATGCTGTTCAATATTTATATATTCATATTTTAAAATAATTGTAAATATTACTTCTCTCATTTCGTATTTAATTTCTGCTTCATTCTTTCTCCCAAGACATGTCTTATTCTAATTATCCCTAACTAATTTGCTCAGGCAATCTTCGTAAAGAATTATCTTTTTCATTTGTATTTATTCACAGGGATGAAGTTGGGGCATAAGATACGCATTATGTATTTGTGGGAAAAGTACAAAACTATGTTTATTCCTACCACAACTTTAGCGTTGATATTAAAAACTTTCAACTTTTCGATGCTATGTACTAATCATATAGCTACAGATTCTTTTTTTCCTTTTTGAATCTCGATTATTCGACATGTAAAGCTCCCAAATATTTATTCAAAATCATTTTTCACTGATGTACGAAGATTTTAAGGGAGAAAAAGCATCTATAAGCACCAAATTTGTTTGGCATTTCCTGAACTGTTTTTACCTTGATCATTTTTCATGATATAGGGAGACATAACTGTAAACTTCAAAGCTTGGTCTTCAGTGATTAATGAACCATACTGAATGATTAGATAGAGATAAAAGAAATTTTATGACTTGCGCCCAACTTATAAATTATATTGTTTTCAGTAACGGACTAAATTAGCACACTACCGTATGCATCAGGTGACAAATATTATGAAATATAAACATAAAGGTGGAAAACGAACAACTAAACAAATAACATTGAATGTCTAAAATTTCGTAGTTTAAAATTGTTGACTGTATTCATTGGTTGAGCTTTGTAGAGAAATATAGTTACTCCTAAAAAGAATATTTACTGTAGATGCGCAGGAAGCCAAGTTTTGTATCAAAAAAGATTTCAAGCACTTATAAAATCATCAGCATTATAAAAAAAATTATGGAACCTCCAATAAGGGGACAAACTTAGTCCCGTGTTACTTCAATACATGAATGCAATAACCCGTTTATTATGTTCCGCACGTATATGCAAAAAGGACTACAAGTTAAGTGTCACGAATTCTTTTATTTGTTGGAAGGCTTTTGTTATCTTTTCAAAAAGCTTTTTGCCCTTTCCATATTCATAAATTTTATGATAAATATTGGCTAATTTTATTAAACGTGTATCGCGCGAAATGATTTTGTAGACGCGTACCAACCAGTACTGCCAAAAAATCTTTATTAGCTTCTACGCAACTAAAGATTATATGCAAATGCAGGCAGATAAATGGTAAAGTTGAATTCTCAAAATATTTCCCAAACCCTAGACAGTTAACGCTTTAAAAATTATTTTTAGTTTGATGTTACTACCCTAAAAACAAATGCAGTTATAAATATAAATGTAAAAATTATTTGCAACGTAAAGTAAATATTAAACAAATTGTTACTTTTGCATTATGTTTGCGTTAACTGCTTTAATGTCTTTGACATTACTATATAAAATCCTATTCTATCCATTTTACCTTTTTCATAGCGTGTAAGCAGTTCATCAGAAAGTCTTCATGTATAATGACTTATAAAAAAGAGTTGTTTCAATCTAATAATAATTAATGTCCTTTACTCTATTTAATTAATTTTAAATAATTAAATAGAGTAAAGGACATGATAAAAAAAATCCCCTTCAATTGTTACTTCTAAATTTTGAGGAGAAAGTTTTACTAATGCCTAACATTCTTAAAAATAATTTAACTCTTCGAGAAGAGCACATTTTATAACCTAAGAAAATTGGTTTTATCTAGAATATGAGCATGAAACAAGATAAATTCGAACTTTGACTTTCACGGATTTTATTACTCGCGAGCTATCAATAAACTGGATAATTTTCGGAGTTCAACAACCAACCGCTGTAATAAAACTATAAAAATTTGTAAAAGAAGTAATGCGCTGAATATCTCTGTATTTAATAAATTTTGTTTGGGTATGTAAAGAAAATATATATGCAAAATGTATAGTTTCCTTTTTTCTAATTTTTAAAAAATTTTCATAATTATTTTAAAATATTGTATTTCTACCAAAAAATTTTCATTAGGAGGGGAGGGGATCGAGTGGTTTTTTGAAGAAAGTGGGTCACAGTGGAAGAAAGTTTGTGCACCACTGCTCTAGAGCACTCAGAATATCTTGCAAAGTAAATGCATATGAACTCTTTCTTATTATTAAATGTTGATTCCATTCAGCCATATTTCTCTAACGTTACATTCTTATATAAACAACCTGTCACGGAATAAAAACCTTATCTCACCAAAGAGAAAAAAAATTTTATTTTTGCAGCAACGTTTATTAAAAAGTTTCAGGATGTGTAAAAAGAAAACTCTTTTGTGCTTAAGCATATTTGAAAAACTGTAACCTTTCGTATAAGTTTTTATAAGAAATATTTTTTTCTTTTAACTTAACAGGAAGGTGTAGAAAATTAAGTTAGAATTGAGGCGTAAATTGCGTAAAACATGCAATATCAGAAGAATTAAAATTGATTATTAATACTGTATAATTTTTTTTTCAAAAAATGAGCTGTTGGAGGATGTGAAAAGATATTGATCAAAATGACGCAGTGCTTTTCAATAACGTAATATATACGACGTAAGGAAATCAAAATGTTCGTAAAACAAACAATTTGAGGATATTTTTAAATGTTATTAAATTAATTTAAGTATGTTTTGTTAGAACGCCATTAAATTGCTTACTAAAAATAGTATTTCATAAAAAATATTTTAATAGTAAGATATTAAACCTATTAAACATCAAATTCATATTCAACTATTGTTCAACTTATGAATCTGAATGTCAAATAAAAAACGGAAATTTTCTAAACAATTACATTCGATATCATAGAACAGAGGTTCTCAACCCTTTTCGTAAAGAGACCCCTTTTGAAAGAATGATTTTCTTCATCGACTCCCTCACATCTTTCTCTATAATATACAGGATACAACATAATTATAATTATAATAATTGCACATAAAACACTTAAAGATAGCAATTTGACTAAGAATATGAACAAAAAATTTGAAAAAGTGGTTCATTAGGTTTATGTTTTATTACTTTTGTACTATTTTCATTTTTAATTTCACAAGTATGAACAAGCTTTCAGAAACACAGATTGCAATTGCACGAACATCGCCAAGGGAAAAAACAATACTGCTTCTGATTGTTGCATCGGGAGGACCCATGTGCTGTTTAAGGTCCAGTGGATTTCCCCAGTTCTGCCCAGTGTTGGTACACAAATAAAAGCCGACGGTGACCTTACAGGCATATACAAAAGCGCCCTGACTTTCGACTTTAATTGCGGGGACTCCGATCTATGCAAATCTCTATTTATACATATTAAAACGGATATTATTATTTAATGATTAATTTTCTAAAAGATTAAATTAAATTTTAAAACATAAAAATTTATCATAGACCCCCAATAGACCCCTGGAATACTATAGACCCTTTGTAAACTTCAATCGACCCCCAAGGGGTCCACGTGGATCGCGTTGGGAATCCCTGCTCTAGAATAAAGTTAGAAGTAAATTCCCACTTCCTTCTTCCGTCACAGAATTTTAATGTTGGTTTAACATTGGTGCAAAATAGGTATAAATGGTCGTCTGTAATTTGTATTAGTCTACTCTTAGACATATATCGACTGTATTATGTGAAAAGGGTTGTCCTGATTCATTGAAAAGAATAAAATAAGATTTTTTTCTTAAGTATTGGAGTTACGTTGTCCAACCCGAGTACAATTTACTTGTCTTTCGAATGTATATTAATTTTAATCTTCCACGGAAGATTACATATGTGTAATCTTATTTTAGAAAAAAAATTAATATACATGTACTGGAGGGGAAAAGACGTATGCTATGGAAACTTATTGCACTGTGTTTTATCTTTTTTTTACTTCACTCTGCTAAGAATTAACCAGCATAAATCACATACAGTAAATTTCAATTTACTGTATTACATTCATTAAGGTGCGTTAAAAGATGTTAGAAAAAATATTACAAAATACTTAATATACAATCATTTGCGAAACAAACGTGTCAAAATAAAACCGTCAAATACAAATTTGCCTCTTTTTGGTTCAGTTAAAATGTTTATATTTTCCTAAATTGAAAACAAAATATTCAAAATATCCTCTTCAAAACATCAAACTAAATTCTTTTGAAGTTAAAATTATTGATAAATTGTTAATCAGTTTCACCAGCATATCTAAATTTAACTCTATGCGGAATCGAAATATCTCATTCTTTCGTTGAAATGCAAATCTTACGCTTAGAGATGAAAAATTCAGTTTGATTACACAAGAGCGTTTGGGATTTTTCTTTCAAACAAGACTGAAGAAATTATTTTATAATCATCAAAGGTTTAGAATATTTGTGTTACTTCTTTTACTTGTGATCATCAACATCTTTAGAGATGTTGAATATCTCTAGTTAAGGTTTAGTTTTAACTATTTAATTTCCCTGTTCATTTTTTTTAATTTACTACTAACTTATAGACTTTTTCTTATAAAATCACATTTGAAAAATAATTTTGGTTCTTTCAAGAAAACTAAATTTTCTTTAAAAGAGCTTGCCCTCTCACAAAATGTTATGCTTTGATTAATTGGAAATTTCAGGGAGTACTAATCAGTGCTTCGAATGATATTTTTCAAAAATCAGTCAGAAAGATTTTAAACTTTAAAATATGTTGTAATGGATCACCTAGAAGACATTTTCTAATGCTGTTCAATATTTATATATTCATATTTTAAAATAATTGTAAATATTACTTCTCTCATTTCGTATTTAATTTCTGCTTCATTCTTTCTCCCAAGACATGTCTTATTCTAATTATCCCTAACTAATTTGCTCAGATAATCTTCGTAAAGAATTATCTTTTTCATTTGTTTGCACATTTTGTTTATTTGCATGATATTTGCAAAATGTGCTTTAGGAAATAATAATGTTTATTTACATGATATGATGTATGGTAAAAATCATTTAGGAAATAACATTTTTCATGTATGATATTTAGTAAAAAGGGATTTAGGAAAAACCATTGTTTATATATTTTATATTTGATAAAAGTCGAAACGTAATCCTTAAAATATCTGCCGAAAATTGTAATACAGTCGAACCCCGTTATAGCGAACCAGGTATATAACGAACTCACGCATATAAAGAACAAAAATTTTGGTCCCGCCGTTTTCCTATTGTACGTAACTTAATTAGTATTCTGTCAGTTTAATGCAATCGATTTTTGTCGATTTAATTCATTAATGATTATTTTTAATAGATTTTATCATTTTTTAATACATCATTATTGAATACACATTGCAACTTATGAGTTACACATTTTTTAAAGGATTTGTCTTAACGGTTCGGATATAGCGAACCACTGGATAAAGAGAACAAAACCTTTGGTCCGTTGAAGTTCGTTATAACGCATTTCGACTGTATATATATATATATATATATATATATATATATATATATATATATATATATATATCATGTTGTTTGACGGTATTTGGAATATGTCAGAGTATGACTATTTATTTTACACGACATTGGTTAATATCATATAACATTCTTTTACAAAGTATTTGATAAATTGATTAGCCATTATATTTAGTACATGTTATATAGGAAATAATGAGGATTACGGTTGAAATCCGTTATAGCGAACCCGGTGTATAACGAACTCACGGATATAACGAACGAAAATTATGGTCCCACCGTTTTCCTATTACGTAATTTATTTAGTATTGTGTCAATTCAATGTAATCTAATTTAGGCGATTTAATTCATTAATAATCATTTTTAATACACTGCTGGCCACCCAAATTGCAACACCAATAAAGACAAGAGATATCACAACAAAATTTATTTTGTAGATAACATGTTGACCAAGTATCAAATGATTAAATTTATAGTCTTCTGTGAAGTGTGGTTCCTGCCAAAATCAGTAGCCAGAGTAGCCGCCATTGTTGGAGATCACCGCTGCCACACGCCTCGGCATTTACTCAAAGAGACTTTGGATGAGTTCTTGGGGTACAGCAGAACAAGCAGCTTCCACACGTTGCCAAAGTTGATCTGCTGTGGCAGCTGGGGATGGAATCTGGGTCAATCATAGAGCAACCATGGACCACATGTTTTCTATCGGCGAAAGATCCGGAGAGCGAGGCGGCCAGGGAAGCAATTCAATCTGGCGATTGACGAAGAACCGTTGGACAATGCGTGCAACGTGTGGTCGCGCATTATCCTGTTGAAATATGGCTGTGGGCAAGCCCTGAAGGTAAGGAACGACAACTGGCTCCAACACCTCGGAGATGTAGCGCTGGCTGTTTAATGTACCGGCAATGCGTACTAGAGGTATGCGAGAGTGATATCCAATACCGCCCCATATCATAATACCCGGTGCAGGACCAGTGTGGCGATGCATAACGCAGCTGTTCAGCATCCTTTCTTCACGGTGTCTCCAGACTCGAATGCGACCGTCGTGGTGTTGCAGACAGAAGCGTCACTCGTCAGTAAAGACAATTTCATTCCATTCTGCCGTCCACATCCTTCTGTCATCTCACCATTGGCGGCGGAGACGTCTGTGGTTCTGCGTCAAGGGTTGACAAAGCAATGGACGTCTTGCGGACAGACCACTCTGCTGTAAACGGCGTCGAATGGTACGCGCAGACTCTGGATGATGCGTTACAGACTGCATGTGCTGTGCTATGGTTCGTGATGTGACTGAGCGATCCGTCACTGCCATGAGCACAATTTGCCTGTCATCACGTAAAGTGGTGCGCTGATTTGAATGCGATCGAACACGCCGGTCCGTCGTACTCTCCTGCATCCAACGATCACATATCCGCATTACAGTTGTTTGGGGACAGTTGTTTGGGGACAGTTGTTTGTTTACAGTTGTTTGGGTTTTTTTCGTCCAACACGACTACCGATTTCCCTGAAAGATAATCCACAATCTCGGTAGGCCACTATCCTTCCTCTGTCGATCTCGAATACTTGATCAAAAGATGATCGCTGTTTTCGACGAGGCATAATTGATTGTTTTTTTGAAAAAACCACAAGAAAAACACAATTGCCGAACTTGAAATCGTCGAAATCTCCAAGCCTTAAATAGCGCTTTGAAGTGGCGCCACAGGCGCACGTGATGTGCGTCTGCGCTGAAATTCTAATCATTTGTATATCTCACCTCCGCTAATGCATGTTGTAAATTTCATGTTATTTGCCTGTTTCCTTCAGGGTGTTGCATTTACAGTGGCCAGCAGTGTATATTTTATCATTTTTTAATACATCATTACACATTGCAACTAATGAGATATTCATTTTTTGAACTCTAGCATTTTTCTTAACGGTTCGGATATAGAGAACCACTGGATAAAGCGAACAAAACCTTTGGTCCCTTGAAGTTCGTTATAACGGGGTTTGACTGTATTTACAGTAGATATAAAATATAATCCTTCCTTTTCTTTAATATAAACCCGAAGCGGCAACAGTAAACATAGCATCCTTTAACTCATTTTCTGATTAATTTAAAATTCATTATTTGCATTTACTTCGGTATTGCGGGGCCCGAGTTAGCCAAGTGTTGGCGCGTAGGGCTTCGGACAGGGGGCGCTCGGTTCGAATCCCGACAACGCCATTAAATATCTTCTTGTCGGTTATGTGCACATAAAAAAATCCGTAGACCAGAAAGTCCTTCTGTAATGTCGGTGGGTGGCAGAAGATGCCAACTCCCCAAATGACGCCCCTGGTGAATACTCAATCAAAGTGAAGGTCTTATTTGAATAGTGGGCCAACTCCATTTATGTTCATTTTGAGATACAGAACCTTAGAGTCTAATGAGGGCTGAAAAATGAATGCTTATCTCAGGTTTGTGGTGATATATGTGGACAGCATAAATAAGCTGACGGCGTACCAGTTTTAAAATAAGATAGAAATGACTTGTATGAACATGAAAGTGAGGCTAACTCTATTTTTTTTAAAGTGTAGTTAGCCCACTATTCAAGTAAGGCCTTCAAATTATGGCGGCGTCTGGTTAAATCAGACTCCGACCCTTGAGGGGCCATTAAAAACCGAATCCATATATGGATCTGATCTGGAATGCTCCGGTTAGGGGGCATAATGACATTTCGGCAATACAAGGGTGGTATGCTTATCTACTCCAGTCTTATCCTGTGGAAAGTGTGCAACCCCTCAGAATTCAAAGTCAGTTGGTTTATGGAGAGAACTACGGTCATCTTCCAATCCCCGAGGCCTAAGTAAACCAAGGTATCCAGTTTAAATACCATTCCAAAGAGCTACAACCATCAAGGCCAGCAGTGGAACTGAACTTACTGACTATGGCCCCGAATGCCAACGCCTAGCCATCGTCCGGCCCACAGAGCAAGGAAGGAAAGAATTACATTCACCGGGGAATATTTCAAGCCACAGATTAACATGCACATAATTCAGGTAAATGAATTCATTTTTGATCGAAGTTCTCGCGCACAAGACGAGAAACCGAAATTTCTAGAGATTTTCGGAGTGTTTTGCAAACTCGATGATGTTTCTCGGCCCATTATAGTAGATTTCGTCTGATTTTCGGAATTTCGAGACAAAATTTGTAAGTCACTGCCAAGCGTGAGATGTGTGCATAAAAAAACAATTTTCAATCATTATAAATTTAAAATTTAATTCAAATATCAAATTGCTATCAAATTGTGAAGTATGACCTTATTTTTTTAGGTAACTTGGTTTTTTTTATATTCCCTCCTCTGTCTCATTTTTCGCAATTCATAGCTACCTGAAGGTCCCCAACTTAATCGATTGTGTGAGAAAAACGTGTAATTTAGCCATGCATCTAAAGAGTGTTTAGTGCGCATTGCACAAGGACTGTTAAAAGAGTGGTAATGAACTGTTTAAGGAGACCTGTCAAAAGATCTCTCAGGAGAAGTCAAAGAGGAACTTGTCAAATAACTAGGGTGATCGCTATGTGTGCTACTCATCAGTGAAGCTACGCATCTGAACATGAAATGTAGCTTTCTATGAAGATTCAAATTGTAATAGCACTCCCTTCGAAGTGTTTTCTTCATTAAGGAAAAACGACTTGAATTTTTTAAATTATTAAATACAGGGCCATCGAAAATGGTTGGACAGATTTCGAAGGCTCATAATTCTAAAAGAAATTGAGCAAGCGCAATAATATTCATTTCAGACAACTTGGCAAATGTCGAAGATTTCTAAATGTAATTGGTACGCAACCGTGACGTGGAACGTTATGCAGAAGCGATGCGAGATGGAAGAGGCCTTCGTTCGGCTTTCCATCAGTGCAATGTCGACCGTTCAGGAGAAAGTTCAATATATGTTGTGGTTAGCGGAGTACAAATCTGGGGTTAGTCAAGAACATTGTGTACAGCTTTAAGGTACGGGACTTGACACATTTACGGGAGAGAATTCTCGAAGTAATTGCCACAGTGACGCCGGACATGCTCCGTAACACCTAGTTAGAGATTGATTATCGACTTGATATGAGCAGACCATCCAACGGTGCTCATATTGAAACTTTTTAAAGTAAAATTCTATTAAATTCTGTACATTACACAACGAAAGAATTGTTTGTATTGTAATTATTTCATTAAATATGATTATATGAAATGTATCCAACCTTTTTCAATAACCTTGTATTATGATGAAAACTGAAGAAAGACTATTTTTACGAATTTGTAAAAACGTTTTGCAATAGTAATGCAAAAATAACTAATATATGAGCCAAAGTTTTCCCTTAAAATTAAATAAAATAGACTTGTACAGCATTAAAAGAATTTCCATGACATATGTTAAAATGGAAAATCCTCTAGAGCTCAAATTTTACCATTTTACGGGTATTTCTCTTTCTGGTATTGAAAATAAGTAAAAAGATTCATTATTTACTGTTTGCTATTTACCTAATATCATGTAAATGAACACGGTTCTAGACTGTTTGACGTTTCCTAAATATAATAAGTATAAACAGCGTTGCATCCTTTTCAACATTTAAAAAATCTGAAGAAATTCATAGGAGATATTAGGGAATTCATAAGTAATATAATTGCCTTTTGGAAATGTTAATTTCTTACTCTTTTAAAACTAAAAGTTTAGCTCATTAAAGTTAATATTCTTCCATAATGAACTTTGTAAAGAATAGTTTCCTTCAAGGGAAAAAAACTGTCGGTATTACTGAGTCGTTTGGAAGCGAACCAAATTTTTTCCGATGTAAATTACTCAGAAAATTAGCTGCAAAGCCCGTAACAGTTTTCCATTAAAATTTCATACCACGTTGCTAGAGCATAGTATTCTCTGGTTAGTAAAGTATAAAGCTTCTGCTACATGCAATCAAATATTCGTCTCAAATGGTCTGGAAAATAAAAGTAAACACTCCGAAGGCAGTTTCATTTAATAAGAAATCGTTGAGAATTTTTACTTTCACTTGTAAAATCTAAATAAGGGAAATTAAAAGTACGCTAGAAAAAAGAATTCTGAACATGAAAAGCGGATTTAATTTGAATAAAGAGAACTCATTTCGAATAAATATAATTCTAGAAAAAACCGTAGGGTCTGCTGTAAAAGTTTTTCATTGCGTACTGGTTTATACCATTGTAGACGGTTTGAAAGTGCATTTTTTCTAACATAGAGAATTATCGTTCAATTTGACAAATTTTTAGATTAAAGACTGTAGCTAATTTTTCAAAGTTTTAGATAAACACTGTAAAGATATTAACGATAAAATTATATAAAATATATTTTCACTTTGAATATTTAATCAATATGATTTTTTAGCATTCGTAGATTAAAAAAAAAAGTCTTACCATACATTGAGAGCATGCAGTATTATCTGTAGACAACGAATTTAGGTCTATTTTCACCAATACGCTTTTCGGGGAATTGGTCATATATCTTCAAATTCTTAAAGTGATTAGTCAGTTCGATTAATTGATTTCATTCTCTCTCATACACACATACATACGTAAACATGTATATGCATTCATATATAAATAATGCATTTGTAATTGATTAGTGTGTCATGCATAAGAACATTTATTTCAGGTCGTTGGATACTAATTATTCTTAAAATTTCATTGGTAAATTTTTTTAAATATTTACATGGCCATGTTCTTTGACCCAACAATCAAATTCTTGGTCAAAGCTGTCTTGTCTACTGAGAATTGTGGCTGCGGTATAGCTTTTGGGTATTGTATCATGCTATCTTTTGAGTATTAAAAAATATCCATTCATTGAAAATATATGCACGAACAGGTTAACTGCAATATACATAATAAAACAAGGGACGATTTTCTTTAATTTTAAGTACAGAGTTTTGTAATTCTATAATGAAACTCAATGAAAATCACATTAATATGAAAATAACTTGCATTGTGATATCTTCATATCATGTAGACTCTATGACTGATAAAAAATATTTTTTATACCTATCAGTAAAAATAATGTATCGTCCAAAATAGTTTGACATTCTTTTTCTTATATTGTTACTAGCTGTTATAAATTTTCCATACATCGCCTATATAACACGATTTAAAAGTTACCAAAAGAGTTTTTTGCTACCTTATTTTGAGGGAATTTGACAAAATATACAGTTGTAAGAAAGAAATTGAATATTTTTACAGATTTTTTTTATGACATAAAAAATAGAGAAGGTAAATCGCTCCAAGGAGTAAGAAAACTGAACTGAAGATTTTCTTTACAAAATCAAGAAATACGTTATAATATTAATTAGTTTGATAAAAGAAAAATAGACCTATCATTGAGTTTTAAAACTTTTACGTAGCTTATAGTACTACGGACATGCATTAATAATGTTTGGAAAACCATAAAATTTCCTTCAAATGGTCTAAAAAAACAAAATAGAAAATGTAAAAATATTTTATTGATAGATTAATAAGTATTACACAACTCTTAATAAGAGGTTGAAACAGGTTGAAAAACCTTAGAAACAGGTTGAAAAACCTTAGAAACAGGTTGAAACTGAAATAATTCCGAAACATATTTGAAGTCGAGAACTTTTATAATGCAAGTTAAAACCTGTTATGAAGTCTTCCAGAAATAAGATCATTACAAATATAGTGTCATTTGATAAAAATGTCTCTACCGAAATGGTACTATTTTAAAGATATCCTAATCCGCATACAGTGACAGGGCTATAACATCAAAATCGCTCTATAGGTCATTTTTATTCAAGAGCGGTAATTTCGATAGCTTGTTGCTATTTAGAACTAGATCTTTTGTTAGAGCAGCAGTTCTTTGAAATTGAAAAGGCCTAAACATGATGAATGAGCTTTTAGAAGTTTATGCTCTGATGAAAATAATGGGCGTTTCTTCGACTGGTGGCTTTCTCATAAAATCTTAAACCTGCGAGTTCTTGGTAATCGTAGGGGCGCGGTAACTAAATTGGGGATAATTGAGAAAGCCGGAAGAGTCATGCATTACTGATTTACTGATCGCTTTAAGTAATTCATTATTTTCACTTCTAGTAATTCATCACTAGTCCGATAACATGAGTTGTTTAAGCTTTGTTGTAGAAGCAAGATTTTTAAGATATGATAAACACTTATTACTTTAACTTGTTTCTATCAACTTAAATTTATTATTTGTGACTCGGTTATTAATGTTCCCATGTCTATCGCTTATACCTACTATTGCTGTAGGAGTAATAATATTGTCCGAAACACAGTATCACCATTGTGTTTCTTAGTAAGCTAGGAACAGAGAACAGACACACTCTGTACCAGGTATACAAACACAATTTGGCAAGCTCTCGGATGATTAATTGAAGGAGTTGAACGTGGAGGACACTGAAATGCAAGCAATAGATTCTTTATCTAGTCTACATGGAAACAAAGGTCTATCGAATTTTCAAAATGATCTGGAAACTACTGAACGCAAGTGATATTTGGATATAAGTTAAAAAAGGAGGAAAGAAGAAATTAATGAACACTTGGAATGCCAAAACTGAAAACCTCCCGTCATATGCTTAAAAAACTAGTAATTGCAGTTTCGACAATCTTTTCGACTATCAGGTGAACCTTTTTTTCTAAAATGAGCTTTATTAAGGTTTAGTTTTTTTTAATAGGCCACATCCGGTCGATGGCCGAATGGCTCGGGCACTTGCATTTGGTAACCGAGTCTGTGTGTTCGAGACCCACTCTTGACATGAACGTTTGTAGCCGCTTGGAATGAGCTTTAAGCAGTAGGTCACGGTCTAATTAGCCCTCGTATTGCAAAAGTTGGCCGTTGCGCTCCAAACAAAACAAAACCATAAAAACTCCACAGTTTGCTGATTCAGTGTGTGTTTTACTTAAGGGAACAAGCGACCTTCAGCTTCGAATTTTTTAATTTTCGATTTTTAACTGTATGTACAGAATGAGAATAATAAATATTATTTTTTTATTACAATAAAGACCCTTAGAATTTAAAATAAGGATTTTTAGGCAGAATAATGCCTTTTTTCAAAAACTTTTCAAAAATACTAACATTTTTCAAAATCCTCCATGCGCATTCCATATCCTTTAAAAACCTTAATTAAGTCTACCAAACATATATAAACATAATTGTGCATTGAATGTTTTTTGAAAGAATCTAAAGCCTAATTTTATTTTGCCTGTTATTTTTTTAAAGTTTTTGCATGTTTTTACTTCATTTCATGATCTATAAATCTGAAAAATGCTATGATTTCAAAGAACTATGCACAGTTTTTGTGACAAACCTTTCAATTAACAATTCCAAGAAATTTGCAAAAATATCAAAAGAAAATGAATGCACTCGAAGCATTTTGAAATGTTCTAGCATTTTTGAAGAAAAGTTTGAAAAATAGGTCTTTTACTTCCACAAAATACTTAATGGTAAATTCTAAGTGTCTTCAATGTATTAAAATAGAATATTAATAGTTCTCATTTTATATAATATAGAGTAAAATATTCAAATTTTTAAAAAAATAGGTTGATGGTCCCTTGTTCCCTTCAAGTGAATAAATATGGTCTTAGTAAAAAATATTAGGCGTCTAATATTCAACAACAAAAACTGCATCTATAAATAATAACTTTTTATTATTCACTTTACTATAATTACGTTATTATAGCTATTTTGATTTGTTATGTTTTTTCATTGTCGTTACAATTTTTGGTTGTGACAAATACTGACCTCACCTTAAAAGTTTATCTAACTAGCCGACACGTTAACACTTCACATATAAGAAATATGGTTTGAAAGCATTTTGTGGTCAGGCGAACAAAATTTCATCACCCCCTACCCAAAACACTTATCATAACACTTTTTTACGCTTTTTTATAAATAAATCATAAAAATCTTGTTAGGGTTTTAACATTCTATTAGATTCAAGCTTTTGTCAACACTATCTGAAATTAATTTATATCACTTATAGAGTTTCTATGCTCACTTCTACCCAGACTTGGGTGTATATAATTTGAAGTGGCACTCTATTTGAATTTGAAGCAAACACAGTTTATACATGAAACAATGTTTATTGAATTCGTTGCACATATAATTGGCTTTTACAGCAATAAGCATGCGTACTACTTGTACGGAATGTATAAACACAGCTTTCAAGAACAGTATATTTTTATACTCACGAACAGTAAGTCAAACCAGCAGTACTGCCATGTAAACTTCTGGCCCGCTAAGCACTAGCGCAGGATAACACCTTTTCAACCTTAACAACCTCCTCCTTTTCATTAATGACGCTGCGTGGTATTTATACTAAGCGCGTATGCCGAAATTAGCATATCTAAAGCAGCTTCTTTAATTCACTCAAAAGTTCGATTCTTGTGAATCGAATCTTGTGTATACCTTACACTGGCCTCCCTCGAAAAAAAAAATTAGGTAACTGAGGTCTGAACGGCTTCAGTTAACTAATTGAAAACGCGTGCTGGTCCGACTTTTGCCATAATGGGTGGCAAAGCCAAAAAACCTTCCACACGTTGTGTGGGGGAAAAACGCCACTACCATTTTACAAAACTAACCCCGAAGGGTCCAGGTGACACCATCAAACAGTGGATTTGCAGAGTTGCGGATACTGGGATGGCCAACTGCGCCCTAAAAAACTTATTTTAGTTAAAATTGTCAACACAATTGCACAGCATGACATTTCTTGACTGTATCTGCTCTCCCCCAATTTATAATGCACATGTGTCATGATTTGTGAAGTTAGTACATTAGTGGTTAATTGGTATATTGTGCAGTATGTATTTTTTTCCTAGTCACTACATGTCCCCTTCAAAAATTTATAAAACAACAGTATGCCGTATTTTTTTTTCAGTGCCTCACCACTTCCCCTCAAAATGTTTACAGTATATACACTGGGGAACTTCAAACCAATTTGGTTCGGTTTTATTAAAGGGTGGGTGTTAGAATAAGAAAGTTGATACAAGACTTGTTCATGAATGCAGCAGCTTCCTTGCACCAGTCTGTCCAATCCGTGGAACCTCTCTAGATGGTCGCAGTCCTAGTAAAGGGGTTCGTTGACCGTGTGGGCATCCTTCGTGCAGCAGGTCGTTGGTCCTGAGGCGCTGGTCCGGCTTTACGATGGACAGGAGGTCTCTTGGGAGGAGGCCAACCTTGCTGGGTGGCTGATATCTTGCGCTTCCTGTACTTATGCAAAGGAGCTTTAAAATTGTCATTCTTCCTTTTGATAACCTTGTGTACCTTATGTGTACCACGTTCATCCTTTGATAGAGTTTTTGTAGTGCACACCTTACTTTGCTTCGTACTTTTGCTTGTATCGGTATTAAATTTTAATGCAGATTCTATTGTTTCAAATTTATACGCCGCACCAACGTGTTTAGTTACTGGTTTTATCTCGCTGCTTGTGTCATGTTTTTCAACAACCTGACTCTGTTTTTCGTATTTGTGCTTATACGACTTCTTGTTTACCGCCTTAATTATTTCAGTATTTGCAGTTTTAATGCTGGAACCTGAAGGCGCTTTTTCACGTTTTTTATCCCCCTTAACTTTAGTTTTATCCTCTTTTGACGAAAAAGTCTCAGTGAAACTTGCGACATCAGAATCGTTATCATTTAAATTCTTTAATACTGCTTCAGTTTTAGGAAGATTAAGCTTTTCGTACTGGTGCGTTTTAATGCAACCTGCGTCTATAACTTCCGAAGCATCAGCTAAACTACTTACAGTATAACTCTGTGTCAACTCTTCATCCTGACTCTCAGTATGGTTTTCATGTACTTTATTTAAAACCATATTATCAACCTGGCCTACACAATCCTCATTCGGCTGGGAACTTGAAATAATATCATCATTACCTAGCGAGTTCCTAATATCGTTTAAAGAATTTTTATTATCGTCAACTAATAAGTATTCACTAACTTCCGTAACGCATACTTCGTCATCTACTAAATTTCCTTCCTTAACAGATGTGTGAATATCATCTAAAATAGCAGGTATAGCATCAATAATATCAGGTATAGCATTAATAGAAGTGTCAAATGATTTATTTTCTAAACCACTAGCATTAGTATCGGCACTATTTTCAGAAATTTGTACTGGAATTACCGCATCATTCCAGCTAGACTCACTTTCTTTATAAGCCACAAAAATACCCTGACTTTCACTATTCTCAAAATAATGATTACTGCTCGGACAAAATAATACATTTGACCACACAGTTTCAACAGGTTGAACCATATCATGTGAATCAACTTGCCAGTGCAAGTAAGGTGCTTCCATATTATTTACTTTAAGAGCACTAATTTCATTATAACGCCGTGCGCTTCTATTATTTTGCCTGCGGTACTGCTTACGCTGCTGGTTTGAAACTCGCGAAAAATTTTGGCGCGGCTGTATAAAACTTCTCGTACCTGAATGACGGTACGGGGTGGCGAAGAAATGCCTATTGTCATGTTTAGCTAAAGCTTGAAGGAGGGTAACCTTGCTTGTAATTGTTTGATTATCTAAAAAATCTTGAACACTTGGCTTCAAACGTTGGATAACTATTTTTAAGATTACCGCTTCCGTTACCCCTTCTAAATATTCCTCACACTTGGAAATCTTTTCTGTAGCAAAATCTAACGCAGACTGACCTTCACGTTGCCTTAGCGAATAAATTTCCGCTTCAATTTCACTTTGATTAAAGGTCTTTGGAAAAACGCTAAGAAACTGTTGCTTGAATGACGAATAGTCAAAAATCAGATTACTGCTTTTCATACACGTGTACCACTGATATGCACTACCTCTTAAAGCGGCTAGAGCAATTTTAAGTTTATCCCCCTCTGGGGTGCATTGTTGCTGAAAGTAATGCTCAATTTTCTTTAGGAATTGGCTTGAGGGGCCGCCATTGAAGGTGGCTTCGAATGGCGCAAAATGCTGAACCATAATTACCCGAGGAAAATTTCCAGCAGGATTTTGTTCTACAACACTCATTTTTTTAAATAGTATATAAGTACTTGCAACAATTTTATCAATATAAGTACACAGTACACAGTTTTTAATTTCAATTATGTTGTTCGTTACAAATTTAACGCTAACTACCAGGGTATATATATTTTCGGGCGCCAGTATAGAGTTTCTATGCTCACTTCTACCCAGACTTGGGTGTATATAATTTGAAGTGGCACTCTATTTGAATTTGAAGCAAACACAGTTTATACATGAAACAATGTTTATTGAATTCGTTGCACATATAATTGGCTTTTACAGCAATAAGCATGCGTACTACTTGTACGGAATGTATAAACACAGCTTTCAAGAACAGTATATTTTTATACTCACGAACAGTAAGTCAAACCAGCAGTACTGCCATGTAAACTTCTGGCCCGCTAAGCACTAGCGCAGGATAACACCTTTTCAACCTTAACAACCTCCTCCTTTTCATTAATGACGCTGCGTGGTATTTATACTAAGCGCGTATGCCGAAATTAGCATATCTAAAGCAGCTTCTTTAATTCACTCAAAAGTTCGATTCTTGTGAATCGAATCTTGTGTATACCTTACACACTGGTATAACTACACTGTGAATAATGATAAAAAAAAATGGTTTCAGTGAGGGGATGATGGATAACTTTATGTGGATAGTGGAAGTTCTAAAAACCACTTACATATATCTTGCATCCAATTTGGTGTTCTTTAATGAATTTTAGTACTATCATATACAAAATTTCCGTTGTACACCAATAAAGACTTTAAAATATTTTATTTCACACGGTCAAGCTATAATTCAAGGAAGGGTAAAATTATTCAGATGATCTCTTTAATTCAATGACTTGCAAAAGTTACATGGTCTTGTGAAAACAGGGCAGCTTCATCCGTTGCTGTTAGGAATCGTATTCGTTCTCTTTTATACACAAATACCTTTATCTCATTATATCAGCACATCTTATTGTCCTCTATTGCCTTTCATTGAATCTTTCGTAAACTAATACATAGTAGATATGTATTATGTATATTTAGGTAAACTATAATAATATTAAAGTTTTTTTTTAAATGTTTCTTTTATAATACAATTTTTTAAACAGCACAAATATATTCGGTTTAACAAGATTTATAAAACGTGGTAGGAGGACATATATTTAACATTTTAGTAATTCTATATACTTTTATAAACATTATATTAGCTACAGATGCTGTTTTCCATTCATTATACGAAAGCCTTCATTATTCAGTACTCTTTCCTTATATGATGTATAAAAAAGCTATTCTTTTCGGAAGATATATTTCTCAATCTTGATTTGCTCGAACAAAATTCCTTCGGGCAATTTAAGTGAAACACAAAGTTTTCCAAACCATCCCCTTGCGATCTTGTAAGCATTAGTAACAAACAAACGTCGAAGATCTTCCGCATTTTCGTTCATTAACTAAGATATCTCAGCTTATATTTCTTTATTCTAAATAGCGTTCAAAAGAACACAACTAAAAGGAGTCTAAGGGGACTCAAAAAGCAATCATTTCTCTTGCCATTTTTTTTTTGTATTTTCATTTCTGTGAATGAAACTAAAACAATCTATTACATTATTTATTACGTGAAATCGGTTATTTTGATATCGCTAATTTTTTTTATTGGGAAAAGGTAAGTTTTTGCTCAAGATATTTCATTTAATAAGCATGTAGACATAATTTTATTAGGATAAATTGGTCTTATAAAAGAAATAATACTTCTATTTATTCCTTGTTATAACTCATTTTTGACTTTGGACGAATGCTTCTATTATTACAAGAAATTAGACTTGGTAAGTAACATTAATGTTATTTAATGCACACCGCTGCTTCATTTCCGGTATCAGGTCGTGTACTAGGTTTAGGTTTGGTGCGCTGCGGTCAACTTTTTCTACACGAGGGTTAATTAAAGCAGGATCTACTGCTCAAAGCCGATTCCGAACTGCTACAAACGTCCATGCCATGGGCGGGATTCGAACCCACAGACTCTGATACCGAATGCCAGTGCCCTAGCCATTCGGCCATCGTCCGGCCAGGTTGCCTACTAACTTGCCATAAATAAAAATTATATTTATATATAAAGGAAACTAAAAGTTTAATTTCCTTGAAATAGTTTTCGCTTCAATTCTTTTTGAATTTCTTAAAACATAATTAAAAAATCCAACTTTCATTCTAGGATTTCCGAAGCTCTAGAAAATGCTGTTCATCCATAAAATATTTTAAAATCATACTAAAACAGACAGGGATTAATTTTCTTAATATTTTCTAATACCTGTTTTTCAGTATTACCAATCTTTGAAATAAATAATGGGCTTTCCTTTTTTTCTGATATTTATAGCTCTATTGGTAAACAGGCATCATATCATCCATGCATTTATAATTTCTCTCCTTTTATTGACTGTCGATATTTGAATATTCAGACAATAATCTCATTGCATCAAAAATATCTCAATATAAATATGTTTCTCTACATTTTTTGTAATCCTATCACAGAAAAAATGCATAACATATCTCTATCTCTTTATACAAGGATCGTGGACTTCGGAAATCATTAAATTACAAAGATTTTATTCCCATTGATTTTTTATTAACATAATTTCCCTCTCTAAAAAAGAGGTAGACTATATGGTAACGACTTTCATGTAATTGGAAATTTCTTTTCCAAACTATAACAATGTTGTAGACCGTAGCATTTGAAATTCTCACTGAAAGGCTGACGACTTCTCGAGGAAAATGATAATACTGTGGGGAAAATATTACTCTTTTTTGTCAGATCAAGAGCATATTGCAGAAATTAATGTTTTTTATATTTAAAAAAGATTCTCCTAAATATAGGAAACCTTACGAAACATAAGATCATAAAGTCAAATAAGTCAACGAAAAGGGACATATTTGGGCATTTTCGGTAAAAATTTGTTTCCATGCCCCAGTTTATTACTCAGACATCATTTTCAAGTCAGAAAGTCAATATTGCGTAAAAGAAAAATGTTGAAAATATAATAACCAGTTGCCATTAATTAAAAAATTCCACCTTAACGATAAATTATTCAGTCAAGAAATGTATTAGTATCCAGGTACAATTTGATAAAACAGAAGTACAAACCCTGAGGAAATGTCAGCAATGTCATCAATGTAACGGATATGTGGTTTGCTTCGGTAATAAAACACCAGTCCTTATTTAGGACTATTAAAAATTGGTGTATTCCATATTAATTTCGGGGCAGTATTAAGCACCTGTCAAAGTAGCCAAATGTAACCTGTGTAGTTTCAAATTATACCCAATATAAGTGTTAAACTAGGGCTCATATAAATGATATAACATTGCTATTCTAAGCATGCCTGACAATGTATTTTAAAATACTTGGATAATACACAAATGCAAATAAACTATTTCATTCAAGTTCGAAAAAATACAAATACATTCTTAGACAAAAAAAAAACAACGCACCAAGAAGGGGTAATGCAAATTGGACACAAATTGATATGCATACAGGTTTTGACAGAAAATGCAAAGTTTTGAAGTTTGGCGGCCAATGAATGAACACATGATGCTGCAGCGCATCTTAACTGCGCAACTGGCAGGATATTACAGAGGAGAAATTTCGATTCCAGGTCATAAGTTTTTTGCGAATTTCATCCCGTGTACTCAGGTAGACAGTAACTATGCCTCGCATACAGGTGCGCGAACAATATACGCAGATGTCAGCAATTGAGAGAGGACGTGTAATTGGGATCAAAGAAGCCGGTTGGTCTAATCTGAATCGCTCGACATTTGGATGGGAGCGATGCCACTATTAGACGATGTTGGCAGGAATGGGTGAACCATGGCCGAACACAGCATCAAGAAGGGAGCGGTCGGCCTAGAGAAACGACAGAACGTCAGGACCGAGCAATCGTCAGAGCGGCACTTTCAGTAGACCAACGCTTTATTGACTTTCTCACTTTGCAAAGCTCTTTCTCTTGAATAAATCTTCCAATTTTTCTCAGATTGTAATCATTTGTTTTTCTGTACATGTACATCACATCTACCGATTTTCGTCCCATTCGTATATTTCCTTCTTGGTGCGTCTTTTTTTCTTTCAAAGAAGGATTTTTTTCCTTTTTAAGAGCGCAATATGTTAAATTCAAAACATAAATTACATTTTTCTTAATCTACCTGCTATAAATATTACTGATATGGTTTCAGTTACAGAAAAATAGTATTCACTGTTAAGCACAAGAAAATAACAAAGAATTCTAAATACTTTAAAGCTATACAAACATAGATAATAATTTCCCTATAGGACTAAACATTAAACCTATGTTATCAGTATTAATATTTTTTATTCTATAATAATTTTAAAGAAAAACATTTTTCAACATAATTTATAAAAATTGGATATAGCAAGTTTGATTGGATGAATTTTGTTAGAAAAGAAATGTGTCATTTTTCATTAATTTTAATGATATCATATGCCTTAAGGGAAAAAAATTGTAACGTATTTTTAAAAAAAAGACTTTTTAAGATCAGCTTAGATTCTTTAAGCTAACAACAATATTAGCGAAATAATGAAAAGAAGTTTTTCTTCCTCAGTTTAATTATATTCTGTTCGTAAATGAAACATGACATTTTTCCTTATCACGTAAATTGACTATTGTTCTTTGCTTTAAAAACATTGATAAATCCAGCATTTTCTTAATAATCCTTAAAAGCTCTCCTTACCGTATATAAGTATCGGTACATTTTATTAGCTAAAAAAATGTCACGTGTAATGGCTTTACATTAAAGGTTTTTATTTTCAATCGTTTTATGAAATTTAATATTTAAAGAACAAGTACCATGCAGGTTTAATGGAGGACAGTTTATCAGACTTCAAATTGAATGTATAACTGTTTAACAATGCAAGCTGTAGTATTGGCTTGAAGACGGTTTTATAAAAAGCATAAACCTTAAAGAATGCCACAATCTGCGCACGAATGGCTCTGGGATGAATGTATATCATGCACGATTAAGCGTAAACGTAAATACCAAGTCGCCTTTTTGCGTATTACAAAACTCTTGTACATTATATGTATGTCACGACACGAAAAAGAAATCAGAATTTAAATTAATCAATAAAATTGAAAATCTTAAAATAGTGCTAATTAGCAGTTATCAAACACAACCTTATTACAAAAAATCTTCGTGAGTTACGCGCTACCATTATAATTTCGTAGGACCTTTTTGACTGCAAATTGAATGCATCGCAGCATCTATGAAACAAAGACGATCTTCCTCTGCAAAATTCTTATAACTTTCAAAAGAAACCACCAATTAATACCATGGAATAATAGATTTAACGCGCGTTTATTCTCAGCCTGTGATGGCACCCATGGGGAAAATATGTAATCCAAATAAAACTTTTCTTTGTTCGATCTGTGTTGTCATCAGTGATTTGTGTCTTGCCCCTATCATATGAAAATTTCCTCCGTGCGTCCCGATCACCCTTTTGTTGGCCGTTCGCAGATCTGTTTTTGTGTGAGCATAACGCGCCCGTATTTTGTGATACACTTACCGTTCCAACGCACTTTAGGGTTTTCGCCTGCGCTTAGCATTTTGCAACGGGAAAAAGTGGGCGTTGCCATTCGAAAATTTCGAGATTTTGTATCTATAACCGTAACCATGAGCGCCACTTAGTTGCCGTTCACAGAATCCCGAGTTCTTACCTCTGAATAACTATATCTGAAATCTCATCTCGATCGGTTGAACGGAACAGCCTCTAGAGGTCCATATATCGGGAAAGTTTTTTATGATCACCCTGTATAATGAATGTAAAAACGGAGATCAACTGAAAAAAACACTGTATAAGCTCTATCTAGAAAATACATCATTCAACTCTTCTGAAAGATACTACATTAACTATGAACTGATGTTAGATTTCGTGTCGAGAAGAAAATTTAATCCGTACTCTTGCTTTTAACAACTGACAACCAGCCTGCGCTTTCCAAAATTAATATGAGCATTTTAATCAATACTAATTTATCAGACAGTGAAATTATTAACGCACTCTAGCAGACCATTAAAAATTAAATTTACCTTAAAAGAAAAACTCGTAAAGTCATATTCCCAAAACACGAAAACAAAACAATTGTTTGGCGTTTCTTAACATTTTAAATGAGCTTAGACTTTTCCCTAGAGGATGGTTTGACGTATACAAATTGCATCTGAAAAATAACGATCGAACGACTGAAGAGGAAATGGGTCAGACAGAGCTTTATTCTAAGAGAGGGACGTTACTCTCAGAGAATTTGAGCTTTAGAATATACATCAAGAGGTATGTAACTTGTAGTAATGATTTACGTCTTCGAAGATTATTTGCTACAGCTTTTACTTTGAAATTCAAAACTTGTTTCAAAAAGGAAACGCTTTTACTTCTTTTGAAATATGAACGGATACAATAAATTTGATTCATGAATTTACTTATCTAAAAAAGTGTATTGAAAATCTTTTATTAGATTAGTTAGAATTTAAATTAAAATCGTTTGTTATAAGATTAACATTTAAGTAAAGTCATGAACGTATTAAATATAATTTATATAACAAATTTTGATTTATAAACCTTCAGTCATTTTAAATTATTGTTACCTTTTAAGGTCCGAGATTCGTTTTAAAATTTTATAAGAAATAAAAACAGGAAAAACACTTTCCAGCATAAAATTAACATTTACCACATGCAGTGTCTCGGAAACTTTGGAATGTGAAATAATTTTCTGAACATATTTTTTTTCTAACGCGGAGGCACTTGCAATCCAACATTCGCCCTTACTACGCCGCAGTTTTACTGTCCATTTTATTATGGGGGCACCATATAGGCGGACAGGATTAACCCCTATGAAGGGGCGACACGAACGGAAGCATTTTTCGTGGCACAACGCCTGGATTCGATCTGAGCACCCTCAGCACCGAAAACCGGCGCTATACCACTGGACCGCCACAAGCCCATTTTCTGAACATGACTTTCTGAAAAATTTATTTACATTAGCTTTACATTAAAATTATATAATAATGTATATATTTTATTCTTTAACTTATAATTTTGCACTTCGTATTTTAACAACCCACTTGGGACATCTAATTCCAATTTTTCTTTTACATTCAAATCTTCCTCTTCTATATAAAAATGGAAATTTTTGAATAATACCCGAATGGATTCCTCATATAAATGTTATCTTACACCTTCATTTTTAAGTATATCTTTGAAAAAGTTTTAAGTATATTATGCTTTGAATATTAAGCACTGACTTTCCTTATTTATATCTCATTGGACTCCAGTGACTAGAGTTGCTCTACACATTAAATCAAACTATAAATGCGATACTAAACAGAGACGAGTTATATAACATTAAATTCGTTTCGACTCCTATGAGGCTTAGTAATCTAATATCACATTTACAATGATAAACTGCACCCATCTCAACATTTGAGCAAATAGAAGGCTTAATTATAAGTAATCTGAATTAAATAGCACGTCAAATGTTAAGAATCAAAATGTGAGTATTACCATGGATGTTAAAGTAACTTAGGGGAAATAGGATCCAATTTCTTTTAGTAATATCTATCTATACATTATTTAATAAAATGTTTTTTTTTATTTTAATATCTATTTTGAGAGACCTGCTGAACGTAAAAAATATGGTTGAGGTATCAATAAAAAGCTCTCGGCGTGTAGATGTGTCAGTTGAAGAGAAAAATGAGATATGGACAATGGTTAGGGCGTGGTAGAGCATCGAAGTTATTTAAACATTTTCTCTTTCGCTAGATGCAACTCGCTTTTAACTTCCATAACATGTATTAGCAGATCGGCAAATTTCTTTCGTAAAGTCCATGGGAAAATGTGCACGAGACATGTAAATATTTGCTTTATTGCTAGATTGCAAGCACGCACTTGCTTTTTTATTTACTTTCACTTTTATCTCTCGAACCTTTAAATTTAAAAAACTTACCATTTGTAATTTATTTATAATTGTTATTGCCGTTATCTTTATAAAAAAATTTCGGGTAGTCTCTTCTAACCAAACTACCGCGGGTTATTAAAGTAGGATTACTTATAGTTGCTTACCTCTTTTGTATGTATATATGTCCAAATTTTAAAGGATTTTGGTACTTTTTGTTTAACTGTTTACTGCACGCCCAAGCGATACAAACAGGGTTTGGCGCGGTGCCAAAATTATAAATTGCGAGGTACGGACGGACGGTTTAGCGTCTGAAATTTTGCTTTCCGGAGGACCGTTATGGAGGAACGTAATCCTACGTTAAAAGCTCAGTTTAGTGTCAGATTTTGTGTGTGGTGTTTTGTAACCATCCTTAACTGAATGTCACAACCACAGCAAAAAAGAATAAAAAGCAAGAACCTTACTGGAAGGCGCGTGAGCTAGATATCTCATTTTAACAATCGCTTGAAACCCTCCATCTCGAACATCAGTCAGACATTGAACCCACTGGCACTTCAACACTGTTTGCACTTTGCCGATTTTGTCAGAAGAAGAAGCTGAAGTGATTCCTTTCTTGACGCCACATATAAGAAAGCTTAAACCACTCATGCGGAGAGCATTAAATCCTGATTTTTCTGTGGGTTATTACGGTCTCGGCCCACTGTCCTTCAAATGTGAGTTCGGCAGAGCTTTTCATTCGATTGCGAAATGGTTGGAACGAAGACGAAGTTCCACTTTAGCAGCTGTTATCGCAACAAGAAAATTCTCCTTCCACCTACACATTCTTACCCATTTCTTGAAAATATCCCGAAGAAAGATACTGACTCTGAAGAGCACCATTTCCTAGACAACATCAGGAAATACAACAGCTGTATCTCACTAGCCTCTTTTGTTGCAAGTGCAGCTTTCTTGCCTGTGGGACGTTTCCCATATACTTTTAAGATCAATGGTCAGCTTCATTACAAGTTTGGCCGTTTTTCTCCCATGAAAGCTTCTGAGAGAGCTTATGCACAAATTTATGTAATCGACACTGCTGAAGCAACGGAAATAAGGAATGGGCGGAACTCAACCTGCGATCCTAACTGTTAGCTCTTCTTTTGCTAACAAGCCAAGCTTCTGGATCGGAATATCAACATGACATTATACTTCTTAAAACAATAACAAAAGTTTTATTTGAAACATATAGAAAACACTTAGCGGCTGGCCGTCAACGTGCGCCGCCATCCATTGCACATCGCTCTCTCTCTGTCTTACAGTATTGCAGTGCACATGCGCTAATATTCTTTGTGCGGTCTGTCCCATGCTGCCATCTATTAACATAGAAAATTGCTTACATTCGGGCATCCTGACTGAGAATTGCCCTCAATTCGTACTTATAACACTACTAAAAATACAACTTAAACATTTAGAAATAAAAACAATGTGCAAGGAAGCAAAATAATATATAGCATTCAAAGTCTTTTGGTTTAATGTCCTAAGTGAATCCTCCTTAGAGTTCAAGAGTTCTTGGGTAAAACATAAAAAAGAATAAAAAAACTATATTACCTGATATTCGGAGGTTGTTACCTGGTGATGATTTGGACTAAGTTAAGGTGGTTCAGGAGGTTCTGCACTGGTATCCTCGTTGTCTGAATCGTCATCGTCATCGTCTTCATATCGAGGTTTAGGCCATGGCTTGAGTTGACTGACGTGAGCTGTGGTGGTGTAAAATCGTCCTTTCTGTTTTTCTTCCAGCTGAGTAATTCTGTATGTGTCGTTCGGCAGTGATTCTGTAATTATCAGTGGTCCTCTATATTTCGCTTGCGTCTTCGTAGGTTCTCCTGTTGGTTTTGGTGGTCGTCTGACAACTACTATTTCTCCTGGTTAGTATGTTATAGTTCGACACCTTTTCTTGTCATAATCTTCCTTCATTTTTTGTTGCTTCTTTTCAATCTCTTTACGTGTTTTCTCTTGAATTTCTTCCGGGTCTTCCCATTTTTCTGCGTCTGCGTCTGCTACTTTCCTGATGATACCATCATTGAATCTGGGCAAGTAGCCATGTAGCATCTCGAAGGGAGTTTTATCTGTAGTTTTGTTAACTACGTTGTTTAAATTTCTTTCAGTTTCATTAATTCGTAAGTCCCAGTCTTTATGACGTTGGTCCTTCATTGATGTCGTTATTGTTAATAAGATGGTTCTATTAACTCGCTCTACCATACAATTTCCTTGTGGATGTTGAATAGAATTTAAGGTATGATGAATTCCGTTATCTTGGCAGTATTGTTCGAACTGACGAGAGGTGAAGCAAGTGCTTCTGTCGCTGACAATTCTATCTGGTAATCCAAGTTCTTCGACAAAATTTTTGAGAGCTTTTAAGACATGTAGCGATGAAGTATTCTTGACTGTAAAAAGTCATGTGAATCTGGTGAGTTATCAATTATTACTAGTAAGTCTTGATTTCTTCGAGAACTTTTCCCAAATGGACCCAAATGATCTATGTGTATAAGAGAGAATGGTCGTTTTCCTGGCTTAATGGGGTGCAAATAGCCTTGTTGTTTTCCTCCTGGTACTTTGTTCATCAGGCATTCAAAGCACATAGATATATGTCTTCGTAAGTAACGCTTCATATAAGGGAACCAATATAATTCTTTAATTTTGTTGGCCGTTCTGTCGACTGAGAAGTGTCCCATCAGATCATGGAACTTCACTGCGGTACTTTTCCTCATGCTTTTAGGGATTACGTAAAGTAGCTTTTCTTTTCCCTTCCCTTTAACTTTTCTATACAGCTTATTTTCTTTAAAAATATAATTGAATATTTTCTGTTTGTCGTCTGTTGTCCTTTCATACTCATCTTTTCGAAAAATGTCTATTAATTTCCTTAACTCTGGATCTGCATGTTGAATTATTAAAACTTGTTCTTCTTCACTAAGTGTAAGACAAACTTCAAAATTTCGTTCTAATATGATTGTCATAGTATCTTCTGTCTCTAAAACTGGAGCTCTGCTCATCGCATCGACGTGACTCATCTTCGTACCCGGTCTACTGTGAACGAACTGGCACTTATCAAAGGCAGGGAGCCATACGAAGTTCGAATGTTTTTGCTGTCACAAAATCCTGACATCCATGACCAGAGCAAGAAACGATTCAATTTACCTTCAGTAAATGAAATCGCTGTCATTTTCACGACTAAATACGGCGATGCTCCAGGAAACTAAAATATGAAGGTCTGTCGTAAGGGATCTGGTACTAAATACTTTGAAAATATCAACTCACGGACTCGATGCTATACCCTTTACTGTTTCCTTACGGAGAACGTGGATGGGATAAGAATAGCCCCATGAAAGACAGACCAACGGTAAGTATAGAAAATTGACTCGATGGCAGTATGTGGCTTATAGAATGGCTATCCAGTAAGAATTTTCTCTTTTACACAACTCTAGAAAGTTATAGCTTCAGTACATAGTCGATCAGTATGTACGAGTTGAAGGTAAGCATCTTTTGTACAATAGGACGCAGCTTGAGCAAAAGAAACTCAGAGTTGATACATTTGTTGGCTTAGAAGACTATTTATTCAACGAGGCAGCCAAGCGGGGAGTACAACCTAGGAAAATCATCATCTTGCCTTCCTTTCAAGGTTTGCTAAGAAACATGAACGGGCATTACCAAGATTGTATGGCTATAGTCTTCGGCAAACTATAGCTGTTCATAACATCACCAAGTAATCCGAATTGGGAAGAAATA
The DNA here is from genome assembly GCA_907164885.2 of Dolomedes plantarius. Taxonomy (NCBI): domain Eukaryota; kingdom Metazoa; phylum Arthropoda; class Arachnida; order Araneae; family Dolomedidae; genus Dolomedes; species Dolomedes plantarius. Next base: position 87,019,635 of record OU015493.1, on the reverse strand, counting down.
ACTGAAAATATTGGATACGTAACTTAGTCCAACTTCAGACCTGAACTTATTGCTCGAGTATTCAAATCAAAACTTGATAACCTCCTCTCGGATTTGACCACGAAAGAAGTCTTTGAAAAGGTGATTTATTGCATATTCCAGAAACAAGGTCTGCCTCATTATCATTTGCTTCTCACACTGGCAGAAGATGTGATACGTGAAATTGACCATATTGATAAAGTCGTCTCTGCAGAACTTCCACCGTATGTCAGGACTACCATTTTCCAAGTTGTGAAGTCTTGCATGAGTCACTGACCTAGCGGAGCGCGCAACTCAGTGTCACAGTGTAGGAAAAATGGCATTTCTGCTATGAAGGTTTCGAAGCATTACGTAGCTGTGGCAAAGTAAAATTACAATGGTAACTTTTTTTTCTGAAAGTTTACATTTGTTGTTTGATATGAGTTTATTCTTTAAAAAATATTAACCGTCGATTTCGATATTCTACTGTAGTATTTAATGGCAGTAATCTTCTGTCAAAGAAGTCAAGCTAAAAACAAATTTTGATCACGCAGACGAGATGGCTAACAAGTTGGCATCACAATTTTGGGTACTTTCCCATTATACCGACCCATTGCCAACATCACGCGAGAGGTCGCCAATTATAATACTACAGAGTCGCAAATTAAAAATATTAAATCAATAGAAGGTAATACACACATTTTTATCTCATCACACTTTTTTTAAAACTATTTATAAATATCCATAACTACATTTCTACACTGCTGGCCACCCAAATTGCAACACCAAGAAAGACAAGAGATATCACAACAAAATTTATTTTGTAGATAACTTGTTGACCAAGTATCAAATGATTAAATTTATAGACTTCTGTGAAGTGTGGTTCCTGCCAAAATCAGTAGCCAGAGTAGCCGCCATTGTTGGAGATCACCGCTGCCACATGCCTCGGCATTGATTCAAAGAAACTTTGGATGAGTTCTTGGGGTACAGCAGACCAAGCAGCTTCCACACGTTGCCAAAGTTGATCTGCTGTGGCAGCTGGGGATGGAATCTGGGTCAATCGTAGAGCAACCATGGACCACATGTTTTCTATCGGCGAAAGATCCGGAGAGCGAGGCGGCCAGGGAAGCAATTCAATCTGGCGATTGACGATGAACCGTTGGACAATGCGTGCCACGTGTGGTCGCGCATTATCCTGTTGAAATATGGCTGTGAGCAAGCCCTGAAGATAAGGAAGGACAACTGGCTCCAACACCTCGGAGATGTAGCGTTGGCTGTTTAAAGTACGGGCAATGCGTACTAGAGGTGTGCGAGAGTGATATCCGATACCGCCCCATACCATAATACCCGGTGCGGGACCAGTGTGGCGGTGCATAACGCAGCTGTTCAGCATCCTCTCTTCACGGTGTCTCCAGACTCGAATGCGACCATCGAGGTGTTGCAGACAGAAGCGTGACTCGTCAGTAAAGACAATTTCATTCCATTCTGCCGTCCACATCCTTCTGTCATCGCACCATTGGCGGCGGAGACGTCTGTGGTTCTGCGTCAAGGGTAGACAAAGCAATGGACGTCTTGCGGACAGACCACTCTGCTGTAAACGGCGTCGAATGGTACGCGCAGACACTGGATGATGCGTTACAGACTGCATGTGCTGTGCTATGGTTCGTGATGGACTGAGCGATCCGTCACTGCCATGCGCACAATTTGCCTGTCATCACGTGCAGTGGTGCGCTGAGGTGGATGCGATCGAACACGCCGGTCCGGCGTACCCTTCTGCATCCAACGATCACATATCCGTATTACAGTTGTTTAGTTTCGTCCAACACGACTACCGATTTCCCTGAAAGATAATCCACAATCTCGGTAGGCCACTATCCTTCCTCTGTCGAACTCGGATACTTCATCAAAAGATGATCGCTGTTTTCGACGAGGCATAATTGATCGTTTTTTTGAAAAAACCACAAGAAAAACACAATTGCCGAACTTGAAATCGTCGTAATCTCCAAGCCTTAAATAGCGCTTTGAAGTGGCGCCACAGGCGCGCGTGATGTGCGTCTGCGCTGAAATTCTAATCATTCGCATATCTCACCTCCGCTAATGCATGTTGTAAATGTCATGTTATTTGCATGTTTCCTTCAGGGTGTTGCATTTACAGTGGCCAGCAGTGTAATTTCGGTGGCATAAATTTCGAAATTCCTTTCAACATTGCCTCAAAAGGATCTTCATTCAAAGTGTGCCTCCACATGAACTCTGCGAGGTACGAATCTAAATGTGATTTGTCCGTTCCCCGTTTATGTTTGTTTCTTCACTACATGAGAGCCACATCCTTTCGGTGTTTTGCGTAGGGATGCTTGTTTGCAGATCTACACATTTGTATTTGCGATTAACAGTCAATTGTATGTACTCTGTGTCATCGAGATCTTCTTTTCTGTACCCTCTCAAGCAATCTGTGTAGATAATAGTATCAGGATTAAATGTAAAAATGTAAATAAAGTTATTTACATCCAATAACACATTAATTTGAGATTTGTTCATTTTCACCATAACGTATTCACTCTAGACAGCGCCATTTTAAAAAGTAGATGTTTCAGAGATTAATCCCAGATCTCGCAAAGAGTCGCCTGCGTTGGCGACAAGTCAGTGGAATGGGAAATTAACCGGCTTTTCCACGTCAAGAGGTGGCGATGTGTCGGTATAATGAGAAAATAACCAATTTTGTAATCAACACGATTTGCTGCCAAGTTGTTTTCATTGAAACTAAAGAAAATCTCTTAACCGAAGTTTAACAACCAGATGAAACCGCACCTATGGAGGAGGCGTCGTTGTTCGAAGTTTTATGAAAATTTTCTTATCACTAGCTTGGCACTTTCTAAGCTCGCTTGGTTGTTCAGATTGACCACCCGTGATAAGTTAAACTTGATAAGACTGAAATGTCAAAGTTCAATAAGCACTCTGTATCCTGAGTCAGAAAGCGTTTGTTATTCCGAAACTAAAATAAAATTTGCTTGATTTCGAGCAACGGAACCACTAGTATAACTTTAATTTTCATCAACATGAGGAGAGAAAATTAAAACCTCAGAATTCATAGAATCCATATCTTTTGACGACTTCTTATAAAATCTTCTTGCACTGAAGTTGTTGACATGGTAAAATATAGGGAGGCTTTGGTTTGGTTTGAAGCGCTACGGTCATTTTTTGCTAGACGAGAGCTGATTAGACCGGGACCTACTGCTTAAAGCCGATTCCGGACGACTACAAATGCCCATGCAAACTGTAGGATTCGAACCCACAGACTTTGGAATCCAGAGGTTTCGGACCCGAGAGATGTTCTTCGAAACGACAGCGCAGTAACCACTCTTCCATTCAGACAGTTAACAATCCAATCGGTTATAATGGATACCCTCTTTAAAGACATAATTCTGCAGTATCTCAAATTTACATGTTACGTCTACAGACTCATTACTCGGGTCTTTTTGAAAGATTTATCCCTCTTCTAACTGAACAAGTTGCACATAACAAACCAATCATTACTTTCTACTTTTAAAAACTTATTTTGTTTACGTCTATATTTAGTTCAAGAATTTGCAGGACTTTCGAAAGGGAAATTCGTATTCCTGTCTTTAAGGACCACGCTATAAATTAATTCGAGCTCACGAGAAGAACAATTACATTATATTCCCAAACCACGCCAACGCAACATATGTTTAGCGCTTTGTTAACATTTTTCATTCAGTTTAGAATATTCTCTTGGGCAAAGTTTGACGCTCACGAACTGAATCCAAAGGATAAACTACCACGAATTTGTTTCAAAGTATTTCGGGAAAATAGCGCACGTCCAAGATTTAGTCTAAGAAATGACTCCAGTATTATATTATGCAACAAAATATTCTGTTAAATATTGATGCATTTACCTTTTACCATCTTGAGCTCAATTTTAAGTCCCAAACTGTAATACTTTTAATACTCTACTATCTTGAATATTGAAAATTGAGAAAAGAAAAGTGTGAATTTTATAGTATTATCAAAGGTTGCCTAGAAACAGCGTTACGAGATGCTATGACATAAATCTTTAAATATTGAAAAAATTAAACGCTGCTTTTAAATTTTTTTATTCAAAAATTTATGTAAAGGTTTAAAAATTTTATTTTAATAGAATTTTATTATCAAGTTAAAATTCAAAAGCTTATATTTTATATGTAGTTATAATACCACTAAATTTCATTACGCAAAATACGTATCCTTAGACTTGATTCTTATTACGATAAAATACTGTAAATAGAAATAATAATTTTGAAGAAAGGGAAATTCCAAATTAATGTGCCCCTTTAATAGTCTGAGATCATTTGTCAAGACAAATAACATCCTTAAAAACAATTAAGCTTTGTGATATAAAACTTAACTTGTGCTAAAAATTTTGACATTTACAAGAAATGTTTACTGTTTCCTAATAGAAAATTGTTGTTTTTTAAATAAATTACATTGCATTTTGGGTCCACTATTGTTACAGCTGAAGAAGAGAAGTTGTTTATTAATATTTGTATTTATGGAGACCCCCGTATTTTGTAAGGAACCATGTTCTACAAGTTTTATGCTTCTTCTGCAAAAGTTTTTAAAAACTGCTTACTTGCCCACACGTGTTCTCAGCGGTGGGTGCTATCAGATCTGTGGTGAACAATAAATCTTATTTAAGATATCATGCACATAATCTAGTAATTTAAAAAAAACTGTACCTTATCTTTCATCAAATAAAATGGGGGTTTTCATCAAGTTAGTAAATTCGCTTTTACGATTAAAAAAATTTCTGTTATGATAAAAAATGACTTCAAAATGCATGACAAATAATTTATTATAAATATAATAAAAGTTTAATACTTTTATTCGTTTCGATAACTCAAAAGCACAGAGTAGAAAGTTAAGGAAATACAAGTCTTCAGTGAGAAAGACAGAATTAGGATATTAAAATTAATTTTAGCATAATTCTTATCCGAATACCTTTTGCAAATCAAACTATGGATAATTTGATTCATCAAGTTTTAATGACTATAATTAAGTCAACTAATTTTCCTACTAATTAAGCCAAATATGATAAAAAGTTAGAAATCTCATTGCCAATGGGGGATGAGATGGAATTCTTAACGTAATTTTTTTTTGTTGTTAGAAACCTGGTGGGACATTAGTTACATCACTGATACAATGTGGTACTTTTGATTTTTTTAAAACTTGAAAACAACAATTAATTTTATTTTTTAAAAAATTTCAGGTAGTCACTTCTAACGAAACTACCGCGGGTTATTAATGTAGGATTACTTATCGTTGCTTACGTCTTTTTTTTCCTCCTAACGCATTTTGGTACTTTTCTATATTTAATTGTTTACTGCTACTAGGTTTGGCCCCCTTTCAAAATTATAACTCACGACGCAGGACAATTTTTTTTCTCCGAAGGACCGTTATTCAGGAACGTAATCCTACGTTAAAATTACGTCCACATTTATTTATTTTCTCTCATTTAAATTTCAATTAATCTGTCTAAGTAAAGATGGGGTGTAACAATATCGAAAGTGGTTCAGCGGTAAATCAAAGAATAATCAAATATATCAGATGCATGGATAAACATAACAAACAATTAATTTAATAACATATAAAAACGCAAAAAGAAATAAAGGGTCAAAAACCCAATCAGAAATACGAGCATAGAAATAGTTCGAAATAGGACGTATCGTCCCATATCAAATCTAAATTTACATAATTTGAATCAAAATCTAAACTAATAGGCAAGGGTACGTAAATTTCGCATAAATAATATAGAAATTTCCCCAAAAAAATAATTACAATATATAAAATTTCGCATTTAATCACAAAAAAATAATATTTATATATATATATATATATATATATATATACACTCAAGAGCCAAAACATTATGACCACCTGTCAATAACGAGTTGGCCCACCTTTGGCGCGCAACACAGCTTCAACCCGCCTTGGCATGGATGCCACAAGTCCTTGGTAGATGGCCGGAGACAGATTGTACCAGATGTTTAAGCAACGGTCACGCAAATCCGAGATATTGCGAATTGGTGGTCTTTGAACTCTGAGCTGCCGTCCCATGACATCCCAAATGTGTTTTATCGGATTCAGATCCGGTGAGTTAGGCGGCCAGGACATTAACTGGAATTCAGCATCATGTTCCTGGAACCACTCCAACACAATTTTAGCCTTGTGACACGGGGCGTTGTTATGTTGGAACATTCCAATTCCAGCTGGAAAAACAGAGACCTTGTAAGGGTGCAACTGGTCCGCAATGATGTTCAGATACCCTGTAGCATTCATGGTCTGCTCTACCACAACCACGGGTCCCAGAGACGCCCAAGAGAACGTCCCCTAAAGCATAATACCGCCACCACCGGCCTGTGTATGACCTACTGTACATTGAGGGAGCAACAGTTCGCCTGGAAGACGGCGTATCCTGACACGGCCATCGGCGTGATGAATGACAAACCGTGATTCATCTGACTAGGCAACTCTCTCCCACTGATCCATGGACCAGTCGCGATGTTCCCGGGCCCAGCGCAGACGCAGTTGACGATGACGCTTGGTCAGCAAAGGCACACGAGTGGGACGTTTGCTGCGTAGCCCCATATCCAACAGTGTCCGGTGAACAGTGTGCTGCGATACTATTCTACTTGGCCCTGCATTGTATTGGGCTGTCAGCTGAGCCACTGTCTGGCTCCGTTTTTGCTTCACCATGCCAGACAGTCTCCGACGACCTTTTTCTTTGATAGCGTGTGGACGTCCAACACCATGTCGTCTACTGCTGGTTTCATCGTCATTCATCCTCTTTGCATAAGTACTAACAACTGTAGGTCGCGAACAACCCACGAGTCGTGCAGTTTCGGAAATACTTGTTCCGAGCATTCGAGCCATTACAATCTGCCCTCTATCAAAGTCGCTTAGATCCGCAGCCTTTCCCATCACACACAGAAGTAAGTGAAAGAATGATTCTTCAGACTCTCAAGCAGTAGTTAAATACCACTTCCACCTGATCACGTGCCTTCCACGACATCCAGGCGAATTCATTGCAAAATGTAGGGGTGGTCATAATGTTTTGGCTCTTGAGTGTATATATATATGTGATGCCCCGTACCTCAAGCCGTGGAGGAGAGGCATAGTACTACTGGTAGGTGTAGCCGGCACGAGGGTGTGATGCAGACGGGCGCAGTGTAGATCCAGGGAAGTATTTACGAACATTAGGAGAGAAACGCATACATGGAGCCATTGATGAAACCCTCAACTTCGAAGACTTGCTTTATTTATTATAAGACGTTAGCTGCTGTGGCCACATGACTTGGCCTGACGGGGCGCGGATTACATTACAAGACAGAAGCGGACCGCAGGTCCGACAGCAACGAGAGTTAGACACCAAGAGACAGAAATCTTCTGTTCAAGCAAATAGTAAATAAGTGCTTTGCGATATTGACGCCAGAGGGCCTAACCTACTTAACATTTTAATTGGGCGTATTTGGATTCGTGGAGTTCACGTGTCCACTTAAGTTTTTGCCCGGGGACTTAAGTTTGTCCCGCGCTTGTTAGAACCGCGACCTATTGACCTGGGTGCAGGATAAGTGGCCATAAAGTTCTTATAAAGTGGGGTTTTTGACGTTATAGAAGACATAACTTCAGAGTGGTTCGAGGGCTCTTCAAGAATTTTGACACTATACTGACATTCGCAATCTCATAACTTCTAACACTCATATCTGGGGATGTTATTGAGTTCAGCTACTTCACATGCTTGTATCATGATCAGCAGGGCTACGATAAATTATCTTATTTTACTTTTAGGTTGCAATTTTAGAAAAGGGGTCGTGCTTTATTAACAGGATATTTTTAAATACGCTTTAGTTATATAATGGTGGGCCGTTATTATCACAATATCCCGCCCTTCTGGAGAAATACTTGCGAGAGGAGGTCTGAGGATGATGTGCTGAAGTCAAAAGCTGTTTCACATTATAATTTTGAAGGAATCTCCTCAATCGTGATGAAGTAAAGGCTGCATTCCTATCCGATAGAATTATCTCTGGTACCTGAACTTGGGATATTTGCTTAAGGCAGTTGGCATACGTTTCTGTGGTGACACTTTTAGAGGAAAATGCCCACACATATCTTGTTGCATGGTCTATTGCAATGTGGAGATATTTTTTTGTAGAATTATAGTAGTTAAAGCCACCGCCAGTATCAACAGAAATACATTCAAAAGGTTTATCTGTTGGAGGTACAATTTGCATAAGTCCAAATTTTTTCAATTTTGATTTCTTGTTAAATCGGCATGTTGCACAGTGTTTGACATACTTTGCAATATCCTCAGTTACATGAGACCAATAATACTGAGGGCTAATCAAATTTAGCATTTTTTGTACACCAGGATGACCAAATTGATCGTGACACTTTTGCAACAATTTTAAACGTAGTGACATAGGAACAACATTTTTATGTAGATTTTTTCTTTTTAATATGATTACATCATTTATCTCTTGATACTTTGGATCATGAAGGTTGTCATTTTGCTGTTGTGTTTTAATTTCATACAGGTGTAATAAATGTACAGTTTGTTGAAGATGTTGGGAAACAGGATGCCTTGAGAGCATATCAGCTTCGACATTTGTGGAGCCTTTTTGGTATTTGATTTCATAATCAAACATACTGAGTTTTAAGGACCAGCGGAATAACCGACCTCTTAGATTTTTTACATTTTTGAGCCAAACAAGAGCCGCATGGTCAGTATGAATGACAAATTTTTGGCCATGGAGATAATAGTAGAATTTGTCTAAAGCATCCACAATCGACAAACATTCCAATTCCGTGATAGCATAATTTTGTTCATAATTACGTAGAGTCCTTGAATGAAATGCAACAGGATGTAATATATTAGAGACATCAGGCTGTTTCAACACAGCTCCAACTGCATTTTCTGAGGCATCAACATATACATGACATGGTAATTTAGGATCATATAATTGAAGAACAGGTTTAGAAATTAACACATGTTTTAATTTTTCGAATGCACTCTGGCATTCTTCTGTCCAATTCCACTTAACATTTTTTTTCAAAAGTCTATTTAATGGATACCTAATTTGAGCATACTTAGGGATAAACTTATTATATACATTGATAGATCCTAAGAAACGTTGCAACTCCTTTATGTTCTTAGGAGGTTGTAAATTCTGAATACTATCAATGTTGGCATTATCTGGAGTAATTTTTCCTTGTTGAACTTCATAACCAAGAAAATTAATTTTGTCTTTGGAGAACACACATTTAGATAATTTAAGTTTAATGTTTTCTTTCTTACAGATTTCAAAAATTTGTTGCAAGTGTTGCCAATGCTCCTCTTCAGATGAAGAAAAAATAATAATATCATCGAAATAGTTATAAGCAAAGTTAATCTTATATTTAGCCAAAATTCTACGAATGGTTCTGTTAAAGATTACTGGGGCATTTTTTAAGCCAAAAGGTAGACGAAGCCATTCAAATAATCTGAAACTTGTTGCAAAGGCAAGTTTTTCAATATCCTGAGGGTGAATTGGAATATGCCAGTAGCCTGAAGTTAAATCTAGTGTTGAAAATATTTTAGCTTGACTTAATTTGTCTAATAGGCAATCTATTCGTGGTAAAGGCTCAGCATCTGTTTTGGTAATTGCATTTAATTTTCTAAAATCTATGCATAATCTTGTACGCTTGCCTTCGTCACGCTTAAAAGCCAAAGTGACTGGAGAAGAGTATGAGCTGCTACTTTCTCTTATATTACCTGCTTGTAACTATTTCTCAATCTGGCTTTTAATTTCCTCTTCTTCTTAAGGAGAAGTACAATAAGGTCTCAAGGACACAGGAAGCTCAGACGTAAGTCTAATACGCTGGGGTTCAACCCTAATTAAACCTATATCATACTTGTCCTTAGAAAATATATGCGAGTATTTATACAGTAAAGAATTGAGTTCACCATTCTCTCTATTGACAGTCTGGAAATTTTCAGAATTGTTTTCAGAGGTCAGGGGAATGTGAATCAACTCAGTACCTACATTGTTTACATTTTGATTTACATTTGGTTTAAGATTTACATATTTGGACTCATTGTTATTAATATGAAATGACATTGATGTACACATAAACATGTTATTACTTGGAATTATTAGTCCATTTTGATAAATTTGCATAGAATTACAATCAATGTTTATTTGAAATTATCCACATTCTGGTAATCCCAGGATTATATAAGGTAAATCATTGTCTATAACGTACATTTTTACCATTTTAGTAACATTTCCAATGCATAAGTTAATTAAACATGATCTTTTTAACTGGAGAAGGCACTTTGCTTGTTTTACTAAAAGTCTTTCAGACGTCTGTGTTTTTAGTCTATGTTGGGTTGTCAAAGTCGAGGGGATGATAGACAAGGAGCTGCCAGTATCTATCACACAAGGAATTGGTCTCTTATTTATGTATCCGGATATGTTCAGTTGTCAAATCTGGTTGTCATCATTAAGGTTAGATATCTGACTCTCAGTGTTTTCCACTACTTGAGAAGCCATCGGATTACTAAGTGCATTTCGAAAGGGGCACGTCTGCACCCAATGATATGCATTCAGTATTCCTCTCCCTGTACATTCTCTACATGGAGATGGAGACAGTTGATTTTGTTAATGGACATTATTATATTGAGTTCTTGGGGTTTGAAATCTCGGATATGGGTTATTGAAATTATTTGGATTGCGACTGTTGAAATCTCGATAATATGGTGGTCGTTGAAATCCAGGTCTAAAATTAAATCTGTTATTTTGTGGAATTCTAGGACTGAAATTATTTGCTTGTTCAGGTCTGGGACTGTTAGATTCAGCATGTGTCTCTTGACTTTTAAGCAATTTAGAAATTAAAGTGAGCCATGCTGTTGGGGTAGCAGGAGGACTAAGCGCCATCAACTGCTGAAGATTTGGAGGAAGACCATCAGTTAAACCCTCCATTAATAGACTGTTTGATAATCCCAGCTTTCTACCACACGCCAATTTCTTATGGAAATAATCAGTAACCCCTTTAGCATCGTTTAATTTAAGATTAGTGAACTCGCTAAAGGAGACTACATTGATTTCTGTGAAATTTTCCCTCAAAATTAAACACAATTCTTCCCAATTTTGAATATCTAAACAAGAATTAATAAAAACAGTAAGTGCTTTCCCCTTTAAATATTTACTTAAGTTATTTATTTTCCATTCCTCATTTTTACTACTTTCCTGACACTTTCGGTTAAAGTAGTTTAGCCATGTTTCCAGATTCATGCCAGCTTCGGCATCAAAACTAATAATGTGCTGTTCAGCAGTACTAAGCATTTTTAATTCAGTACTGGTGCTGGCGGCTACTAATTTAGGTTCCATTGAAGTACTTTGATCCAGTACATTTGGTATGTTGACATTGGTAGGGGGTATTACATTACTAGTGATAGTAATTACTGCTTTAGGCTCGATTGGAGCACTCTCGCCGGTTACATTTGGCAATTGAGTATTGGTAGGGGGTATTGTGTCTTCACTCTCAGACATGATTAGCAGTTTTCCAGAACGTAAAAACATCAATATATTACATAAAAACTTTCAATAATATAAATATCACTCACATAAATACCGTACAAAAATAAAATATCATCACTATAAATCAATTAGATCATTTTCATTTTCTTATTTTTTCTGACCTACCTTTAACTTCTTTTAAAGTGAACATTTTAATTTCAAAAACAAAAATTTTTTTTTATTGATGCATTATTTTTATTGATTCCACATATATTTATTTTCTCTCATTTAAATTTCAATTAATCTATCTAAGTAAAGATGGGGTGTAACAATATCAAAAGTGGTTCAGCGGTAAATCAAAGAATAATCAAATATATCAGATGCATGGAAAAACATAACAAACAATTAATTTAATAACATATAAAAACGCAAAAGAAATAAAGGGTCAAAAACCCAATCAGAAATACGAGCATAGAACTAGTTCGAAATAGGACGTATCGTCCCATATCAAATCTAAATTTATATGATTCGAATCAAAATCTAAACTAATAGGTAAGGGTACGTAAATTTCGCATAAATAATATAGAAATTTCCCCAAAAAAATAATTACAATATATAAAATTTCGCATTTAATCGCAAAAAATAATATTTATAAATATATATATATATATATATATATATATATATATATATGTGTGTGTGTGTGTGTGTGTGTGATGCCCCGTACCTCAAGCCGTGGAGGAGAGGCATATTAGTACTGGTAGGTGTAGCCGGCACGAGGGTGTGATGCAGACGGGCGCAGTGTTGATCCAGGGAAGTACTTACGAACTTTAGGCTAGAAACGCATACATGGAGCCATTGGTGAAACCCTCAACTTCGAAGACTTGCTTTATTTATTATAAGACGTTAGCTACCGTTGCCACATGACTTGGCCTGACGGGGCGCGGATTACATTACAAGACAGAAGCGGACCGCAGGTTCGACAGCAACGAGAGTTAGACACCAAGAGACAGAAATTTTCTGTTCACGCAAATAGTAAATAAGTGCTTTGCGATATTGACGCCAGAGGGCCTAACCTACTTAATATTTTAATTGGGCGTATTTGGATTCGTGGAGTTCACGTCTCCACTTAAGTTTTTGCCCGGGGACTTTACTGCTAGATCCCGCGCTTGTTAGAACCGCGACCTATTGACCTGGGTGCAGGATAAGTGGCCATAAAGTTCTTAGAAAGTGGGGTTTTTGACGCTATAGAAGACATAACTTCAGAGTGGATCGAGGGCTCTTCAAGAATTTTGACACTATACTGACATTCGGAATCTCATAACTTCTAACACTCATATCTGGGGATGTTATTGAGTTCAGCTACTTCACATGCTTGTATCATGATCAGCACGGCTACGATACATTATCTTATTTTACTTTTAGGTTTTAATTTTAGAAAAGGGGTCGTGGTTTATTTACAGGATAATTTTAAATACGCTTTAGCTATATAATGGTGGGCCGTTATTATCACATATATATATATATATATTCATAAAAATATTTCGCATTTATTTTTAAAAGATCACAATTTTACTTACCTTGTTAGGTAAATATTAAAATTCTTAGTAAGAAGCTAACATTGTAGTAGTCTCCACATTCTCTTCCTTTAACAATAAGTAATGAGTAAATTTCGAGAAAGAGATTTCTCAGTTAAAGACCGCGGATGGTCTTTGTTAAGCAACTATGTTAATAAATTGTTACTATTATTACCCAATTTCTCTTAAAAATCCGTTTATTACCGAGTTTTCGGCCGAAAGTAGGAAAGAAATAATTTTCGCATTCATTCGCTCATATCGGCAAATTTCGCATTTATTCACATCTATTTCGTAAATACGAAAATTACGTATCCCTACTAATAGGGTATCGAGGTAAAGAGGGTGAAGAGATTTTCTCAGTCAAGCAGCGCCACGAAACGTCGCCTATAATCATTTAACCACAGTAGCGCTACCTAAATGAAACTTTCTCAACAGAGGTCCCTTCAATGTATCGTAATTTTTCCTCTCTATACCATAAATCCATCATTTTTTGACAACTTGCAGTTATAACGGAACGCAAGACTATACTACTGCTTGATATCAACGTTTAATTCTCAACTTCTGCACAAGAAACCGTCAAGATCCAAATAACTATATTTTTTACAACATAAGTTATATTTCCTTATAAATGGGAGTATAATATCTAACTGAAAGATAATTTTCTTCGTAGGAGTAAAAAAGCATTCTCAAAAAACTCGTTTTTAACAATACAATAGATAACTGTCTAACCCCATTATAGAAGGATTGTATGTTTTCATTCAGATAATACAGACTGGGTTTTTTAATAAATCATTCTTTTATATTTTATTATATCTCTTAATTCCTAAGCTTGACCATCTTATGAAATATTTTAAAAACTTACCAAATTACCATCAAAATGAATGCAAAAACTGGTTTAAAGGGATAAGAAATATACATATTATTCCATCATTTTTTTAATGCAAACGCAATGCCTTAGAGATTCTTAGCATTGTTTTCGGTCAAAATTGCCTTGAATCGAGTTTAGGTTCACAAATTTCCTCTTTAGTATAAACAAACTCTATCAAATGTATTACTGGAAGAGGGCGAAATTCAAACATATATTCGTCAAAAGGTCGACTTCTTGTCTAGAAAAATAACAAATGCTCGTTCACAAATGAATGTTCATAGTTTGCAAAATACATGAACTACTGTCTCGGTTTGTTTTTAAAAATCCCATTTCGTTTTAGAATTTCCATTCCAATATGCATAGGACATAAAAATAAACTGATGTATGCCTTAGCTGGGTTTTCAAAAGTGCATATTTAATTTCAAATCGCGAAACTTTTAAACAAATTACAACTGCAATATTGGCTTAAAACTTTATACGCTAATTTTATATAAATAACTATACCATAGCTAATACTTCAGATTTATAATTTAACTCTTTTAGAAGAAAGTAATAAATTCAAATAAGTATACCAATAAATTATGTATTCAACGCAACCCAAAATTAACTTTTATTTCATCCTTTGAATATAATCAAATTTTGATGTCATCAGAAGAGGAAATAATGTTAAAATATCAATAGCATGAACTTTACAAAACTATGGACTAGAAAGCGTTCCTGGCGTATGAAATTTCGAATTAAAAAATAACGTTTGCAACATTTTTATCCCGAATAAAAGGCGTATAATATAATTTTAAGGGATTTTGAGGTACGTCTACCTGTAAAGTAAATACAGTAGGCTTTACTTTCTAACTTCAGTTATAAAATGGATCAAGTGTCCTTCTTTAAGCATTTGAAAAAATGTATTATGGTAATACGGTAGAATATTATCAACATAGGTTGTTCAAAATTAAATGTTTCTCTCCAGTAGACATAAAATACACTCTTTAGTTATAATAGTACAGGCATATCACAGTTATCAACATTAATTATAAATCTAAATATATAATTAATTTGACAACAATAAAGCATAATCACAACTTTACAGCACAAAATACTTTAAATAGCGCCGAAAGCAGGATTTGAACATTTTTCTTTTACAGAATAAAAAGTGAAAGTGAAAATATTTGTCAAATTTAAAATCTACTCTCAGCAGGATAATCTAAGTCGAAAACATGTCCTATTGCATCTCCGTTGCAAAATTTGTTACCGATAATAATAATAAATTACAGAAACTTCACACTTTATGCTAACTTACTGATTATATCAATGAAATTTTATAAAAAAAATATTTTTGATCCAGTTTGCAAACTCTTGAAATGTTTTGTTATCACAGTTATCAACTTAAATCATAAATCTAAGAGAATAATTAATTTGACAACAATAAAGCATAATCATAACTTTGCAGCATAAAATATTTTAAAAATGGTCGAAAACAGAGCTTGAAAAATTTTCTTCTTCTGACTAAAAAGTGAAAGAAGAAATATTCGTCAAATTTTAAATCTACTCTAAGCAGAATAATCTAAAGCGAAAACATATCATATTGCATATCAATTGCAAAATTTGTTACCGATAATAATAATAAATTATAGTATTTTCACACTTTCTGCTAACTTACTAATTATATCAATGTAATTCTGTAAAAAAATATTTTTGATCCTCTTTGAGAACTCTTTTAATGTTTTGTTATCACAGTTATCAACTTTAATTATAAATCTAAACATATAATTAATTTGACAACAATAAAGCATAATCACAACCTTACAGCATAAAATACTTTAAATAACGCCGAAAACGGGATTTGAAAATTTTTCTTTCACAGAATAAAAAGTGAAAGTGAAAATATTTGTAAAATTTTAAACCTACTCTCAGCAGAATAAATAATCTAATGCGAAAACATTTCCTATTGCATATCAGTTGCAAAATTTTTTACCGATTATATCAGTAAGTTAGCATAAAGTGTGAAATTTCAATAATTTATTATTATTATCGGTAACAAATTTTGCAACTGATATACAATAGGATTATATGAGTGAAATTCTGTAAAAAAATATTTTGGTCATCTTTGTAAATTCTTTTAATGTTTTGTTATCACAATTATCAATTTTAATTATAAATCCAAACGTATAATTCATTTGACAACAATAAAGCATTATCATAACTTTGCAGCATAAAATACTTTGAAAAAGGTCGAAAACAGGACAAGAAATTTTTTTCCTTGTGACTAAAAAATGGAAGAAAAAATATTTGTCTAATTTTAAATCCATTCAAAGCAAAAAAGTCTAAAGATAAAACATTTCCTATTGCATCTCATTGCAAAATTTCTTACCGATAATAATTATAATGAATTGCAGAACTTCACACTTTATATTAACTTACTTATTATATCAATGAAATTCTATATATAAAAAAGTATTTTGGGTCCTCTTTGCAAACTATTTTAATGTTTTGCTTTCACAGTTATCAACTTTAATTATAAATCTAAAAATATAATAAACTAGATGTATTATCCGGCTTCGCTCGGGATTCAGATTCTGTTGTTATTTTTTTTCAATGATTAGCCTCATGTTATGATGTTCTACAGGTTTCGCTAAAATTCTTTTGCGGTTGCAAATAGCATTAGTTTGTTGTCGGTGCTGTCGTTGTTCATCGCTTTCCTCTCCTTTCGATGTTGAAGCTCGAAGACAATCGTATGTTCGACGCATTAAAAGTTTCTTCATCAGTCTCACTGCTTCGCATCACTACACTTCGAATTCTGTTACCTACGAGCTCTTGGGAATGTTTTTTCTTCCGATTCTTGTGTGCGTCTAACTGCATTTCGAATTCTGTTGGCTTCGCGCTCTTCTGTTTTTTTTTCATCACATTTCTCATTTCTCAACAATCTTTGTCATTCTTCCCTTACTTCTGCAGGATTAAAAGTTGCTCTCCTCTTTTGGGGCATTTTAAAGCAATAATTCCCAGCTAGTCAATAACGTTTGAATGGATTTATTATTATAGAAACATAATCAATAACGTTTGAATGGATTGAGATCACATTCAATATTAAAACACAGCAAATCTTTTAATTATTATAGAAAAAGTATATACACGTATTTCACGCTCGGTATTCTTTCTCAAAACTAAATCGTCTGCTACGTTTCAATGGCACTTTTAGACTTTCTCAATTATAATATACACGTATTTCATGATTGAAATTCTTTCTCAAAACTAAATCATCTGCTATGTTTCAATGTCACTTCAGTTATATAAATCATCGCGTCAAGGCTAAACGCACGTGTTTTTAGCAAAGTCAACGTGTCCTGCAGTATATTTGAGTTTTAACAGGTAGCTTGGGATAGTTTCAATTCATGAAATGGATAGATAACACATTCATTGAAAATGAATGACTTTCCATCGTTATATTTTCATTTTTAAAAAGAGACATTCCGGCGTTGCCACATACATGAAAATAATACATCAAATTCATTCTTCCATGCGCCAATATATGAATAAATCACGGTTTTAATTCATGTCTATTTATTTTTACGGAAATGTTAAAATTTAATTGGCAACAATGAAATGTTACAATGACTTTGAACAAAACTATCCGGGGAAATTTGGCGATTTTTCTTTTTGGCGATTTTCAATATCCGTTGATACTGCTAACATAATTCGGGAATGGAATGTCGTAGCGGAATGAAAATAGCCTATAACCATTTCGCAAGTTCAAGCAATAAACTGACCAAGTTTCATCGCAATCGGATGAACTGTACGGCAGCGCATAAAATACGAACAAACAAACATTCATTTATATATATATATATATATATATATATATATATATATATATATATATATATATATATATTAACAACAATGAAGCATAATCATAACTTTGCAGCATCAAATTTATAAAAAAGGCCGAAAACAGGATTTGAAATTTTTTTTCACTGAATAAAAAGTGAAAGAAAAACTATTTTTCAAATTTTAAATCTACTCTAAGCAGAATAATCTAAAACTCTTAATATAATAATCTTAACTCTTAATTTAATAATCTTTCCTCCTATTGCATCTCAGTGGCAAAATTTGTTACCGATAATAATAATAAATTATAGAAACTTCACACTTTATATTAACTTACTGATTATATCAATGTAGTTCTATAAAAAAATATTTTCGGCCCTCTTTGTAAACTCTTTTAATGTTTTGTTTCGTAGCTCATTTGTTAGATAATTCATTCTCCAATATTTTCCTGGCTTTCATCTTTTTCCGAAGAGTAATTAATCTTTTACAGTAAAGTTCGCATGACAAGTAAAACCTAATTTTCTAAGAATTTCAGCTCGGTTAATATTGATGGATGGGCAGGAAATAATATTAATGTATTTTTAAGTGAGTCTGAAATCTTTCACGTGAAAGAAGCCCTCTGAAAAGGTTTAAAAACATGGAGGACTAATTCAAACTCATTAAATAGAAGCGGTGAATTAATGGGAGTGCAGGTAATGGTTTCATTTTAAATTCGCATTGGCCATGTCTTAATCATGATAATAATCGTAAAAAAATTTACACGCACTCCAGATTCCTATGTTTATAGAACATGAAATGTCATATTTTCTTAGCAAACGTGAAACTACATTGAGTGAAACTACACTAACAAATATGGAGCTACAATTGTGAAACTACGTTGTTGTAATATTTTCCAGTTCCTTTAAGGTTTCACACATTGCAAATCTAAACCTTTCGCATTACACGGAAAGTATAATTCCATGGGAGGAAAGCATAATTATGGCTAATTTTCGGTAGTCTTTGTTCGGTAGAATTACATTATTATGAGATTAAGTTCAAATTTCTTGTCACAAAATACTTTTATTTACGTACATATTAACGAAACTAAATAAGATTCATAACTCAGGGGTGAGAAAATTATATGTATTTAACATGAAACTGATTAGTGCAATAAAATGTAATCTTTTACTTCAGACAAAAATTTTACCTATTTCAATAAACATAACTTACATTTGTTGACTTGCTACTATTTAGTTTCATGTTAACTGTAAAGTAAATGCATTTTAACAGTAAGTGAAAAAATTTATAAATGAATTTTTAAATACCTTTGTCATTTTAATATAACATTTCTGATATTTGAAATGTAGTGTTTCTTCCTTTTAAATCTTCAATTGTCAATTAAATGATATGGAAATTAAGAGAATTTCCCATGTTCTTTATGTAGAAAGGGACATTTTTTTACAGGCAACACATTCTTCAGATTAAAATTGGCTACATTTTTGTAGTAATTGCTTTCTCTTGTAGTGACTGTGGCTCCTATCCTTGAACGTATTCTAGTGTTCAAGATAACAAATTAATCTGACTCCATCTTGTTTATGTGTTACCAAGATTAAAAACAAAAAGCAAAAGTTACATTTTAACAACTCATGAAAGAAATTATAACATAATAAAAACTAATGCTGACTGGCTAAGATGCAGCCAGGTAAACTGTCGGCACTAGCGAGGCAGGAAAAAGACGGGAAGGGATTTGGCTGCTGTGGACTGCGATTGCTTGTTTATATGTATCATAGTCGAGTGCTTTTCCGCATGCCGCGACGTCAGAATTGTCAAGTGACGTCACCATCAATTTGAAGGAGAGAATTTGAATAAGCGACATTTGAATACTACTAATCTGATTTAACAGCAAAATCGCAGCGCCACAGGTACTCCCCCACCAGCCTGAAAGACAAAAAAGAGTTGCAATGACAATACAATTACATTATAAAAAATTACATAACAAAATTAAGGGAATTTTCTATGTTCTTTATGTAGAGAGGAATATTTTTTACAGACAACACCGTCTTCAGATTAAAAATGGCTACATTTTTATAGTAATTAGTTTCTCTATATAAACTAACTAGCTGAAAACCCGCACTTCACTACAGAGTACATTCAAATTAAATACAACGGTCAAAGTATGTAATTAATGCCAAAAAAATATATATATATATATATATTTATAATAAATACGACGATCAATATATACAATTGATGTAGAAAAGTATATATATATATTTATAAAAAAATCGTAAGGGATATTTTTATAGACAAAATAATGTCCAATCGTCTGCCGCATTAGCAAGAAAAAAAAATTTTTTTTGTCTATTTAGATGTTATGCACGTGACGATAAATTTATTTAAAGTACCAGAAAAATAAATCACGTGATCAGCATTTAAAAAATTAAATTCTAAAAATTAATCTTTAAAAATTCACCAAATATCAGAAAATAGAGGTAAAGATTCGAAAAAGATTTCAATTTAAAGGAATTTTTATGATCATTCTTGTGATATAAATTTTATAACCCTCAAATTATTATTTTTAATGCAAACTTTAAATGCAAAAAAGTTACTAAAACAGCTTAAAAATTTAATTTTAAAAAATCAAAGAAGAAGTTTTCAAAAATCTCGCTTAGTGCGCCCCTACACTATAAGAAGAATCGCCATGCAAAATTTCAGCCCTTTAGGTCCAGCGGTTTGGTCTGTGCGTTGTATGTCAGTCAGTCAGTGAGTCAGTTGCGGAACTGTTTTATATATATAGATAGATAATGATAGTTATTGTAAGTAATAATATCGTTGTATCCTTTCACAAAAAATCATCTGTAAATAAAAATAAGGCGCTGTTATCAAAACCAGAATATCGGCACAATGCACGGAAAGGTAAAAAACTTAATTATAGTTTAATGTCTCTTGCATGAATGTTCTTCTAAACGTGTTAAAAATACGCTAACCACATGAAATTACAAAATAATTTAGAATTAATACTGTAATGAACAGTTCTTGATTACACATTCTTTTAAGTAAACTTTCCATATTTTTTTCCAAAGTATTTGCACCTTTGCTTTATTAAAATCATGTCTTGAAGAAACATCCTTGTATGTGCATTAATATTGAACTGGTGTTTTATTTTTATTATTGTTTAATCTTAGAAGTTCCTTTTTGATTTTCAAAATCTTTTTATTACAGAAGTGATGTAATATTCTCTCTTTGGTGAAAAACACATTGCAGGACATTTTCTGTAGTGCCTCCATGTACACAATGATGATTTGTTTTTATTCTATAAAGAATATTCTGCTTCAAATAAAATTCCCCAGAGTTGATATTCTCATTAGAAAATTAACTGCATTTTGACTTCTGATAAATACATCTGATATAGCAATATAGTCTCTCTGGATGTATTTAAGTTACCTTAATTTTGATTTCTGCAGCGTAGACACCACAAACGTATTAGACAGTTAAACACAGTATTAATATATGAAGATCGCTGAAAAAATTCTGAAGAAATAGAGATAATTTGAAATAAACTGATAGTGGAATACAATATTGTTATAAATTTTACGAGTCTGTGGTAATCTAGCCAAATATGAGAGTTATCGCCAAATTGGCTATGGATTAGGTCACTTATTTTGGTCGCTAAATTTGGCGATATTTCGCCACATTTCGTGATATGGCGCCAAATGGTCATCAACTTGCCCTCTAGACCTTTCTGGGAGTTTCTAGAGATATCTAACTGACTGACCGATAGGTGGCGCTTTGGAAGTCTATAAATATACTGACATTGGAATTGGAACTCGGTTCTTATCTACTGAGAATTGAATGTGTTGAAAGTGTGTTAGGCGTGTATTGTATTGAAGACTCTGGTATCTGATTTGTGTTTTTAGAGTTTTCTGCTGTATATAAAACAGTTGTTGCGTGTTTTCTGTTTGAATTTGAGTATGCGCCTGAAGAATTTACAGAATAATAAATTTTTTTGTGTGCGCAGTTTCTGAAGAGATTTTATTCAGTCCTCATGAACCCATGAAAAACATTTTGGTGTCAGAAATGGGATTTACATTCCGACTAAAATCCTACTTTGCGCCATAAAAGATTCAAGATAGAATTTATGCATAAAATAATTATGGCAAGTTATTTTGTAGACAGAAAATAATTACAGTAAAACCTCAGACTAATTGGGGCCATAGGCAATCCAGATAATCGAAAATTTGGATAATCCGGGTAATATGGGAAATAAGCAAAGCAAAATCGTTAACCAAGCAGACTTACCGTTTATCACGATAGAAAACTATGTTTTGTAACAAAATTACATAGTATTGTTTACAAGACATTAAAAAATATAAAAATATCTTTTCACGTCATTTCTTAACAAAGAATTGGTAAGTCTAGTAAAGATTTCTTAAACTCAACAAAAAGCATTTTATTACCTTAATTTATAATACAATCTATGCAGGAACTGTGCATTGAATCAAACTGGCGTACTTATAGTCAAGTTCTTGCTATCATAGTTAAGAATTATTATCTAATGGGAACATAAAATTAAAAAAAAAATTCTACAAATCTGATCTGGATTATCCAGAGATCCGGATAAACGAGGGCCGGATAAACGAGTTTTTACTGTATGGCCGGTCATTACATATACTTGAAGTAATAATGGCCGGTCATTGCATATACGTAAAATAATTATGGCCGGTCACTGCACACAGATAAAACAATTATGGTCAGTTATTGCAGTGTGGGTATTCGTTGTAACCTGACGATTTATAATTTATCAAGTCATTGTTTAAACTAAATAAATCTATCTATGTCTATGACAATTCTAAGTAACTAACCGTTTTCTAACGTAACTATGCAATGACATTACAATAAATCATGGTTGTGAAATGAAATAATGATTACATCTTCGTATTAATAAGTTGATTTTGGAATCTCTACTTAAGGAAATACTTCTAAAACAACTGTGCACTTTATTATGAGAATATTCAAATTATTACGATCAGCCTTCATTGTTTGTTCTATTCACTTTAATTTCCATATTAATACAGATCCTTTATTAACAAATTAAACCTGAAAAGGCCATGCCAAACCCTTATTTTAAATATCTGCGAAGGCAATTAGAGGAGTTATGCTTTTTTTCCTTGGCGTTTATTTACATTTGCTGTAATTTAAATATGATTTTAATGATACTCTCATATGGGAGACGGTTTATCCTTCGCTTATACTAAACAACGCAATCATAGTCGCATTAATTTATGCTAATATCCACTTGCCTCTTTAATGAAACAACTTTTATTTGGGACAAAAGAGAAAAATATATCATTCAGAAATTGCTCTGGGCAATTCATATTTTAATGATATGGAACTCTAAGATGACAATATTTTTTGTAACGAAGGTTATAAAAGATTAATGTTAGCGTTTAAACTAAATCTGCTTCCCCACCTTTAGAGTAAAAAAAAAAAGTTAATCGTTACTACGGATCCCCCTTTTAATTGTTAGTATAATTATCGCTTAAAGAGATAAAGAGCACCTCCTAATAATCTGTCATTTGACTTAGCTTTGTGTTCTGTCAATTTTTTTCAGTTATCAGTTAATGGGTTTTTTTTTAGATTTACATGCTATTAGCATATGAATTTACCATTTTATGGATTATTCTTTCAGTTCTTAAAATAATCTAATAATTAAATGCAACATTAGTAAAAACAAGTAACTCATGTTGTGTGAAAACTATTGCATATTTTGGAACTATTCATCTTAAAAATGTGCCTTTTCTTCTATTATAGATAAAAGCATTTGTATTCCCTAGAATATATTAAAATTTCCTGAAGTCTGTAAAATACAGGGTGTCCGGGCTAAAGGTATCCAAAAGTTATGACTTATTTTTAACGGAACTACCCATTAGAATTTTTAAAAGAATTTTTAAAAGAATTTTTAAATAGAAAGAACATCTCACCAGGTTTTAATATCAGTCCTAGATTTCGATCATATTATCATATATTTCGATGTGTACACCATTTGTAGCACGACATTTTTGCTTGGGGATTCATTAAATCCGTTGTGTATAAGCAAAAAATTGAAACTGTGGATGAGTTGAAGAAGCGTATCATTCAAGCAATTCGTGTAATAACTCCTGATATGCTACGAAAAACTTGTAGAGAACTGGATTACCATTTAGACGTTTATCGTGTTACAAAAGGAACACAAATCGAAATTTATGATACTAGGATTGAAATCTATGATTCATATAAAAACTTGGTGAGATGTTTTTTCTATTTAAATAATTTTTTTATATTCTAATGGGTAGTTACGTTAAAATAATCCATAACTTTTGGATACTTTTAGCCCGGACACCCTATATATTAGCGAACTACATAAAGCATATCTTTATAATTCCTTGATATCAAAAAAGATCTCCTTTAATATTTTTTTATTTGTTACTCATTTATGAAACAAAAGTTAATACGAAATCTTTCTAGTTATAGAAACATGAAATTCCCTTTTCTCTCCCACAGGCCCATTGTCTTTCGGTATTCATCCTTTGAACATCGCGAAAGTTCTTATTTTCTTGTAATGGGGAAACTGTACAGGTGTACAAAACATTGCCCCCTAGTGCCACCGCAGTTTCGACAGAGCAACCCCAAGAGCGACATCTATGGGAGTTCGTACCCTCCTCCAAATCCTACAAACCTCACGAAGGAATTTTTTAGCCTACAACAGACTTAACGAATCCAAACTTGGCGTGGACACCAGGGCATTCAGTGGCGCTTGTCGGTTTTCGACCCGAGCACCCTCAGTACCAATTCCCGACACGATAACCACTTGGGATCTCCGGGCCACAGAAAAAATATATATCCGCAACGCTGAACCAAGCTGTCTTTAGTAATGTTTCTATGAAATAAATAGACAATTTTCAAAATTCTGTATAATATATTTGAGTTTGAGTATTTTATTAACTTTATTTATTAGTAAATTTCATCTCATGTGTTTATTATAAATAGTACATTCTCATTCCGTTAATGCAGTATACATAAAAGAACAAATAAAGGATTTTTTTGGTTGACTGGTTTGAAGATATCATGCTTAGAACGCTTAGATTTGTAATGTTAGAATATAAATTTCGTTGAATCTACTTTATTCTTGCACTTTTTTTCATTGCATGGGCAAATGAAAATCATTTCAATATTTCTCTTTAACACTAAAAAGACGGCTGCCGTCATTTTGACGGTTTCTGACATACTATTGAGAGCTATGTCTCTATTTATTTCCTCAGGGTTCTGAAATTTCATGACTTTTTACTAATTTTACGCGAAATATGCACACACATTTACAAAATTATATTCGATAGTAAAGAGGGAGAGAAAATAGTGTTCAGTCTTATTAGGTGTTGTATACCCAATTAGACTGAAAGCCGTCGATTTGACGGCAATACAGAAAACAGGCAGAAATCTTTAAAACAATACCGGAAAAATGCTAGTTACTTTTCGTCTCTTCCCAATTTCGCAAATAGCAGAAATACTGGCTCTTCGGAAATATTAGTATTGAAAAATAAGGACTGCAAAAAACCATGCATGTACAGGGTGGTTAAAATTACAGTTCCTCTTTGAAATATTCAGAAAAGGAAAACTACTGGACCAAATGTTATCAAACTTGGTAATAATTTAAAGGAGGTCATAGGAATTTCTTTTCCGAAAAAAAAAAAAAAAGTTAAAAAATTCACCACCAGGGGGGAAATGGCACTGTATTCAATATTGTTAAACGAAATTAGACATAAAAATATTGGTTTAAAATATGTTTAATCCTTTCTGAAACGTGTTACAAAGCATGTTCAATGTGGAGCCCACCATTTTCCGAAAACAAGTTAAATCGCATTACTGTATTCTCAACAGTAGCTCCTAGCATATCAGGAAGAATGTTACATGTCGGTGTATCGCATCTTTCAGTTCCACCAAATTCTTTAGATTAACACCATAAACAGTGCTTTTGAGATAATCCTCTGACAAACAGGCTCACTTTTATCTGGAAAATCAAATGACGTGTAAAGCACATCTTCATAAATCATTTGCTTCTTCCTGCCGTAAGCCAATTACAAGCCATTGCGGTTTTGCATAACCCCACAAGCAGTTTCGTTTTAGAAACGATTAAAAACGTTTTAAACCGATATCTTCATGTCTTAGGGTCGAATTCAGGCTTCAAAATTCACAAATTAGCGATCTGTAAGAAAGCGATTTCCGGAATGCGCACACTTTAAAGGGTAATTTTGTTTAGGTCAAGGTTTCTTAAGGGTATACAAAATGTTAAACCCATGTAACAAAAGGTTAAGTTAGATTCCGACCCTTGTTTCGTTTAACAATATTGCAATACAGCACCATTTCCCCCCTGGTGGTGAGTTTTTTAATTTATTATTTTTGGCGGAAAAGAAATTCCCATGACCTCCTTTAAACTATTTTCAAGTTTGATAATATTTCCTTACATAAAACGTCCAGTAGTTTTCCCTATATGACCATTTCAAGTTGGAACTTTAATTATAACCACACTGCATTTCTACGGATAAACCATACCAGGTTGTCAGTTTGGCATACCTGCATAAAAAATACTTAAATATATACTAATTTATTATATATTGGTATGAAATAGTTCGAAATTTAAAGTATTTAACCATTTTATAAAAAAATATTAAATATTTTAAATTCTTGATTTTATTTTTAACCGTCAAAATGATGGCGTTCAGTCTTTTTAGTAAGAAAAAAATTCCCGTCTTTCTAGTGTTAATTACAAAGTTCTAATACATGGAATAAAACATGAACAAGGTTTTCCCGATGTATTTATTCACAGGGATGAAGTTGGGGAATAAGATACGCATTATGTATTTGTGGGAAAAGTACAAAACTATGTTTATTCCTACCACAACTTTAGCGTTGATATTAAAAACTTTCAACTTTTCGATGCTATGTACTAATCATATAGCTACAGATTCTTTTTTTCCTTTTTGAATCTCGATTATTCGACATGTAAAGCTCCCAAATATTTATTCAAAATCATTTTTCACTGATGTACGAAGATTTTAAGGGAGAAAAAGCATCTATAAGCACCAAATTTGTTTGGCATTTCCTGAACTGTTTTTACCTTGATCATTTTTCATGATATAGGGAGACATAACTGTAAACTTCAAAGCTTGGTCTTCAGTGATTAATGAACCATACTGAATGATTAGATAGAGATAAAAGAAATTTTATGACTTGCGCCCAACTTATAAATTATATTGTTTTCAGTAACGGACTAAATTAGCACACTACCGTATGCATCAGGTGACAAATATTATGAAATATAAACATAAAGGTGGAAAACGAACAACTAAACAAATAACATTGAATGTCTAATATTTCGTAGTTTAAAATTGTTGACTGTATTCATTGGTTGGGCTTTGTAGAGAAATATAGTTACTCCTAAAAAGAATATTTACTGTAGATGCGCAGGAAGCCAAGTTTTGTATCAAAAAAGATTTCAAGCACTTATAAAATCATCAGCATTATAAAAAAAATTATGGAACCTCCAATAAGGGGACAAACTTAGTCCCGTGTTACTTCAATACATGAATGCAATAACCCGTTTATTATGTTCCGCACGTATATGCAAAAAGGACTACAAGTTAAGTGTCACGAAATCTTTTATTTGTTGGAAGGCTTTTGTTATCTTTTCAAAAAGCCTTTTGCCCTTTCCATATTCATAAATTTTATGATAAATATTGGCTAATTTTATTAAACGTGTATCGCGCCAAATATTTTTGTAGACGCGTACCAACCAGTACTGCCAAAAAATCTTTATTAGCTTCTACGCAACTAAAGATTATATGCAAATGCAGGCAGATAAATGGTAAAGTTGAATTCTCAAAATATTTCCCAAACCCTAGACAGTTAACGCTTTAAAAATTATTTTTAGTTTGATGTTACTACCCTAAAAACAAATGCAGTTATAAATATAAATGTAAAAATTATTTGCAACGTAAAGTAAATATTAAACAAATTGTTACTTTTGCATTATGTTTGCGTTAACTGCTTTAATGTCTTTGACATTACTATATAAAATCCTATTCTATCCATTTTACCTTTTTCATAGCGTGTAAGCAGTTCATCAGAAAGTCTTCATGTATAATGACTTATAAAAAAGAGTTGTTTCAAACTAATAATAATTAATGTCCTTTACTCTATTTAATTAATTTTAAATAATTAAATAGAGTAAAGGACATGATAAAAAAAAATCCCCTTCAAATGTTACTTCTAAATTTTGAGGAGAAAGTTTTACTAATGCCTAACATTCTTAAAAATAATTTAACTCTTCGAGAAGAGCACATTTTATAACCTAAGAAAATTGGTTTTATCTAGAATATGAGCATGAAACAAGATAAATTCGAACTTTGACTTTCACGGATTTTATTACTCGCGAGCTATCAATAAACTGGATAATTTTCGGAGTTCAACAACCAACCGCTGTAATAAAACTATAAAAATTTGTAAAAGAAGTAATGCGCTGAATATCTCTGTATTTAATAAATTTTGTTTGGGTATGTAAAGAAAATATATATGCAAAATGTATAGTTTCCTTTTTTCTAATTTTTAAAAAATTTTCATAATTATTTTAAAATATTGTATTTCTACCAAAAAATTTTCATTAGGAGGGGGGGGGGATCGAGTGGTTTTTTGAAGAAAGTGGGTCACAGTGGAAGAAAGTTTGTGCACCACTGCTCTAGAGAACTCAGAATATCTTGCAAAGTAAATGCATATGAACTCTTTCTTATTATTAAATGTTGATTCCATTCAGCCATATTTCTCTAACGTTACATTCTTATATAAACAACCTGTCACGAAATAAAAACCTTATCTCACCAAAGAGAAAAAAAATGTTATTTTTGCAGCAACGTTTATTAAAAAGTTTCAGGATGTGTAAAAAGAAA
The DNA here is from genome assembly GCA_907164885.2 of Dolomedes plantarius. Lineage (NCBI taxonomy): Eukaryota > Metazoa > Arthropoda > Arachnida > Araneae > Dolomedidae > Dolomedes > Dolomedes plantarius. Next base: position 86,990,867 of record OU015493.1, on the reverse strand, counting down.
ACTCTTTTGTGCTTAAGCATATTTGAAAAACTGTAACCTTTCGTATAAGTTTTTATAAGAAATATTTTTTTCTTTTAACTTAACAGGAAGGTGTAGAAAATTAAGTTAGAATTGAGGCGTAAATTGCGTAAAACATGCAATATCAGAAGTATTAAAATTGATTATTAATACTGTATAATTTTTTTTCAAAAAATGAGCTGTTGGAGGATGTGAAAAGATATTGATCAAAATGACGCAGTGCTTTTCAATAACGTAATATATACGACGTAAGGAAATCAAAATGTTCGTAAAACAAACAATTTGAGGATATTTTTAAATGTTATTAAATTAATTTAAGTATGTTTTGTAAGAACGCCATTAAATTGCTTACTAAAAATAGTATTTCATAAAAAATATTTTAATAGTAAGATATTAAACCTATTAAACATCAAATTCATATTCAACTATTGTTCAACTTATGAATCTGAATGTCAAATAAAAAACGGAAATTTTCTAAACAATTACATTCGATATCATAGAACAGAGGTTCTCAACCCTTTTCGTAAATCGACCCCTTTTAAAAGAATGATTTTCTTCATCGACTCCCTCACATCTTTCTCTATAATATACAGCATACAACATAATTATAATTATAATAATTGCATATGAAACACTTAAAGATAACAATTTGACTAAGAATATGAACAAAAAATTTGAAAAAGTGGTTCATTAGGTTTATGTTTTATTACTTTTGTACTATTTTCATTTTTAATTTCACAAGTATGAACAAGCTTTCAGAAACACAGATTGCAATTGCACGAACATCGCCAAGAGAAAAAACGATACTGCTTCTGATTGTTGCATCGGGAGGACCCATGTGCTGTTTAAGGTCCAGTGGATTTCCCCAGTTCTGCCTAGTGTTTGTACACAAATAAAAGCCTACGGCGGCATTCGAGGCATATACAAAAGCGTCATGACATTCGACTTTAGATGCATGGATCACTCCGCCTTATGCAAATCTGTATTTATACATATTAGAACGGATATTATTATCTAATAGTTACATTCCTATAAAATTAAATTAAATTTTAAAACAGAAAATTTATCATAGACCCCCAATAGACCCCTGGAATACTATAGACCCGTGGTTCCCAACCGGTGGGTCGCGCAGTCACACATGTGGTGCACACTCTGGCAACGCCGCTCCCCCTCTCGTTCTACCGCCACACTGTCGAAGGTCACGCCACGTGAGCACTATTATTTACTAACCTCAGTTACTCAGTCTTACTGTGGACATCATGCAGTGACCACTTGTTGCATATATTGCAAACATATATCTATTGTTAAATAAATAACTGTTTTGCTACAAAGTGCTTACATTTTGTCACCCATTTTCAAATCAGAACACAAATTGTTTATCAATAATCAATCTGTATCTTCAAAAAAGCATATATATATATATATATATATATATACATATATTTATATATATGCAATATTTGATGGTAAATTATATATGCGTAAGGAAGGAATACGATACAAATAAGGTTTTTTACTTCAACATGGACCGATGAACCGTGGAGGTATTCCGATAAGGAAAGGTGGGTCGCCAGCTGAAAAAGGTAGGGAACCACTGCTATAGACCCATTTTAACTCTTTCAGTAGCAAAAAATCCCCCGTTTGTACGGTGCAGATATTTTTCCCGAATTTTATTTACCTAAATAATCTTGAAAATTTTTCCAATTAAAGGTTGCAAAATGTTTTTACTTCTTTAAAATGATGACAGATGGCAATACTAACCACTTTTCTACTCACTTAACTGGAATACATTGAATGCAAGTGAAAAAAGAATAGATTTAGGCGTTTGCACTGCGCAAACAGCGCCCCTCAAAGGGTTAAACTTCCATCGACCCCCAACGGGTCCACCTGGACCCCGTTCGGAATCCCTGTCATAGAGCGTACTTGGAAATGAACACTTGTTTATAGGTATTCATAATATTAAATGTTCAATACACTTCATTCTGTAGTCAATCTTTTTACAGCTTATAATCCTTCCTGCTTGTAGAGAGAATTAAATCATTCGGGAATCATTAGCACTGGAAACATGCAGAATTTCCCCATTACATATTGCTTTTCCTGACGTACAAAGTTATTGCTAAAAGTACAATTAGTGTTAAATAAGTGACTGAGGCAGCCTAGTGGTAGCGCGTTGGGTTTCGGACGGAGGGTACTCAGTTCGAATCCAGACAAGCGCCATTGAATGCTATCGTGTCTAGGCCGGATATAGATTCTAAGCATGTTAAACCCCCAGACAGGAAAGACCTTCAGTGTTATCATAGGGAGGGGGAAGGTACGAGACCTCCAGATGTCGCTCTTGGGAGTGCTCGTCAAAAACTGAAAAGGCACTTTTCTAAGGCGGGCTCCAACCCTTGTGGAATGATTGTATGCATTCCTCTCTGTCCGCTGCCATCTATAGCCTTGGCATGTTCTAGGCAAGGCAGTATAATCCACAAGAACAACACACTGATAAATAAAATTTCGATGTTATTGGGGTCTAGACCGAAACCGAAAATTTGAAGCCGATTCCGAACGGCTACAAATATGCCTGCCAACAGCGGGACACGAACCCACTGACAATGGTACCTGAAGCAAACTTACTAGCCATTTGACCATCATTCGGTGTAATAAACATTGAATGTGGGTTAAAATATCAGGACACTGCTTTAATTTCTTTTAATACAGATCAGTACAATATTTTTTTCAGTCCTTATACAGTTAACGTAGAGTAAGTGGAAAAAAAACACATTCCATTATATTGTTCTTTTAACATCGAATTTCATTATGGAAAAGCATTAAAATTGTTGGGAAATAATTTTTATTCCCATTCCTTGGAGGGTAAAAAAGAAAATATTTATTCACTCCGTCCATTAAATGGCACTTTTATTGGTTACTTATGCAGTCTGTCAAATAGCAAAAATATTTCTAATTAAAGCGATGCATTAAATAACAAAAATAGCAGTGCGAGACATTAATGATATTTAGCGTTATTTATTATTTCTTAGACACATTAGATACATGTAGATACTATAAACAAGTAATTCAATCTATTAAATTAATAAAAATAAACATTATTCTCAAGGGGACTTAATAAATGGACTTATTTTCTTGTATGCAAGATATTTGTTGTTTATGGTGTTTGATATAAACACAAATGTCATTGAAATATATGATTTCTATGGTGTAGAGGGTTAATTGCAAATTGTTTTTTTTCATTTCTTGTCTTACTTGGCAGAGGCACAACCAGAATTCATGATGGGATGGTTCCAGTCTAACTAGGATATTATTTTTATTACTGATACATGAATTTAAGAATAATGAAGAACAAGCTAAGAATGATTCGCTTGTAAACAAATTTAGAAATACTGGAAAATGTTAACCTATTTCCTCAAAGGGGCAGGCAGGCACTTGGGTTGATTTCAGTCGCCCCCCCCCACAAAGCAGAACATCATTGGCTACTATGTAACCAACATTGCTTCCTAAGAAGAGACAGCCCGAGAGCGTCCAAGCCTGAGTCGGGATTCGAACCCAAACCCAATCCATGGAAGCCCATGACTCAAACTGTTAAACGATTTAGACGGCGAAAACTTTTAACGCGCAAAGTTTCATATTATCTAAAAGCCATCTTGATTGTGTCACTTCAAGCTGAAATTCAGTTCGTTCTACATGAGGGTTAATTAGACCGAGACCTAATTCTTAACGCTGATTCCAAACGGATACAAACATCCATGCCAATAGCGGTACTCGAACCCACAGGACTCTGGCACAGAATGCCATCGTCCTAGCCATTGGGCCATCACCCGGCTCCAGACTTTGGAATACGATGAATATCAGTAGTTCTTCCTCTGCCATTGCTTTACAAATACCTATTCATGAATGGTTTTTCTTACTTGTCAAAAGTTGGACTAAAGTGTTCGTAAAAGCAAATATGCTATTCAGCAGAGTTAGCATGGTTCAAAAGCAAGTTAAAAAGAAGAGTGTATTGTAATATCTCGATCAGTTATAAAATTTTCCTTAATAGAAGCTTGTAAATTAATTTATTTCTACACACTCTAAGTTCTCATAACACATATTTAAAATTGCGTTTAGATATCACCTTATCTACTTCAAGGGAAATCTAGGAGGATTTAAGGGATTTTTTTTAAGTTTCTAACATACATTTCTCTTTATATAATAATTATGTTCCCTGACAATTAATTTTTTTTCAACTTTATGAAAAAAACGTTAATATTATTTGTAAATTTCTAAACCCTATTTCTAAACTTCTACTCTTCTAGCTAGCTCCTTAAGAGGTCACTGTATCTAAGGAAACCACTACAGGGGGTAAATAAAGTGGTAAAAATAAACAACATACAAATAGGTAAAAAATTATAACAAATAAAAAATTAAGTAAGGAAATATCAACAGATATATAACTAAACAGCAACAAACAGAGAGTTAGGTCATTAAAAAAACAGAGCCAAGAACTGTTTGCAACAAAACTGATTTATACATCCCAAAATTCTTTGAAAATTCTTTTCGAGAAAAAAAATTTCTTATAACTTTATTGAATAAAAATGTCTGTTACGGTGCTTAAAACAATTATGTATCTAAGGAAACCACTAAAGGGGTAAATAAAGTGGTAAAAATAAACAACATACAAACAGGTAAAAAATAATAACAAATAAAAAATTATGTAAGGAAATATTGACAGATATATAACTAAACAGCAACAAACAGAGAGTTAGGTCATTAAAAAAACAGAGCCAAGAACTTTTTGCAACAAAACTGATTTATACATCCCGAAATTCTTTGAAAATTCTTTTCGAGAAAAAAATTTCTTATAACTTTATTTAATAAATATGTCAGTTAAGGTGCTTAAAACAATTATGTTCCTTAGGCAGTTTCCATTAATAGATTTAGAAACAGGGCCTGAAAAATTCATAAAGTAAAACTTTTTCTTTCTTTCTCTTGGAAACGTTAACAATCCAACTCACGTCACGAAACGCAATTATTATAGAAGTAGAAATGTAAGTTATAAACCTAATAAATCACTTAAATCCGTAGATTTCTGCTGGAGTAGAAAAGTTGCCAAATATATCTGGATTTTCTTAATACTCTACTGCGGTATTTTTTCCATAATATCTAGATAATAAAAACCTTTCCAGAGAAAAGAAATGAATTATGAAGTTAATTTATTTACTTCTCAAAAGTTTGATTCTGATTTTTTCGGGAGCAGTTAAGCGTGCTCCCTATTTGGTAAATGTACTCCTGCGCTGAAGGCGATATGTTATCATTTCTAAATATCAGACGAATATTTCTTCATTTAATGGAATAGCGATGGAATTGCTAGAGTTCGTGGAACACGCACAGTTACAACTCATTATTAAGGGGAAAACCATAAAATATTCAATAGAGGACCAGCAGTAAGAAACTGAGATGTTTTATGCTTTATCCTTGTTTACTTTTTCGATACTCTTTCATATCTGCTCAGTTTTTATGTTTCTCTGTTGGCAACTTCAATACATAGCAGTTTCCTGTTACGAAATACAACACTGATCACCATCGATTACACTCTATACATTTTGGTGTTCAGGTGTTGATGAAGAAATCATATAAGTCGACATATCGTATTGTTTATTTATAGTTCATAAAGGTTATTTTCATCGTGATCATTTTTCATTAGTCTGGTGCTATGGCTATTTATATCTTCTCTATTTACAGGACATTAAATTACATTGTTAAAAAACATTTTTATGAATAAAAAAATTTTAAAGTGAGTGATTATGTACCATTTGTGTCAAATTTTAGCTGACATTACCAGCTGACTACTTTTTATGAAAGTGCAGCTATTGTTGTGTGAAATGCACCAGTGCCTGAGATTTAATGATTGATTGATGGATTGATTGAGAGCGCTACGATCAATTTTAACGTAGGATTACGTTCCTCAATAACGGTCCTTCGGAAAGAAAAAAATTGTCGCCAAACCCAGTAGCAGTAAACAGTTAAACAAAAAAGTACCAAAATGTGTCACGCAAAAAAGAAAATGAAAAGAGGTAAGAAATGATAAGTAATCCTACGTTAATAACCCGCGGAAGTTTCTTTAGAAGAGACTGCCTGGTTTTTTTTTTACTATACGAGGGATAATTAGCTCGGGACTTACTGCTTAGAGTCGATTCCGAACGGCTACAAACATCTATCCCAGCAGTGGGACTCGAACCCATAAACTCTGGTACCGATTGCCAGAGGCCTAGCCAATTGGCTATTGTCCGGCTCCGAATTTCCATGATTCATATCGTTTTAGCTGGGTAATGGCCTAATTGCTAGGGCGCTGGCATTCTGTACCAGAGTCTGTGGGTTCGAGTCCCACTCTTGGCGCATGGACGGTTGTAGCCGTTCGGAATCAGCTTTAAGCGGTTAGGTCCCGGTCAAATTAGCCCTCGTGTAGCAAAAATTAACCGTAGCGCTTCAAACCAAACCAAACCATTTCATGTTAACTAAATATAAATTAATTCTAACAGAAAAATAGAAATTTATAGTCTCAATGTTTTTTTAAGAACCTTAATTGCTAGACACGTTTTATGCTTAGATTTCGATTTTATATGAAATTTAAGATGCTGTCCCCCAAAGTACTTGAACACTATTACAGAAGAAAAATTATTCTATTTATCACAGTGTTCATGCTAAAATTTGTCACTGTTAAAATTTATCTTACTTGTACGTCTGTTGCCTCAAGGAACTCTGTAATAGTGATCCGTTTCATGGCAGTTTAAACTAGCTAAATAATGTACATTATTGGAAAACTAGATACAGGCGTGTTAGATGATACATATACTATATCGGAATTAATGCCGATAGGATCATGTTATCAGACTACAGTCAAGTCATTAGAATTCATGGAAACTTCGAATAATGTACCGAAAATGAACACTCTAGATACGATGATTGGTCTTAACCCTTAATCCACGCCTCCCATCTGAGAGGCACTAGTATGTTGTTTTAGTACAATGGTATTGACCGTTTTAAATAATATAACTTCTATTTTGGTTTTAGAAGGTATTTAAAGTGAAGAAAGGGTCATTTTATTCCTAAAATTACTTTTTAATAGTAATAAGTCATTTGTAAATACACAATAAAAGAGTTGCAACAATGGTAAATTTTATATACTTGGATAGTGGTTTCCAAACATTTTTTAGATCGTACCATTTCATGACTAACAGTGTAATGTACCGCCGAGAAAAAAAATTCACCAGCAATAGGTTTACAAAAATAAATCGACTATATTCAGTCAGGTTTTATTCTATTGAATTACACACGCATCAAAAATGTCCCAAATGTGACAAATCTACCTGAAAATTGCTATTTTTATGCATTTCGGTACCTAAACATTATCAACAGAATGACACGGAATAGTTTCCACCGATAAAAAATATATTGTAAAAGACGACAGAAAAGTCTTATAGTTTTTCACCCTCTCTAAAATAAATATCAAAAGGTAAACTAAAGGGCTACTTCCGCGAAGCACAATTTTTAAGTGGTATGATTACCAGAGTGGAGTGCCTGCATGTCTTGACATGGCTAGTTTGATCTAATGGCTGTTTCTAAGCTGAGATCACGTTCTAAAATTAGTTTATTGCTAAATAACTCCCTTTCGGTACTTATTATTTATATAAACCATTGAGGAAAGTTGCTTTGTTTACATAGTCTCTTGCGTCGAAAGATTTTCGAACTGTGATAATTGCTGCATTCCAAATTTAGATTTTCTAATGCTGGTCTCCGTTGTGGTGCTGCCTCGTTGTCTGACTTGGCCAGTTTCAGTGAAATTCTCCATGTTGTCAATCTTTATCTCTTAGCTAAATGGGCGTAGTGGCCCAGTTGGCAAGAGCAACGGGCCAGTGATCTGATCGTCTCTGGTTCGATGCTCGTCGCTGCAAATCCACAACCATGTACACTAATGACGGCCGGTGCACGTAAAATCTGTTGTGGCTGTAATGTCCTCCAAGTTCTCAAATTACCTCTGGAGGTGCTGGGTCAAGTACATCGGTCTCGTCACTTGCCTCGGTTCTAAATTACGGGACCGGCCCTTTTGCCAAGTCGGACTTCGACCCTCACGGTGCTATTAAAAACCGGAGTCGTTCCACCCTGCCCAATAGCCTTAACTGGACTTGAACTGATAGATACTATCAGTCAAGGGGCATCAGAAACAACACCACAACATCTCTTAGCTAGTAACATTAGCAATATTAAATAGAGTGAGAACTGACTTTCGGTAAGAACGGATTGCTGGTGGTTGTTGTTGCTTTTATCGCTTCTATTACTTAATGCGACAAAACAGCATGATTTTGACCTTCGTGCGAGTTTGTAGGAAAATGGAAAAACAATCTCTTCAGTCATATCTGTGTCATGTTTCAACTGCCATTAACTGCCCTTTTCTCCCCTACGGGTAAGTCCTTTATGTACTCCTGGGTGTTCGTGTATCACATTTTGAAAACCTCTGCTGTAGGAGAGAGGCGCCTGAAGAACGCTAATAAGATAAACATATCTTTAAATTTAAAAAATTTAAATTTGTCTTTACTGGAATAAAAGTCATATTCCTCTGACCTAGTAAAACCCTACCTAAATTCAGATATATTCCATGAAATTTCAAATAAAACTTCAAAGGTTTCGGTCATTACTCGTGAAGTTCATGAAACAAGGGTAAGCACAAAAGTGGGAATCATTAAAAGAATTGAGATCGCAAAAATCTTCTGTATCGATCTAAACAACTCGAGAACGAATACAAAAATTTTTTTTCTCTTTTGACTATGAATTTTTTCGAGGTTATAGAAAGTGGAATAGATTTTATTCTGTGTCAACTCATAAGATTTAGATAATTTACTCCATGTCAGTGATGGCTTTTTCAGAAGATTTTCCAGGCGATGTCGTATCTTTCCATGTTATATAAGCTACTAAAAACTTCTACACTTTTCCCAACCTGACTCAGTTAAGAGTCATGACTGTTTCAGTCTCAGTTACCACGGTTTAAAAGCAATGGCCTCCTGTCAATAGTCGGCTGTTTGATGAAGTAATGTAACTTATATGGAAATCTTCTATAATCATTATTCTTTATAAAATAATTGCTGTTTACTTTTAAAAAAATGATAAATGACAAAAAATACGCAAAAAGGTTTAACTTAAGTATATGTATACAGAAAATTATTACCTTAAAAATTTTAACTTAAAACACATTTTCTTGAAAAAAATCCCCTAAAAAAATCATTCCGTGATCATTCTCAAATATTTCAAAATGAGTATAACTCTGTTAAGATGCTATCAAGAGAGGTTATTATGTAAAAGTAATTTAAAACCATGTATACTTTAATCAAATTATATATTTTCTAAACTAGCCCCTTTCATTAATTTTAAGCCCAATATCTGCTTGTATTTTCTCTGAAAAGAATATACGGCAAAGATGAATTTATAATTTGAGTCAAGTACCAATTTGGAACAAATATTATATTTATTAATCCCTAATAATTAATATTTATGACATTTTACGTTGAATTTAATATTAACTGCATCATAGTACAACTACCATTACGTACAAGTTAAAGTTTGAAATAAATATTTATCATGTTACTCTTATGTACATAAGCTGAAAATAATTCTGAAGCCTAATGATTATAACCCTGAGCTGGATATTATTTTTTAACTTTCTTGATGATAAATTTCCAAATCATTAATTTCCTTGCTATTAAAACTTACCTTTTAAGTGGGTCTAGAGGATGTATTTAGATGATTAATATTCCCAAAACATGCATTTTCAGAGATTCTTGGGTCTTGTTTGTTTATTTTCAATCTTTGAGTCTAGACGAAAACATAATACTCATTCTAAATAGCAAGAAAATAACTTTCAATATAAAAAGTTATTCTTGGAGCAGTTTTGAAAACGTTACAGTTCAGATATTATTTTAGATGAAACAAGTTAAACTTACATTTAACATATTTCTTACTTGCGAGACTAAGCACTATTTGGATTAAAATCATCTAAAACAACGCACCTTTAAAGAAATGATAATTTCAATAGCCATTAAATTTTACATTTAATAACTTGTATGGTACTGCTTTATTTTCGAACTCATTTTGATTAAGTTCACTTTCCTGTCTAAATTCTCTTAAATTTTTCCACATTGCCTCATTCAACACTCCTTCGGACGGATTTAAAAGAATATCTTTAATAATTAATAAGAGATGTATCTGTATACGCTCATTTCATTTAGATGCCACTGGCGGATAAGTGGGAGTAAATTATATCCATGATAACACCACAATTATCTATTTTTAGTGAGCTTAGTTAAAAGAGATTTTGGGGAGTCAGGATTAAGACATAAAGTTAGTGGTATCTGCTGCTAAGAAAGAACAATATTGATACAAGTAGTTAAAAATATTCTCTCATTTTGTAAACTCGAGTCTAAAAAACAACTTTTCTTTTATACTGGACTCTTTTTGGCGTTTACCACAGGAAAACTGCAGCAATTCACTCACAAACAGGAATTAAAAGGGAAGACTTGAGTAATCACTAATATTTTTGTTCTTTCCAATGACGGGTACAAAAGACATCTGAGGACAAAAGAAAGAAACAAGAAACAAAATAAAATACAAAACGTAGCCACAGAAAGAGAATCTATAGACCCATAAGTTCCCTTGATTGCCAATAGCACTCTCACTTGATTTTCATGAGAGATTCGGACAGCGGAGTAGGTGAGACCTGTCCATCATCTCTTGAAGATCACAGAGATTGCAGTAGGGGTCATGGCAAGACAGACGTAGCCAGTAACAAGGCGGAATTCTGCAAGAGTTCTCCCCTTAGAATGATCTCTAATGCCTGATATTATGCTCTACCACGACTTCTGAGAATTCCCATCGAAAAATTAATTTGAAAGATATCATTAAAGATGTTTTTGATAGTCAGTTTGACGTTGTGAAACGGAATTTCATCACCTGGGGAAACCTGAAGGATCGATGCCCCTTTCTTGGCCGAAAAATCGGCTCTTTCATTTCCGTCGATACCGCAGGGTCCGGGTATCCACTGCAGGGCGAACACTTTGTTGCAGCTGGAAAGGTTTCTTCAAAGGAATTGACAATTCCAGATTGCAGCAGATTGGGAGGCTTCAGAAGAGTCAATTGCCTGCAAGACGGTTTTCGAATCAGAGAATATGACTATGTTTGAGAACTTGTCAAGGTGGCACTGAAGCTGGGAGAGGGCTAGGTGGATAGCCCCAATCTCACCATAAAAGGTGGTTCTATTTACCCCCACTAGGACATAGAAAGCAAAAAGATTGCAAAATACACCAGCTTCGGCGTTAACACAATCTTTCGTGTAATAACTGATCTATTAATGCGATAATTTTTACGGTTCTCATAAACACCTTGAAAACTTTTTAAATTTGAAACTCCCTTTTTAGAGCCACCAAAACCCTTAATATACCACAGTCGAAAATAAAATATTTTTTTTTAAAAATTTTAAACTAACATTAAATTGAAAATAACTTGTTACGCTTTTTTTCGAAACTATCCACACATGGAAAAAGGATAGTAGAAGAATATACTATATGCACGGCGTTTATATGGTTGGTAAATGAAGTAAAATCACACCATTAATTAACTTTGTTTTTATTGATAGGAAAAGGTCATGACGCTATCGTCAAGGCAGCGTATTATAATTGAAATTGTGCCTGTAATTGGTCTAAATGGATCGAATTTTGGTTTTTCTATTTTGAAGTCTAACCAATAACGATTAGGAAAAATTATTCAAATTTGTTTTATTCAGTAACCAATGAAAGATTTCAAGAATAAAGATCTCAGCGTAATGACTTCTGTAATTTAAAATCCAATTTTCCTATTTTTGATTTCTTTATTATTATCGGACTTTTTTAATTTTTCAGTTTTTTATCAAAGTGCACGAAAAAATTTGGTTAATAAAGTAGTACAAATAGATTTTAAAAAAAAACTGTTAATAACACAAAATATTGTTTTGTGGTTTCAACATCGAATTAAAATCTCATGTGATCAGAATGATGAATTTAATTTTGTTACATATATGCTAAAATTATTCATTTTGTTGAATTACTCGGAAAGAAATAGTATAACACTTTATTGCCAAATCTGTTAACAAAAAACAAAGGAATTTTTGGTAGCTTATTATACAATACGTTCTTTAAAATATTTTAGCGGTATAAAAAATCCCTTAACATCTTAATTTTCATTTATAAAAGTAAGTACAAACTTGGTTTGAATATTTAGCATTCTTTATAGGTGTCATATAATTATCTATCCCCTCTTAATTTGTACGATTATACAAAAACATAGTGGTCCATTTGTAAACTTTGAGTGTTGAAAAAGAAATTGTTGTTGCTTGCCAATGAAGGGTACTTTTCAATAAAACAATTCCCATTTTAACCGCGAGAATGGTTGGTGGTTTTCAATGGGGGCATCGTATAGATCAGGGGAGGGCAATTGTTTTGGCCCGGGGGCCATTTTGTGTAAGGGGAGGTTAGCGGAGGGCCGCACCTTTTAAACTTATTGCATTTATTAGTTAACTTTGCATTTCAGTGTAATGGTCTATTTTGATGCGTACAGTGGTTAGTACCGTGGTCTAAGTCGTCAATTTGAGGTGAATTACCAATCATTAATTATGTACTCACTATCTACTTGTTCGACCACACTGTTAGCATTCGCGTTGTGTTTATGAAAAATTACAGATTATCTGATTGATAAATTACAGATGGATTTATTAAAAACATAACACTCATACACATTATTTAAATCAGTACATTATCTTTAGTATGTAAGTTTTACACTTAATTCATTTATGAACATTATCACACAATTCACCTTCTCTTATTCGTAAACATTCTATGTTAATAATCTACTTTCAATTAGTTAATTACGAGGTATTCCCTCTAATAAACAATTATCAAATTTTGCTTAATATATTTACTCATCATCATTATTCCTTAATAGTTATCATAAAATTACATTAACCATTTACATAACACGTTCATACATCGATTATTTATTTAAGAGGTGAGCTACCCATATAACCATTTTATAATGTATCAATTCATGTAACTCTTATACACTATCTATTATTATCTGAATCAAGGATGAGAGGCACACTTTATACACGTTAAATATATATCAATTATAGACAGCAATATACCTTTCAATGACGATTCTTTCCAATCTTTTGTCATCGGGCACACTGCGAATCGCAATCACTGGCGGGTGACGTTTTCCGTGACATTCTGCACGCTCCCTCCGAAACTCGTTCCTTTGTCCGTCTCGTTGGCTCGATGTCGGATAGTTCTAATAGCTCCTTGGGGATGTGGGGCAATTCTTTCGTCCTGTTGTCGGTTCGGGCCTTATTCACAGTTCTGCTGGCTGGGCTTCATTTTCATCTCTCGTAGCTCTTTCAAATTGACTATCATATAGAGGGGTTTCTCTGCTTATTGTGGACTCGGGCATTCGGGTTAATGACTTCCCGTCACTCCCATCAATGGCTGGCTGGTTGTCGTCCTCAGTACAATATCTTATACATTCAGCTACTGTTCTTATTTACTACAGACTTTCCATGCCTTTATAGATAATACGATTCTCGTCTCACTTCATCCGCTGGTCGCATGCTATTATCATTACTTCTTTCCAATCTATTCTCCAACCTTCGGTTCTCACTTAGGCATGCCGCTAGTGCTCTCTGCATAAAGTGTCTAATGCCGCTGCTTCGCTGCCAGATCGCAAGTCGTCATTTCATAATTCTCTAGCATGAATGTCTCCTTTTCTTGCGTGTCTTATTTTTTTAGTCCACGACCTTCTTTCGCCCTTTCATTTTGGATCCGCCTCATTCCTTCGTTTTTATTGGTCAGATATTTTATTCCTACTCTATTGGGCTACTCATTTTTTTCCAGAATCTTCTTTTTCTCCGCCTCCTCGTAGGTGGGACCACTCGCTTCCCATCATCATTATTCCCACGGCAATATTCCCATCTTCTCGAATATCATCTGTTTCCGATTTTCCATCATTTAGCCCAAACCATCACTATTCAACGCATTTTCCTCGTTAGCGTGTTTTCCCTTCTTCCTATATCTTTCACATCTGCATCTGGTCTGTGCGCTCTTTTCATGCCTAAGTATACCCCACATTGTACACTTCCTTTGGCGGCTTCTTTTTCATCCTTAATGGCACTTAAACATCCTGTTTCTTTTCTAAACTCTGTCCACGTCCCTCGCTTATTCATCACTCGTCATTGCTTCTCTTAACTCCATCACTTCTTAATTGATTCCTTCATCTGTGCTTAATGTTGCGGTGCTTTTGAATCGTAACATTCAGAAAAGGTATAAATTGAAGCATAAAAATCAATAAATATAAATTAAATTAAATATTGGTAGGTTTTCTGGCTGTCTTGGAGTTTTTGGCTGTCTTTGGCAGATTTTCTGGCTGTCCGGATTTTTCTGGGTATCTTGGCGGGCTATAAAAGAATCTGTAGCGGGCCGCTATTTGCACTCCCCTGGTATAGATTAACCAACACCCCACTCTTGGGGCTACCTCAATTTTAACCGAGCAACCCCAAGAGAGACATCTCTGAAAAGGTTTAGTACCTTCTACCACTCTCTCTGACCTCATAGAAGAACTTTACGGACTACAGATTTAACGTGCCCATATCCTATATAAACAAGAAGGTATTTAATCATTGTCGGGATTCGAATTGATTATCCCCAATGCCAGGTGCGTTACCACTAAGCCACCTGGAGTGCTTTGAAAAAAGGAGCAAAATTTTACAGTTTTCTCTGCTTATTACTATACAATATATTTTAAATCTTATTTTCATGTACTTTCTGATAAAAATACTGCAGTTTATTTCAAAGTTTGGCAATAAAACCGGTAATATTTTATTTATCTTAATACATTTTTAAGAACACTATTCTGCTCTGGTATTCTTGAATCACATAAAAGCAGAGCAGCTTATTTTACGCGACTTTAACTTCTTGAAACGACAGCTTAACTAATGGATTGTAATATCAACAATACAGACACCTCGTGAATTTAGTTCGACCAAAGTCCTAGAAGGGGATAATTGGGTAAACAGGAATAATACAATTATTCTATCTTCAGCGAAAGCAAACTTTGACAAGTGCATATATATAATTCGTCGACGGCCAGGATGTGCTAGACTTCATACAAGTCATCTTTTCCCCAAAGTTTTGGTAAAATTACCAATTAGGAATATGTTCCTGTTAGCCATATGCAGTAAATCTCTTATAGAATTATTCTTATGCATATGAACAAATTTAGTACTAACTCTGCTGTATGTACTTTATTAATACATAAATAAATAAGGGTTTTATTTTGCAGTCCCCAAGTCATCTTTTTATCCTTCGGATCCTAAGAACTATAACTCCTAATTCCATATTACTCTTGGCAATAATTCTGTGAAATGCTGGAGAAGAGCCCTTTAGTTGCAAAAATATTCAGAAAATGAACTATGAAATTCTATCATTGTTTATGCAATTTCATATCAATTGTATTCAATTCAATTTATATTCAGTCCATAAGAATTTCAGAGAATAGATCCAACACTAATATAGTTATAATTTAAAAAGAAAAAATACGTGCACGAATAACAATCCATAAAGGTTGAATTTCAATAAAAGTTTTCTCATTGTTTCAAAAAATTTTATGGATTGCATTAGAAGAACTACTTTTTTTTCAGTTTGATTCTCTTCAGTTATTTACAAACGCTTTATCTCTAATAAATAAACTGTGAATAATATTTTTATCAGGGGAATATTCAGGTATTAGCTTTCCTTAGCGAAAATGAAGAAATTAAAAATGTTACTGAAATTTTTTCCTCAATTTATCGACGCATTGCTATCAGTTTAAAAAAACGGAATATTAACTAATTAAATATCAGAAAAATATATCCACTCATCAGGTGCTTAATTATTTATTTTTGGCGCTGAAAAAAGAAATAGTAAAATTCAGAAGAATTAATTATACGCTAGTATTAGTTTTTATCCTATCTCTTTAAGTAACAATATTTGTTTAAAAAATTATTAACTTTGCTTTGAGTCGCATATAACCACTGGCTGAAAAATTACTGTAGTTAAAGGATAATTTTTTCAGAAAAATTTCCTGTCTTAAGCCCTTTATAAGCTAAAGTTACAATGTAGTTATCTGTTTCAAAAATTACTGTTCACGATTTTTAATTGTTATGCAGTTAATTAGAAATACTTTTTAAGTTTTTAGTACAACTTACCGAAAGACTTCGAAGAAAGACTTACCGAAAACATAAGAAAGAACACAAGGAGCTATATATAAGGTAAATATACAATTCTTTCCTGAATTCTGTCGATCTCACACTAAATGAAAGATAAAAATTCAAGTCATTGTATATTAATTTTCTTCTATTAAGATTACATTAATTTTTATTACTGTAATATTATTAAATTTCTCTCATTTATATTGCATTAATATTTTGCCCTTACCTATATGTTTAAAATTGTACCTAAAAGTAAGATTTCCTATGAGTGTTTCAAAATGCATGTATGAAGTTCCCTTTTATAAATTCCTTATTTACAAACCTGTAAAAAGCGAGTAAGTAAAACATCATGCTAATGAAATTAAAAAGATACCCAGTGGCAAAGTGGTTAAGGCATAAGCTTTCTACCCCAGGGGCGCAGTTTCACATCCCACATAAGGCATGGTTGTAATCAGGGGCAATAGTTAGTCTTCCTCGTGCGAAAGAAAGTGCCCGGTCTGGAGAGAGGAACTGCAATCAACCGTCCATCGAAGGTGTCATCGTTTGTAAAATAAAAATTACGTGTCTATGTGTATGTATGTGATTATTTTTCTATTTCCTGTCTTATCTTCATACATACACCGGACTGGGGTGTCATAATGTGATCCCTATGGACCTTAACAACAACAAAAGATGACTGATCTGTTGGCACCTTAGAGGAAAAGAATAAGAAATATAAATCACTGGAGACCTAAGACGATTAGTCAGCAAGGACATTCTTTTTAAATACCGTAGTGGCATAAAGGTAACGATAAACAAAACTTAATATAATATCAAAACCAATTTGCTTTCCGTTATGACTTCGCAATGTAATATAGGGTGTCTGGGATAAAGGTATCCAACAGTCATGACTTATTTTTACGGAACTACCCATTAGAATTTTTAAAAAAATATTTAAATAGAAAAAACTTCTCACCAAGTTTTAATATCAATCATAGACTTCGATCATAGTATCATCTATTTCAATGTGTGCACCTTTTGTAGCATAACAAACGTCTAAATAGTAATCCAGTTTTCTCCAAGTGTTTCGTAGCATATCAGGAGTTATTACACGAATTTCTTGAATGATACGCTTCTTCATCTCATCCACAGTTTCAGTTTTTTGTTTATGCACAACGGATTTAATGAATCCCCAAGTTAAAATGTCTAATAATGCCTGATATTCTACGAAACACTTGGAGAGAACTGGATTACCATTTAGACGTTAGTCGTTCTACAACAGATGCACACATCGAAATCTATGATACTATGATAGAAATCTATGATTAATATTAAAACTTGGTGAAATGTTCTTTCTATTTAAATATATTTTTTTAAATTCTAATGAGTAGTTCTGTAAAAATAAGTCAAGACTTTTAAATACCTTTAGCCCGGACACGCCGTATTACGGGGAAGTATGAGCTGCTTCCGTTTTGACTAGAGAAATAACTGTGCGATCTGAAACCTATCGAAAAGTAATGAGGGTGACAGGGATTTTAAAACGGAACCAAATTAAACCATGAAAACACATACGAACTTCACTACGGCCAGTGGCGCACCCAGAATTTTTTGTTGGGTGGGGCCGAGATGAACGGATAAAAATATTTATAATGCAAAATCAATATTCAAAATGCAATTTCTATTTCTTTGGGGAGGCAGGGCCCCTTGCCCCCCCCCCCTGGTTGCGCCACTGACTATAGCTGTATTACTGCGACGTCAATAGTGACAAACATCAGGGCCATTGTTACAGGGTAAAATCAGCTGAAAATCCGCGGGAAAAGTTTCCAGTCTTAGTTGTGACTTAATTCTTAGTGAAGGTGTGACATGGCTGTGATATTACCGAGAATGTATGATACTGAGGAGTTACCTGTCAGAAACGAAAGGCTGCTGTGTACTAACCCTGTTGGATTCACTGACCTCAATGTTAACCCATGGAAGAAATTTGTCCAAGGATTGTCGACTTGGATTGAAAGGGTTTTTTTCTAAATTGTACTCCGTAATAGGGAAAAAATTTTACACCTTGGGACATTTTTCATTTAAAAAAAAACACAAATATTTTTTAATTTAAATTAGTTGGGGAAAAAATTTGATATATTGTGTTTCAAACGATCATAAATTCCTTTGGTGGACGAAATTTATAAAAGAAATCCTGTTGAAAGATGCAGGAAAGTTCAGGCTATCTGAATATACCTTTTTTATTTTATTATCAGCATTTGTGTAGCTGTAAATAGTAGACAATTTTTCTCGATAAGTTAACATTGAGATGAGCGAATCCAATAGGGCTAGTACACAGCAACCTTAAGATGTGAGGTACCCATCTACGAACTATGTTTTGAACCGTCAGAGGAAAAACAAAAACTTTCATTCATCTCCCTCACATATGTAATTTTAGCTCATATAAATAGCAGAAGATAATTATTTTTAGGAAATTGCTAAAAAATATCTAGTTGATTCAGTAAAGTTTAGTAGTTTTAAACGTAGGATTACGTTGATCAATAATGGTCCTCCAGAAAGAAAAAAAAAGTTTCCTGCGTCGCGATTTATAGTTTTGTTACCGCGCCAAACTCGATAGCAGTAAACAGTTGAACAGAAAAGTACCAAAATGCGTAAAAAAGAAATAATCAACGATAAGTAATCCTACGTTAATAACCCGCGGTTGTTTCGTTAGAAGAGAGTACCTAAAATATTTTTTCTTAACTATTTCGCGAAAACGGCTGAAAATTGTGTGCATTTGTTTACTTTAAACTGTCTGCCATAGGCAATTTTGCAGCCTTCTGTAAACCCTCAAATATGTTTCATTCGCACCGAAGGGGGAGTTTATGTTGCACTCGGTCCATTCCATGCGGAATTCATCGGAAACCAATGCACCCGGCGCTTTCCTGCTATCTCTTAACTCAATCAGTACAGGCAGAGCCTATTCCCATTAAACCAAATAGCGAAGATTCCCGAGTTGGAAGTTCCGGTGATTGATCATTCCAAATTATTGCGGGATTCAAACAATATTTCATCCCACAGGACAATGCTGTTATAGTTGTCATAAGTATGCTGCGTTCATTGTTCGGGATAAACTATTCGATCGTTGGAATGAGTAATTCTTCCAAACCTCTTCTAGACTTGTTTATTCATACTCAGAGAAGAAAACAAATTTCTCTTCTACAAGGCTTTCCTATAAAAATAGGTTTAACGGGAAATTTGCAAGTCTGCTATCATTTTCTTAAACTAAAGGAACACAATATTTATCTAAATATTTATTTACACGTATGAAACTATTTCCCTTAACCTTCTCCTTACAGGGTGGGATAGCATGTATCTCAAAAATACGGATCATATATATATATATATATATGGCTTGGTACTAGAAGTGCCTAAGTCAGTTTTTTTCCAAGATGGCTTTGTTAGATTATGTCTCTTTAGAAAAAAATGTTATTTTCAATGTAATAAGTACCCATGTTTGTACAATGGTTTAGAAAACACTATTAAAGAATCCGACATACTAGGGTACTTCTTACATTGATAATATTTTTTTTAAAGAAACATAAACAAAAAAGTCCTCTTGGAAAAAACTGACTTAAGCACTTCTTGTACCAAGCCACAGATATATATATATATATATATATATATATATATATATATATATATATATATATATATATATGTATATATATATATATATATATATATATATATATGTATATATATATATATATATATATATATATGTGTGTGTGTGTGTGTGTGTGTATGTATGTATGTATGTATATACATATATATTGGAGTACTTTGTTTGGATAGCAAAATTTCATACTTTTCTTCTGGTTTCATATGGATTGTTTGGTGTCTAGGTATGTTTATCGGATAGAACATACCTATCAGAAACAATCCACTGGTTTTTAGACAGTATCGCACCACTGATGAAGAGATGCTGCCAAAAACATTTTAATTTCATATCTTTCCATGTTTTTAGTTTCACTCTGCATTGTGTAATATAGCTTATGCTGTTTTTTTTCACTTTCTACATTGTCATATATATATATATATATATATATATATATATATATATATATATATATAACCCCCTTAATGGCCGTTCTTATAAAGAAATTTCCGGTTCTAAAGAGGGAATCGGAAAAAATGGGGCCCTTAGGCTAAAAGTTAATACAGATATCCATCTAATTCACGAACTAAACTAAACTGTGTTTAAGAATATTAACAATTAATAATTCACTAGAACAGAAATCATATAAGTCATTATTTTCAAACACGTACAAAAAAATATAAAACTCCAATCCTAGATAAATATATTTCACACAGCAGTTGCATTTGTAATTTGTTGTTGTTTCTAGTGCCCTCTGGCTAGAAGTTCCGTACCAGGTCCATATACACTGGTGTAAGAAATTAAGAGAATTTGCAGACTTGGTCGATTATCACTAGAACTACTGTACCGATTTTAATGAAATTTGATATGTACATACATTAATACAATACAAAACAAAAACCACTCAATAATTGTAATACACAGGCATGATCGTGCGTAACACTCGTTGGAGTCGGAAGGTATGAAACAGCGGTTGCAGAATAAATACAAAATAGGTTAATAGATGATGTTATTTTGCAGCAATCGGTTAATTTCAAATTGCAACAGTAAAAATGAGTAACCGTCAACGTCTAGATGACCTGGCAAGGTCGTCCAAGAGCCACGACGGCCAGAGAAGATCGCCATTTGTCGATTATAGCAAGGCGTAACAGGAGTGCTACAGCTTCTCAGCTCTCTCGTGACTTGTATGCAGACACAGGAACCCGTGTATCAAGGGTGACTGTTTCCAAAAGACTTCATGAGAGAGGGTTGTTTGCAAGAAGACCTGCTGTTTGCATCCCGCTCACTTCTAAGAACAAGAGAATCCGTTTATCATCGTACAGAGAGCATAGAGATTGGAGTATGAATCAATGGACGACCGTTCTCTTCACTGGTGGGTTCTGGTTCAGCCTGAACACCTATTCTCGCTGTACGTTCATATGGAGAGAACCGGGGACCCGCTACCTACTCTCCAGTGTCCACGAAATCGACCATTATGGCGGAGGAGGTTTATTGGTCAGGTCAGGCATCATGTTGGATGGCCGCACACCTCTCCATGTCTTTGAAAGAGGCACTGTGACTGGTGTGAGGTATAGGGATGAGGTCTTGGAGCCCTATGTTCGCCTTTTCAAGGGTGCAGTTGGCCCTGAGTTCATTTTAATGGACCATAATGCGAGGCCACATAGAGCTCTTCTGGTCGACGAATTTCTAGAGATTGAGGATATTCGCCGGATGGATTGGCCAGCCAGATCTCCAGACCTTAACCCTATAGAGCATGTCTGGGACGCTCTGGGGAGACAATTGCAACTCGCAACCCCCCCCTCCGAGAACCATCCAGGGAATGATAGCAGCGTTACTGAACGAGTGAAACCAATTGCCACAGGAAATGATAAACTGCCTTATTAAGTATGAAATCACGGTGCGAGACCTGTATATCTGTAAGAGGGAATGCCTCCTATTAACCCATATATTAACCCATTTTTTGTTTATTCTGCAACCGCTGTTTTATACCTTCCGACTCCAACGAGTGTTACGCACGATCATGCGTGTGTATTACAATTATTGAATCGATCTTTGTTTTGTATTGTATCAATGTATGTACATATCAAATTTCATTAAACTCGGTACAGTAGTTCTAGTGATAATCGACCAAGTCTGCAAATTCTCTTAATTTCTTGCACCAGTGTAGGTTTCGGACTTAATTCTGCAGCTCCGATTTGTATAGCACCTAAAGGGTTGGAATCCGTCTTAGCTAGTTGCCACCTCAATTTTGACAGATACCCCCGCAGGGGTGACATCTGGGGGGATCATACCCTCTCCCAATCTCTCTGAACAAATGAAAGACAAGTTATTTCCAAGGCTAAGGATATAATACATTTTGACTTGGAATACTGACTTAGACTTCCGATTCATTGCAATGTGTATCAGGTGTTCAATTCTTAACACCGTTTATACTTCTAAATACTTGAGATGTGCATATTCTTCTGAAAATTCGTAGTTCTTTTAGCACTTATGTGTTATAGATAACACTTTGACAAATTTGAGTTTCAAGTTCGCACAAATCTTCACTAAAAGAATCAATTCTCGTATAACAATGGCTTGTCGACGTTTAACGAGGAAAACAGCAATTTGTTCAATCAATGACACCTTTGTGTGTATATAAAATCTCGATCCCAGTGTTGTGAATGGGTATTCTTTTAGGTTGCTGTTGTTTATAATGCCCCATGGTTGTTTCTGTTGTCCTATGCATACTGGCTAGAAGTTCCAGACCAGTCCATATAGTCTAAAGTCTGCGGCTCCTGTTTATACAGCACCACAAGGGTCGGAGTCCGTCTTAGCTAGTTGCCACCTCAATTTTCACCAAGCACACCCAGGCGTGACATTTCGGGGGATCATACCCTCTCCCACCTTCTCTGACTTCATAGAGGGACTTTCCTGTCTACGGATTTAAGTGCCCATAGCCGGCCTAGACACGGAGGTATTTAAAGGCGCTTCCTGGATTTGATCCGAGCCCCCTCAGAACCAAAAGCCAGCGCGCTACTACAAGGCTACCTCGAACCCATTTGTTATTTGTGACATCCATTAAGTGTCTGTCACCTAAGAGAAAACAAATAAAGTTCTTAAGATTGTGGTATAAAATATAAATGTACACCCTACTTATGTTAAATTAAAAGTTCTAATTATTAATTCTCAGTATCTTACATCATAATGTAACGTTACTGAGGGAATATGCGAAATATATGCGTAAATCATGTTTCATATCTTCTAGTCCTGCACATAAAGGGGGTTTATGCATCGTTTGCAAATATGAATACTACGCATCTGAGAATTACATAAAGCATATGATGTGACAGCAGTTAGTCTTTGACATCAAAGGGACTGCTGTCATCAAAGGGATCAAAGTTAATCCTTGCGGCATTTTCCAATGTAGATAACTTTATCAAACATCATTAAATTTTTCATTAAAACATGATTAGTAAACATATAGAAAATTTAAGTGGATACTTATGATTATATACACTCTGTCACAAAAAAATATATGTATCCGGAAGAAATCGAGCTACTATCACGAAACTTGGCAGGAATGTAGTATGGTAAGAGATATGCAAATGACTAAAATTTCGACACCATAGAGAAAAGGGTAAGCGCTATATGTGCATATGAGATGCGCAGCTGGGAGAGGTTAAAAGCATGATTGTTTGTGCCATAGGGTTATTAAAACAAATCTGCTGACTTGGATAGACGGTATTGTGACTAGAGATGCGTATGAGACGTAACCGGCGACAGTACGAACAATTGTTGGAGTTTGAGAGGGCGTATAGTAGGCCTCAGAGAAGCAGGTTAGTCGAACCGGCTTCTCGGTCGCCAACTCGGTAGGAGCGATATGGTAGTTGCTCGGTGTTGGCAACAATGGATCACGGAAGGGATAGACTACCGTCGCGGAGGGTCAAGGAGTCCCAGGAACACAAATTCACAATCATAAGAGCGGCCACGTCCTCACCAACAACGTCGCTAGAATCGGTTCGATGCCATTTACCACCTTCCAGACATCCGATGGTATGAAGGGAAACCATTCGGAGACAACTGGCCTACGCAGGTATAAGGAGCTGACGTCCATTCAGATGCCTACCACTGACCCCATACCATAGACAGTGTCGACTAGATTTTTGCCGACCTCCGGCAAGCTGGAGTGTGAGGGACTGGAGGCGTGTGATCTTCAGAGATGAGTCCCGATTCTGTCTCGATGCTGATTACTAGCGCATACGCGTGTGGAGGCGACCAGGCCACCGGTCCGATCCGGCATTTGTTGTCTAGAGGCATACGACGATTACACAAGGTTTGACAGTCTGGAGAGCGATTTGTTGGGACACACGATCACCTCTAGTAGTTCTTCAACGCACTTTGATGGCACGCAGTTACAGGGACGAGATTTTAACGCCAGTTGTACTACCTATGTTATCAAGCCCCCCGGGTGCCATTTATCAGCAAGACAACGTTCGTCCACATACTGCGCGACTCTCCCAACAATGTCTTCAAGGATATGACGCACTCCCATGGTCTGCCAGGTCACCAAACCTCTCGCCAATAGTCTCGCGCAACGTCTGGGACGTGCGTGGAAGGCAACTTCAACCGTCCCGGAATACTGGTGAATTAACTGCCCTGTTGCAAAGATTATGGCATGATTTTCCGCGAGAGGGCATAGGCGACCTCATTGATTCGATGCGACGCCGTGTTTCGGCTTGTATAGCTGCCAGAGGCGGATTTACTACTTACTGATTTGTAACATTTTTCATGCCATATCTTCTTAATAAAACGGTTTGTTCTTCCGAATATGAAATCATTTGCTTAACTCCTCATACACTACATACATGATAAGTTTCGTGATAGTATGTCGTTTCCTTCTGGTGCATATATTTTTTTTGTGACGGAGTGTATTTCAGAATCCAAGATGGTGTCCATGACAGGATTAACACATTTGTTTCATTTTTATAATTTTTTTTTATATTTACATCATGCAAATGTAAAATTTGTATAATTGGCTTCCTCAAATAAAACATGTGAAGTAATAGTCTTTGACAGATGAAATTGTGCAGTTTTAATTTAGATAAGTTTGGTTGTTATATAATGACTAAAAGTGTATACCAACAGGATTCCGATAATATCGTCTAAACATACCCTAAATCTAGATTTTCTTTTCTTACGCTATTCCTTCTTAGAGTGAATTCATTCGTAATACATTACTGAAGTGCTTGTAATAAGACGTTTTACAGGAAAGATTTTTAAAATATGCAAGTCGTCTAAAACTCACAAGATTGTCCGAAACAACACAACTGTTTCAATTCAAATAACACAGTATTAAAATGGAAATCCGAAGCCTCCAAAATCTCGGCAATAAAACATTCATGACCAAAAAATGCTTGATCCCCCTCAAGTAAGATGCATTAGAGATTTTCCATGAAAGCATCCGATGATTTAAAAAGCAATCCCCCTGAATAGCAGCGGGAAAAGATTATTTTACCACGAAGATAAATTTAGATTTTAAACCAGAGAAATGAATGTGAAATCCATCGCGATCTAGAATTTAAAACTATTTTTAAAGCAGATTTAACCTGAATACTAACACTAAAATATCGAAGTGTTTCGTAGCATGATTGTTATACGCAGATCCAATGTAATAAAATATTTAACATGTATTTTTAATACAGGGTGTCCCAAAAACCCTTGACACATTTTTAAAATTTATACAAAAAAAAAGTGTGCAAGGTAAGAACTGGAAATTTACAGATGTGTTACCCTATATATTAGAGTTTTTTCTGTGTCAAAAAAAGTTGATCAGTTGGAGCTAGTTTCTCCGTGAAAGCGAAAATTGTAAAATGGCTACTCCATCGGAGAAAGCAATATGTGTTGGCTGGCATTTCAAAACAGAAACTGATACGCACGTGCAACGTAATTTGGAAAAGATCCTCCAAGTCCTAACAACATTTTAGCTTGGTAGAAAATATTCTGGAAACAGGAAGTGTCCTTGATAATCTGTTGTAGTGTCGAAGAGCTCAAAATACGCATAATTGCTGCAATTTCATGTGTTACGGAATCCATCTTGGAACACACATAGCCTGAGACTGATTACCAACTAGATGTTCTCCGCGCGACAAAAGTTACACTTATTGAAATCCATTGACGATACTAAAAAAAATCTCTAATAAAGTACATAAGTTAATTTCAATTTCCTACCTTGTGTCCTTTTTTGTATAAATTTTTAAAATGTGACAAGATTTGTTAGACACTGCTTATTTGTTCAATTTTATGGTTATATACAACAGCAGAACATACTGTTGTTTTTTCTTATGCCCCCTTGCCGGAGTGTTTCCAGGCCAGGCTCATATAGGCTTGCTGGCTGAGAGATGCAGATCTAGTTAACAATAACGTCATAAGGGTCGGAGTCCGACTTAAGCCACGTACCGCCTCAATTTTGACCGAACATCCCCAGGGGCGACATTTGGGGGGATCGTAACTTCTCTCACCCTCTCTGACTCTATAGAAAGACTATCTACGGATAGACTCTACGGAGAAAGAACTCTACGGATTCAACGTGCCCATATCTGGCCTAGACACGATGGAATTTAATGGCGCTTGTCGAGATTCGAACCGTGCACCGTCGGTGCCGAATGCCGACGTGCTACCATTAGGATACCTTGGGCCGCAGGACATACTAATCTGGATACAAAAAGAGGTGACAATAATTATGCAATGTGAACTCTTACACGTAATTATTCTTGCTATACAAACCATTCCACTGCGAGGTACTTAAAAGACCTGTTTGATTTAAATTGTTTTATATCTGTGTTATCGGTGAATTCTGATTAATTTTCATAAAACCTACATAATTAGATATAATATTTAAAGTTATTATTAACATTCTTGTTATTTTCTCACGCCATAATGTAAGCTTAATGAGGGAATATTCGAAATGTGTATGTAAATTACATTTCATATGTTCAAGTCCTACACATAAATGAGCTTTATATACTGTTTGCAAATATAAATACTACACCTCTGTAGATAACGTTAGGCAAATGATGTGACAGTAGTAGGTATTTACATGAAAGCATATACTCTCGGCATTTTCAAAGTTAGATACATTAATTAAACGTTATTAAACTTTCTATTAAGACAGGTTTGAAATCCGACTTAAGGATTTCAAACCTGTCTAGGTCTATCCGTTCATATATATATATATATATATATATATATATATATATATATATATATATATATATATATATATATATATATATATATATATATATATATATATATATATATATATATATATATATATATAAAGTATCCTCTTAAATTTTTTAATCGGATTACCAACATATTTTACTAAAAATTTTAATAATGTTTAATGGATGTGTCTAGCTTAGATAACACTGAGAGGATATGCCTTCATGTGAAGACCTACTACTGTCACATCATTTGCCTAACGTAATCTACAGAGGCGTAGTATTCATATTTGCAAACAGTGCATAAATCCCATTTAAGCACAGGACTTGAACATATGAAATGTAATTTGCATTCACATTCATAAAATCATGAAAATATTTTTGATTTGCCTCTTCTATTTCCTTACACAAGAATGCATACATTTTTTCTTCATTTCTGTACAAGTTCAGTCTATGTGGATCTTTCAGTCAAAATGCGAGCTCAAAATGATTTTTTATTTAATTGAAACGAGAATTTCCTATGAAATAGCATTATAATTAAATTCTTTAGCCGATGTAACTAAGCTCTTAGCTGCCTTAGATATGATCTGATTCAATTACGCGAAAGCTAAATATATATTTCTATTGGAACAGTTAAAAGGATTTCTAAAGTAAGATTAATCTTCATCTGTGAAACTCTTCCAATTTACTTTCCCGAAGTTCCATTTATTTGCAATATTCTTCCGTGGAGTTGCTAAATTAGAGAATTTCAGAAAGCTGAAATTGGAATGCGACGGCCCTAACCAGGCATACAAATTATTTCTCCGTTGTCGTTCTTTTAAAACGCGATTCTCGATGTAAGAATATTATCGCGATATTCTAGGTGACTGTGCTGAAAATTGTTTTAAAGAATCATTTGGAAATAGCTATGTTAAACATGATATTATTAAGGTTCCAGACGTGAGTTTAATTTGAAAAGAGAAAAATATCGGCGTTCACTGATAACACGAGAGAAAAGGCAATTTAAATGAAGCAGATCAGAAAGTCTTTTTAGAATTTCACAGTGGAATGATATGAATAGCAGAAATGTTTATATTTAAGAGTCTGGGTTGAATAATTATTCTCTAACTTCTTTCTATATTTGAAATAAATATGTTGTGATAGTTGTATATAATCATAAAATTGAGCATATGAAATAAGCATATCATAATATCATAAATGCATGTTGTAATATTTTATTTCATTGGATTTTCATATGCGCATAACATTCTTACAGCGAAACACTTCAATATTTTAGAGTTAGTATACATGTTAAATCTGTTTCAAAAATTATTTAAAAATCCATATAGTGATGGATTTTACATTCATTTCTCAGGTTCACAATCTACATTTATCTTCGATGTAAAATATTCTTTCACCGCTGCTATTCATGGGGTTACTTTTTGAATCATCGGAGGCTTTCATGGAAAATCTCTAATGTATCTTACTTGCCGAGGACAAAACATTTTATGTGATGAATATTTTTTGGGGAGATTGTGGCTGCCTTACATTTTCATTGTAATAATAGATTATTTAAATTGAAACATCTGTATTGTTTTGTACAATCTTCTGAGTTTAAAACCAGCTGCATATTTTAAAAATCTTTCTTGAAAAATATTCTGTTAAAATCGTTTTAGTAATTTTGTATTGCGCATTAATTCATCCTAAACGGAAACAGCGTAAGAAAAAACAATCTATATTTAGGGCAAAGTTTAAGCATTATGATCGAAAGAATCATCCTGTTGGTATACGATTTTAGACGTTTTTTAACAACTATACATAACTAAATTAAAACTTTTGAATGTATCAAAGACTATTATTTCACGGGTTTTATTTGTAAATGTCATTGTATAAGTTTGACATTTACATTATGCAAATACAAAAAAAATTAATATGAATCAGAATGAATTAAATCCTGACTGCGGTACCATCTTTCGTAGTTTAATTCTGAAATATATATATACGTATGTATATATATATATATATATATATATATATATATATACATATATACAGCGGAATCTTTATCTAACGTTTCTCAAGGGACTGACTAAACTGAGCGATAAATGCGGGAAAATGATAGATGCGGGAACATAACAAAGCAATATTATCGTCGGGACTGGATGAAATAAACGTCACATACAGGAAAACGAAGATTCGGCGAACGACAGATAGAGATTCCACTGTATATATATATATATATATATGTGTGTGTGTGTGTGTGTGTGTGTGTGAGAGAGAGAGAGAGAGAGAGATGCTAAAATATGGGGGGGGGCGATCGCGCGACCTTAAAATGGGATTTTACTTATAAAGTATAGGATTTAGCAACTAAAGTTTGGAAGTTTCAAATAATCGGAGTAACGCATTGCAGTGAAAATAGAATTAAAGGGTCGACTTGATTCAATTCCGCAGAACGACATGGGAAAATTTTAAAGTAGACGCTTGGCGCTAAGAAAGAAAGTGTTTAGGTCAGCAAAAGAACATTCGATATGATATCTTGAATACGTAATGAGCGTCATAGCGCGTCAGTTAAAAGCTTAAGAACAAAACGGGTTAGTTTAGAGTCATGGAAGGTTAGGAAACGATAAAGACGTGCGCCGTTGGGCGCACGGATTTTAAAGGGGATGGGGCGTCGTAGTTAATATTGGAGCTGAGCACCTGAAGTGACTGAATAAATAATGCTCGGAAAATCAATTCGAATGTTTTATGGCTAATGTGTCAAAACCTTGCCTGAATCGATGGAGTTATAAAAATATGAGTGCCCTCGCCACCGGTTCACGGACTACCAGGTAAAATGATTCTCAAGACGTTCGGATTAATGTGTAATAAAATGGGCGTGAAGAAACCAAATCCGACACATACACACATATATATATATACAGGTGGTTATCAAAATAATGAAACACCTATCAATATTAGTGGTGTATATGAATGTGCTTCGTAATCCTTAAAAATGCAAGTCTGGCCACCGATATTTTTTATATAATATTGTGTATGTATTATTCTACTGTCAGGTAGCAGTAATGAAACGAGGATATTGTGTTTTTGGGGGGAACAGCATAAAATGTCAAACCTTGCAAACCTTGCAAAAAGGGCAAATTGTTTGAGCGCGTTTAAATTGGAGAATCTATTACTGCACCCCCCCCCAGGTAAATAGGTGTTTTTTGAGCTATGGTATCGAAAGTCATGATAGCATAAAGAGTGCACGGAAAAAAATATTTTTCTCAACAGAATAGTGGACGAAAGGAAGTCCTGGGTGAAAGAGACTAACGAGGTACTGAAGCGGATTGTGACATGATGAAAGAAAACAACTGCAACAAAAATGACCGAAGAGCTCAATCAGCATCTGCATGTTCCAGTATCAACCATTAGAGGTAGAAGAGAACTTCAAAAACAAAACCTCTACGGAAGAGTAGCTATTCTCAAACCACTTGTAATGATGGCAATACAAAATATCGTCCACAGTTGTGCCACAAGAGCAAATCCTGGTGGAGTAATATGTTGAAAAACGACATTTGGTCCGACGAATCATTGTTCACACTGTTCCTCGCAACAGGACGTGCGTATGTCTGGAGAACACCTACACATGCGTAAGATTCTGACTGTCTCATGCAAGCTGTCAAACATGGAGGTACATCTATCAGGGTTTGGGATTCAATCTCATGGTTTTCTTCAGGCTTTATTGTAACCCTAAAAGGGATATTGAATGGGAAGGACTATATCGAAATTTTAGCTCATTAGTCCATCCTATGGTGCAAACATTGTTTCTTGCAGGAGATGGCGTTCTCAAGGATGATATTCCCCCTATACATATAGCTAAATCTATCAAGTATTGGTTTGAAGAGCATGAAATAGAAGTCAAACATCTTATCTTGCCCTGTACAATTCCCACGACTATATATCATCTAACCACTGTGATCTGTATAAGCAGATAGAGCTAGGTATCGATATCCCCCCACAGCATCTCTACAGGAACGTTCATGATTTTTCCCTGAAGAATGCTATAATATATTCTTAACCACTATTCATGACTTGTATAATCCAATTCCAAGGGGAATCAGGTGGTATTATATGACAAAGGTGATCCTGCGCCGTATTAATAAAGGTTTTCATGATGTTTCTTAGCGTTTTCATTATTTTAGTAATCACCTGTGTATATATATATATATATATATATATATATATATATATATATATATATATATATATATATATGTATGTATGTATGTATGTATGTATGTATGTATGTATGTATGTATATAATCAAAGTCAATAAGGGAAAGTAAAGAGAATGCAACAGTTATTTGAAAATATTAACACAAGTGCAACATTTTATCTGGAATAAATCCTCCCACTTAAAATTTATAAAAGAGTGTAATGGATCGATTAATGTTCAAAGTTCATGGTCCTTGTAGATTTATTTCATGGCTCAGTTCATAATTAGAATTCTCTATTCTTTATCTGGGGGAATAAAACCCTTAAATTATGACTTGATAACAAAAGGCTATCTGCATCCTTTAAATTATACCCTAAGATGTTGCCAGCATATCGTATTAAGTCTTCAGAATTAACTAACATCTTATCAGTGTCTACTTACAAATCATTCGCAACTGAATTTCAATATGAACTAACTCATGTGGAAGAATCACTACCATGACTCCATCCATAAAATCATTCAACAAAAGAGTAATTATCCGTGTAATTTAATGAACATGGCGATAAAGATTTCATTTGTAGATTTACATTTACCCTGTCTCTTATCTATTTTAGTATGGGAGGAGATGAAGATTTTTCTTAAAATGGAGATCAACCTCTAAATTATATTATTCTTTCAACCTATAAATTATATCGGTGTTGCATTTCATCTATGTAGTTGCATTGTTAATTTATAAAGGGATTTTTTTAAGTGGGGGTGGAGGGGAGATGGAATCTGAAAACCATGGATTACCAATTCTTTCCAAGAAATACAAAAATTTTCACTTGATGTTCATAATCGTTGTATTCTATATCTCACTTAGGGAAAAATGAATTCCCTATAAAAAGAAACTTCAATAAATATATTTTTTAATGTTTCCCCGTTTTTTTTATTTTAGGGTTATAGATAGGTACTATGTTCCTAAACATAGGAGCAATATTTTTATTACAAAGGGATGCAAATTTAATAAAACTGTGATTGAAATTACAAAGATATATCTAAACATTAGATACATAGGTAACAAAAACTAGCACATCATGACGACTACGTGATCTACAAGCAGAAGTATACTACAGTGAATTAAGACTATCAGTTATCACACAATAGTAGTACAGTCAATGTAAATTTAGCAGTTGAGGAATTAATGTACAAATGCTGGATATGAATGATTTGCAGAGAACTATGATTAGGTTACCGGTGCGGGGTTTGCGGAAGCTTCTGTAATTAAAATGGCAGAAACTGCCGGTCCATCATGAGGCTCAGAAGCAAAGATTATGACATGGAACAGAAAAGAACAAGGTATTGCCTCTAAAAGAAAAAAGTGTGGACTTCGCTTGAATATCTCAACGAGGGAAAGGTTGGTGCTGATTGTGCTACAAAAAACCTAAGACTACATTACAGCAAATAACTGCAGAGGTGAATACAAGTCGTTATGATAATTTTTTAGTAATAACAGTTCGCCAAGAGCTTCATAAAGCTGGTATTTATGGTCTAAAATCCAGAAACCACTCATTACTGACACAAGTGCAAGAAATCATGTCAGATAGTGCTACGAACATAAAATCTGGATTTCAAATAATTGACAAAGTGTCATCTGGTCTAATGAGCAGAGTTTCACTTTGTTCCCTACCTCTGCTTGAGTATACGTTATTAAACACCTTCCGAAGCATACCATCCGGACCGCTTAATGCCCACCATCAAGCATTATGGTGGCACACTGATGCTGTGGGGTGCTATTTCTTGGCTTTCCAGAATTCTTAATTGTTCCTCGGCGACCTCTGACATCGGAAATCTACGAATCCCTTCTGGCTGACCACATGCATTCTTTGGTGCAGGAGTTATTCCCTAATGGCCGTCTATGACTTCAAAACGATAAAGCACCCTTACATCGAGCGGGAGGTGTCAACATGAGGTATTTAAAAACATATGAATGAGGTGCAGCCTTTATCCTGGCCACCTCAAACGACTGACCTTAAAGTTATTGAACATTTGTGGGAGTATATAGAAAGAAACACCGTGTGGTGACCGTGTGTGAAAAAATGAAAGAATTGTCCCAATGTAGCTCATGCATATTGTAAGAGGCGACTAAAATGGGTACCCAAAGTCCGAGGGTATAGCCGAGCACCCTGCCCTGGGGATTATGTCAGGGGACTAGTCCTCCAGGTTGGGGGGTTGGACGTGGGGCTGACTACCCCACCCTGTGTTCTATTTGTTCTGAAATCTGATGAAGAAATTAGCCGGACTTCCTTATGGAAAAAAATCCAGTAAAGAAGATTTTTCTTGCAAGGCCCTTTACAAGTTGGAAAAGAGGAAGGCCAAAACTAATATGGCTCGACTGTGTGGAGTCAGATTTTAGAGTGACTGATGTGAGGAACTGGCAGACCAGGCCTAGAAATAGGCTGTCCTGGAGGAATCTTCAACAGAAGGCCTTGGCCCACTCTGGGCTGTCTTGCCAAATATGATGATGATATAAAGAAAGTTTCGATCACGTCCTTTCCCTCTAGTATCATTGGAATGGTTCGAAAATATGTCGCAGGCTGAATAATGCTAGACTACAAAATCCGATGTACAAGACTTTTGCATTTATTCAACGTAGAATTCATGCCAGTCTTTCCTCTTCCTCATTAAGGCTGCTGTGTACTAACCGTATTGTATTCTCTCGCCTCGGTGTTAACCTAAAGAGAAATTTGTCTACTATTTTCAGCTACATAAATGCTGATAATCCAATAAAAATGGTATTTTCAGATAGCCTGAACTTTTCTGCACCTTGCAACAGGCTTCATTTTATAAATTTCGTCCACCATTGGAATAAGTGTGTTATGAGGGGTACCAGAGATACCCCTTTGCGTTGTGTAAAATTAAGGAGGTGAACTCCAAAGGGAACTATGCGTTTATAAATAAAAAATAACAACATTTATTATACAATATATTACAAGAAAAGGTCAGGTTTACATATTATATTTTTAAGATCTTGGTTAGACATATTTTTAACAGAATTAGGGCATACTTCATCCGCTTCCTGCGGCAGAACATTACGGGTCAAGTGAAATAAAGTCATATTTCTCGTAAAATCTCAAAAGGCATGAGCACTATTTAAAGGGGGAGAAATGACCAACCTGGGGAGCTTTGATGAGACAGCAGGGCAAGGCATGGAGTCGTTGTGGCACTTATATCGGAGGAGGCTTTAGGTGGCGGGCTAAAAATCATGTGGCCCTTCACTGGCGGAGCCAGCAGGATTCGGCGCTGGCGGTTGAACACGGACATCTCGCCATTTTACGGGGGCGTCTTGGCTTTCTTCGCAGCTCGCTACCTCAAATCGTTCTCTGACTCTCTCCTCCGATCGTCGTTTTTCTCCCACACACTCGGGGTTCATTTTTTCCCCATTTGGATTATGACTCCTCCCCAGGTCAGTTATTCATGAAAATTTTATTGCCTCTTCGAGTTTTTTATTCGAGGGCAGGATGCTCCGACAAACCCCACGGTTGACCCACGTGGTACTCTTATTTCCAAGAAAGTTGGATGTCCGTTGAATTTCCTGGAATTTCTTTCTCCCGTCCTGAGGAATTCAGGGGGTGCGATGTTTCTTGGAAAATTGGTGCAGTTCCCCCTTTTTCCAATATGGCCGTTTTATGCCCCGTAATCGTGTTGGAAAAACAAAATGGTTATGACGTTGGAAGGAATTCAAAATGTCCATATTGTGGATCCTTCACAACAAAGTGAGCGTTTAAAACTCACTACTATATTAAATTTTTCCCCGAATAATTGAATTTTAAAATATTGTTTCCATTTTTTTTAAAATGAAAAATTCCCCAAGGTGTAAAATTTCTTTCTCTATTACGGAATGCAATTTAAAAAAATCTTTAAATCTTTAAAGTCGGTAATGTTTGGACACATTTTCTCCATAGGTTAACACTGAGAGGAGCGAATCCTATAGGGTTAGTATACAGCAGCCTTAATTCACAGCCCATGTGCAGACACCGAATAACTTCTAATTTTCGGATGAATATTTTAA
This sequence comes from Dolomedes plantarius, assembly GCA_907164885.2. Lineage (NCBI taxonomy): Eukaryota > Metazoa > Arthropoda > Arachnida > Araneae > Dolomedidae > Dolomedes > Dolomedes plantarius. Next base: position 86,955,512 of record OU015493.1, on the reverse strand, counting down.
TAGCTCTTATAGAAAGATTTCAGCACAAAAAAAAGCTCCCTATGAAAGAGGCTTTGTATTATATATTTATTCCTATAAACTGCAGCTCGTGTCGTATTGTAAGTACCCTCTCTATAAAATGTCTCAGGGCATTTCTCTCATTTTTCCTTTTTTTCTTCTTTATTCTATATACCATGATTTGGGTTAGCTTAATATTTTCTCCTTTTTGGGATTAAAATAACAAGTAAGAACCCCATTGTTGTAAAAAGTTAAGTAATTTCCCTTACAAATTTATTGCGGATTTACAGTTTTCAGGAAAATGGTCACCTCCTATTCTCAACAAAAACACACTACCTTAGGCAACACATGACTCCAACTGCTAGAATTAATTTACTAGAGAAATAACCATTAAAATCATATACTTGTTGGTAGAAAAACTTATATGACAACGCTATTTTCACAACTGCAAAAATTCACTCATAGATTATGCTAAAGGACGTGCTTTTCTCTTTATTACTTGTAGGCATCCATTTCCTTTTAATACGTGTAGGCGCCTCTTGTCAGATCCACCTAACCCTAACAATAATCCAAAATTACAAATTGCATCTGAAGTGCTCCGAGATACAGGACGTATAAAAATAAATATGACTGAAAATTCTGCTACCCTAATTTTCCTTGAGAGCGAAAAAAAATGGAGCAGACTATGTTTCTTTTATATTTAATGTTGAAATGTCAATATATGTATATAATACGTTAGATGGGGCAGTTAAAAGGAAATGGAAAAGAATGATATAAATAGAAAATAATTCTCACGGAAATAATTCAACTCACAGAAAACTTATAATTTCTAGAAACAATGGAAGGAAGTTTCTGAAATTTTCTTTAGTTATGAATGCGTTTAAATGAAAATGAATTATATTTCATAAATAAGAACTTGATGTTTATTGGAGATATTCATCCAGGGTGTGATAGAATGGACTCCAATATTAATGTCAGTGGTAAGGAAGTGGTTGGGGTACGGTGGCGCAGGAGGTGGTAACAGTTACGATGGACTTTCTAGTTGTCAGTAGACACCCTGAGTAAGTCCGGTGAACATTGCCGTTTCGTTATCGAGGCGTTCTTTTTAAAACAATGATTCTGTAACCGCGACACAAAGATCATTTAGGACGCTTTTCGGGCTCTATTCAAATGATGCCGTTCCTGATCGAAAAAAAATTATCCAAAGGGTTTCAACAGTGAGAGCAAGGGAATCTGCATTACCAAGTAGACCAAGGGGTCGTTCTCAGAACATTGGAACACCTGATAATGTGCAACGAGTCCGTAAGACTATTCGTGAGGAAGTTGCCACAATTTCCTCATGAATGACAGAGTGATGGAAAATTTTAGCGATCGGTTTCGGCAGTGCATCGCAAATAATCCATTGCAAATAATAACCCCCCCCCATACACACCTGGGGGGATGTTAGTTTCAGAACCAAGTGGGAAAAAAACTAGATTGTTAGTACTTTAAAATAATATAAAGCTTATATCTGCAAATTGTTTCTATCGCTTTTTATTACGTTTTGAAATGTGGGAGTCCATTCTACCGCACCATATACTTAAACTTATTCTAGATGTAAAACATGTATCGAAACATGCAGTCATTTAAAAATTTAAAATCATAGACATCTCTTTATCAAAAACCCTATTCAGATTCAATCTCACAATGTGAGTGAGGAAATGTTACATTTTTAACTCCAACGTTTGGCTTCTGTATCAGTTAAATTTAAGGGTCATCGAAACATTATACACAATTCAAAATGCATTAAAGTTTCTGCTCAAAATCAAATGAGATATCAGAAATTAACTAAAATATTTGAAACAAATTGAAATGTTCGATTATGGAAAGTTTGCATAGTTAAATACATGTGGTGATATAAGAGCAATATACAAGTACTGATATAGAAGTGATTAACAACTCAAGCATACGTAGTCAGTGAATTAAAACAGAGAATTTTGTCTATCACCAACTGCAAAAGTGTTTCCCTTTATTATTTAAAAATTCAGAGAAACATTTTTTAATGTTGCAATTTTAAAACAATATAATTATTTACTCAAACTATAAACCCATTAAAAAATTTCTTTTTGTGTAAATGTATCATGAAGTTGAATTAAAATTAAAAATATTTGTAGTTATTCAGTACTTGCTACGTATTCCCAGCGGTGAACTTTTTAAAATCAAATGAGGAGGGGTGATCTTTTATACAGTGGTGTAAGAAATTAAGAGAATTTGCAGACTTGGTCGATTATCTCTAGAACTACTGTACCGATTTTAATGAAATTTGATGTGTACATACATTGATACAATACAAAACAAATAACCATTCAATAATTGTAATACACACGCATGATCGTGGGTAACACTCGTTGGAGTCGTAAGGAATGAAACAGCAATTGCAGAATAAACCAAAAATGGGTTAATAGGGGGTATGGTCCCCTCTTACAGATATACAGGTCTCGTAGCGTGAATTCATACTTGAAATAAGGCAGTTTATTATTTCCAGTGGCAATTGGTCCCACTCGTTCAGCAACGCTGTTTTCATTCCCTCGATGGTTCTCGGAGGGAGGTTGCGAGTTGCAATTGCCCTCCCCAGAGTGTCCCAGACATGCTCTATAGGGTTAAAGTCTGGAGATCTGGCTGGCCAATCCATCCTTCGAATAGCCTCACTCTCTAGAAATTCGTCGACTAGAAGAGCTCTATGTTGCCTCGCGTAATCGTCCAATAAAATGAACTCAGGGCCAACTGCACCCCTGAAAAGGCGAACATAGGGCTCCAAGACCTCACCCCTATACCTCACACCAGTCACAGTGCCTCTTTCAAAGACATGGAGAGGTGTGCGGCCTTCCAACATGATGCCTGCCCAGACCATTAAACCTCCTCCGCCATAATGGTCGATTTCGCGGACATTGGAGAGTAGGTAGCGTGTCCCTGGTTCTCTCCATATAAACGTACGACGAGAATCGGTGTTTAGGCTGAACCTGGACTCATCAGTGAAGAGAACGGTCTCCCATTGATCCATACTCCAATCTCTATGATCTCTGCACCATGATATACGTATTCTCCTGTTCTTAGAAGTGATCGGGACGCAAACAGCAGGTCTTCTTGCAAACAACCCTCTCTCATGAAGTCTTTTGGAAACAGTCACCCTTGATACACGGGTTCCTGTGATTGCATACAAGTCACGAGAGAGCTGAGAAGCTGTAGCACTCCTGTTACGCCTCGCTAAAATCGACAAATGACGATCTTCTCTGGCCGTCGTGGCTCTTGGACGACCTTGCCGAGGCTTTCTCTCGATGGATCCCGTATCCTAGAACTGTTTCCATAAGTTACACACGACGCTGGGCGTTAAATTGAACTCTCTACAAATTTGGACTTGCGATTGTCCTGCTTCTAGTCTCCCCGCAATTCGCCACCTCATTCCATCATCTAAACGTTGGTGGTCACTCATTTTTACTGTTAAAATTTGAAATTGACCGATTGCTGCAAAATAACACCAAGAAATTTACCGATGTGTGCTAGCGAACGAAATGCGTCTAAACTTACGCGTGCTTATAAAGCCTGTTTCTCTACTTGCTCCACCTACACACACGTGTACGCTTACATATTTGACGTATAATATTTGCATTTTTGTCTAGAAGCAGTGGTTTTACATTCAGTTCCGTTCTTTTCGTGAAATTCGATAAAATATGCAAATTCTCTTAATTTATTTCACCAGTGTATATAAAATACAAAAAATAGAAATTTTCAAACCATGTTCGCAAGCGATGTTAATATTTTGGCTCGGAGTGTCTAGTCGAAAAGCAATTCCAAGTCAAATATTTCGGTCTTCGAAAGAAGCTATGGTGAATTAACTTTGTATACGCAACAGTTGAAGTCCTTTTTAAAGCCATATTTCGGCCAGAGTTCAGCCTAAACAGGCTAAAGTTCTTTCAATTCTTTCTTCATCCACTTTTTTCTCATTTTAACATTCTAATTTATAGAAAATATAGACGAAATCATCTGTTATAAAAAAATTGCCTTTTATGGAAAATCAAAAGAAAATTTTTGAAATTACATTATAGTAATTGACTTTGAAAAAGATTTCAAATATTATTTAAAAAAAAGTTGTCATGTACTGCAAAAAAAGATATCAGGAGAACATAATCTACATACACAATTATATTGATGTGGATTGCCTCGATTGCAAGAATGGGTGTAATTTAGAAAATTGTAACAGTAAGCAGAAAAACGTGTTCTGTTTTCAATTATAGGTGACAAGTTGTCATTATAAATAAAGGCATTCATTCGTTATCTACTGCTAGACTGCTTAGAAGCCTTTCGCTCAATGGCAGAGATTCTTTTTAAGAAATTACTGTAAATGTTATAAATATCAGTGAAATGTAAGCGGAGACTTCTCTCTTAGAATTTAAAAGATTAAAATATTTTTAAGAAGGTTAATCTTTAACACACTGTTTTAGTACAAATTTATAAGAAACATCAAATTAAGTCTCTTTTTAGATGGAGACTACAGCGCGGGTTTATTAGAAAAAAAAAGATTTCTTGGCATTGGTAAGCAATTAATAGATACAATACAGAAAATTATTACATAGTTTTAGATTTAATAAGAGGCTGAAGAAAATCTCGAACATAGAATGCAAAAAAAATTATTCTGCTTATCTTGGTTTACAGTTTTTAATGAAAAACAATTATTCTGCTTATCTTGGTTTACAGTTTTTAATGGAAAAAAATTATTCTGGTAGTTTCCTACAAAATTTGAACTAATTTTTCTGCAGAATATTTTTATGATATAGATGCTTTGCAAGTTGAAATTAGGTTGATGTAACTCTCGTGCGTAAAACGAAACATTTGAAGTCAATCATATATTTTACTCGGAGCTTTGCATCAAGAATGCATCAGATGATAATAAAACTTAACCGAAGTCATTGAAAGTTTTAATGAAGTCATTTTTTCCTGATATATATTAACATAAAAATAAATACCAACATTGGAAAAAAATGTTAAAAAAGATGCATCTTGAAACCAATTCAGAATGTGATAAATAATTTATAATTCTTATTTTATCACTTTGTCCTCTCCTAAGTATTATTGCACTGCACGAAGAGTTCAGTGTTACAGATACATTGATATTCAGGGGGTCTTTTCCCTCCGGGATGAAAGTGTATACACATTTTAAGGCTTCCATTCTGGTGAAAGCAAAATATGGTTGCTCATGGGGTAAAATGCCTTAATGTAGCTTATTTGTCTAAAGTAGGTGGATTGTAAACCCTTCTATAGCTTAAGTTCATATGTCATGGCATACATATCACACATCAACTTAAGCTACATAAGCTACCACAGCATTTTGAAACAGCATCATCTAATGACCAATACTTAAATTTTGAGCTTAAGCGATCTAAGTATTATGGGTAAACAAATTAAAAGAGAAATGTGGGACTGGTAAAATGACCGCGAAACGTTGAAATTAGAGGAAGGTAAGTAATAGCTTCATTTTATGGTGTAATCTGTTTTTGCAGAGGGGTAAGCAACAATGCAAAATTCAGTGGAGATCGGTCGAAGAGTTAAAAATTGAGGCACACAGGCAAAGAACTGAATATAACTGAACAGCATAAACTTGTATAGTTTTATGAATATTAATTACTTGCAAGAGCCGAGGTTTAAGTTATCACGCTTATAAAAGAAGCGTTTTTAAATATTTTTTCAATCACAGCATGTATCAATTTATGTTACAACGAATCACCACTTGCAGAATTTGGTTTTAATGTCATAAATCTTAAAATTAGATTTTGAACAAAGTGCTCTAAGTGTTTGTGTTCTTTATAATACTTTAAGGTGAATCCATTTTCGATAACGTTCCGTGACAGATACCCCGAGGCTACATGCCAAATTATAAATCGCTTTTGAAATGTTTCCAAGTAAATGATGTTTAAATATTGATTTTACTGTTAACTCTCTTTACCTTATTTCCTTTAAATTTCATTTAGGAAAATATGAACTGCTTTTATTTCTGTTGAAAAAATGTGCTCTTAATCTTCTAATTTAGCTATCAAAACGAACGTTTTCACAGAGCTTCAGTTATTTTAAGGCTCTTGAAGACTTTTTTTAGAGAGTTTACAATTACTTGGGCGCAACAGTCAAAATTTGAGAGTTCTTTTGAAGTTTATAAGATCTCTGGGTTCCTTAACTGTACACTAATGCACGTATTTCATAGTTATGCTGCCTGATAGGGGCTGGCCTCCGAGGTTTTATGCATTCTGAAAAGGTCCCACGATGTTGTTGTAGTCAACGTTGAAGATTTCACAACATGAACATTCTCTCTATATCACATACAGTTTACTACAAAACTATTCCCTTGTTGTGGCTTTGCTGATATCACTTATTATAGTGTTTTCCTATAAACATATGCCAATTTTACCTATCATTTGAATTCCGTTCCATATTCATGCATATTACATATTTACTAAAATATTTCCGTTCTTATCAATTTTGCTGTTTTATTTCCTCCATCTAAAATTATAATGAACTACTCTTTAGTCAAATGCGTAATTTCAATTTCAATATATTTTGCCATCCACACGGTGTATATTTAATGCCTCCCCAAATTAAATAAAAAAGAATTGTACCCAACTAATATATATTTTAGAAATTAAACTCTAAAACACCTTCCCGGGGTGGTCTGAGTATACTTTTCTACCAGATCAATATTTAATTTTCATGGAAAATGTACTAAAAATCATTTATAGAAGCAACATTTCACAGAGGTGAATTAATTTCCTCATTTACTCAGCAAATTACTCTAACGTTAATAGTCTTTCAAAATATTTAATAATATCCATTTACTACTCTAACAGTAGGTTTAATTAAATTCGGATATTTACGCTTCTCTGTGCTTCACGCATTAGCTTCTCTCTGGAGGACACAACTCTCTGTATAAAATATTTTTTGCTAGGAGAATTTTTCCCTCCTACCTAATTATTCTAGTAGAAGTTTTTGACTGCTTTAAATGCAATTACAGTCCATTAACGTCTTTAATTATTTTCTGACTACTATTAAAAGGCAAAAGGAATGCTAAAGTAAGGGTGTGGTATCAATTCTACGATTATCTGGTTTAATAGCATTTGTCTTTCGTCCACCTCAATAGAAAACGGTATCATAGATGAATTATATATCTAACGTTCTTATCGGTATACCTCATATTTTTTATCGCCTTTTTTTATCCTCTTCTCTGTCTTTATACATTATACCTAAAATACAAATATTCACACTGAAAATGTCATTATATTGCCTTGATAAGTGACCTGGATGATAAAACTAAATTTTGAAACATACCGGGTTCATCTTGGATAAAGTGCGATCTTATACAAGGAAATTATTTTCGTCTTTACTCAGAACTTTTTGAGTCTTTAAAAATAGGTATTACCTCCAAATTTTTTTTGTCTTTAAGCTATAAATTTAACCAAAGAAATCGAATCAAGCGTAGAGTTCAATTCCAATAACAATTTTAATTTAGTTCAATTCCAATAACAATGCCCAGTTGGCAACGGCAGCGGGCTACTGATCTGAAAGTCACTGGTTCGATGCTCGTCGCTGACAAATCCATTGCCATGTACACTAATGGCGGCTGGGTATCTGTCTATGTATTATACAGAGATCTAATAGTTGGGACTCTATGATTGGTTTTCCAAGATTTGAATACCGAGCTTAGAGAAGTTTTGACGGAAGCAACAAAAGGCCTCAAACTAAACACACCGTGGGTTTCTACCGTTGATAAGCTTCAAATCATGTGTGCATCAAAACTTTATAATAGATGAAATTGGTTTAGTAAGGAGCATTACGGTCGTCACTTGCCACATGAAGTAATCGGACAAAAATTTGCAGTTTAACATTTAGCTTACAGGACCCATTTTTCCTATGCTCTCTTTACAACGGGATATTTCATACCCCCGTTGTAAGAACGGCCATTAAGGGGGTTATGTATATATATATATATATATATATATATATATATATATATATATATATATATATATATATATATATATATATATATATATATATATATATATATATATATATATAATGAACAGTTCCGGTGCCTAGGGTTTTAACGTCGTCTGAAACATTGAAACTTAAAGAGTACTAAACCAGTTCGAATTCAATAATGCATATAAACAAAGTTCTTCAACTTCTAAGTAATAAAATGACTCAAATAAGACGAACAAATAAGACGAACACTTATATTTAGACAATACGGTACATTAAATACAATCTTAATAACATAGAAAGAAATACGTCGTTCTACTACATCGTTAAAAAAAGAGAAAAGTCATATCGCTGCCGTCAGCCGCGCGTCTTGATCGTACGGAAGTTAATTCCGTTCTGCTGAGTTCACCGAGAGTTCACAGATGGCGCTAGCTGTAAAAAAAAATCGTCTGCCGCTAGTGTCAGAGGTTGATGCCAGAGGGCGTTTCCCACAGTTCGGTCCTCCTGACCGGATGACGGTCCTCCGCATCTAGATGTGACAAATTCTGCAAAAGAAAAACAAAGAGAAAGTATCTATTCGAAAAAATTGAATACAAAAAAATATCTTTCTAGTCTTTTGTCGTCATAATCATTTTTTAAGACATCATCGTTGTTGTGGTCATCTCGTCATCAAAAATCATCGTCGTTTTCATTATCATGGCCTATTCGTCGTTGTCGTCTTTAAAATCAAAACCATATCGTCTTCATCGTCTTAAGTTTTTCATCTTTAATCGTAAAACAAAAACAAATAATTTTGTAACACTATTTTAGGACAAAATCGGGGTAAAAAATGTCTAATTCTGTATGTTGACATCGTATTATAACTTAATTTTGGCTCCAAGGCTTCATGCAATCGGCAGATGTAGATGTAAAATTTGGATCTTCATGTTGTTGTATTTAAGTATCTTTAGATGCTTGTAGATTTTCAAAAGACAGTTAATTAGCACCATAGCACCATACAACTGTTTCTTCTCTTGTAATTTAAGGAAATTTTCTTGCTTCTTCTTCAGTTTTTCACTTTCGGATTAGATTTTTAATATCTCCTCTCGAAATTCATTTTCTAATTTTGAAATACTAATCTGTAGCAAATGTTTTTTTCAAGAACAGTTTCTAATTGCAATTCTATTTCTTTTATATTTGATAGTCTAAGGTCTTCTTTATTTTTCAACTCTGATAGCATCTGTTCTTTCAACATTTTGTTGTAAATTCTAAGTTCATCAATCATTTCTTTCATTTGTAATACTACATTTTCTTTTTGTACAACAGCAAAAGTATTTGTTTGGTTAATAACAACAATAAGACATAAACTCAATATCACTACTACATTACTAATAAGGGTTGTTCTTATGATACACCAATCATAGCCACACAAATTACGAAATAATTCTATCAACAAAATAAACAAGAAAGATCGGCGTTTCGCAGTCTTCTGAGATTCAAATCCTTTAGTATGAACATTTTCTTTCTTATTTTCATCTTGTGGTTTTCCACGAACATCATGTTTTAGTCGTATTTTTTTAGTGCTTTCGTTTCTTTTAGCATCTTTCATCTTTCTAGTATCTTCGGTCGTTTCTTTAGGTTTGTGATCTTGATTATCGTCTGACTGAGATGTAAATGATTGTATACTAGATGTATCAGCAACACAGGAATTGATAGATAACGGTAACGGAGATATACAAGAACTTGTAATGCTTTCTTCGACATTTTTATCTATGATGTCACAGCTTTAATTTTGTGTGGGGAAGGATAAAGTTTTTCGTTTTCTATAGTATGTCCCAAATATTCAATTTTACTTATTTCATTTTTAACTGTTTTGCCTACATTATTACTACAAATATTTAATTCGTTACATGTGTCCGAAATGTTTATGTTTAAAATTTGGAATCCATCATATGCACTATCAACATTCGGATTCGAGACGGTTATACTATTTTTACTAATCACAACTTCTGCTTCGTTTAAAACATCTATTCCTATTATAGCTTCGTCATCAATTAACTGTCTTCAGAATCATGGTTAAGTGTCCTATCAATATTTCAAAATAATCGCTAGTCCTTTATCGTACATTTATTTTTCAGGTATAGCATTTTATAGAATTTTTCTCCTCATTGCAGCGTTAAAAACTGAGTATATAGATCTTTTTGTTTTACGGTTTTAATTATATCAACTTAATCATTCTGCTTGCGTAAATTCTGTTACATCCAACATGAACTGTTTTTGATTACCTGTACACCCATAAACATTATCCTTGCTTACGGGGTAAAGCCTTTTTTTCAACACCATGACTTGCATTTCATTAAGTAATGGAATAGGAAGTGCGTGTTAATTACAAAGAGTCATTAACATCGTAACGTATTCTTTGAGGTAATTACTCTCAAGGGATTATGTATCACACGTGTAATTCTTGATAAAGCAGAAATATATGTTATTCGCTGCCAGCTCTTTAGCGAGGAAGCTAAGTAGTTTGCTATTCAAAGTAAATCTACGTCGAGTAATCGAAGTATTTTCTAGCTGTGTTATTTGTATCAACTGCAACATTTATCTTGTATAGAAGGGCAGGAAAAGAAATGTGATCGTCGTATAAATTCGTGTTATTAATTTCAAACGCTTAAGATGCAAAGAACAATGGAAAATAGTTGTGTTTAGGTCAGCAACTTTAAACTGACACAATTTTATTAGATATATGAACAGTACGTTTCAGGTAAGTAAGAAAAAATTTCGGGATTTTAAAGTTATAAGATTTATTGATTATTTGAGTAAGATATTGGAAAAATTAAATTTAAAATGCGCTTCCTTTCCAGTAACGAAACTAATTACTTCTCATAAAATACTTGTTAATATTCCTATTTCTTTGATTCAGCATTATACATATCCATGTGTAAGAATTTATTTTAGGAAGGAAATGCAACTTTAGTTATTTACTGTTCCTCGTCAGATTTATATACAGCCGCACTTTAATCATCGGAAATCGAAACACGTATCTTCTGATCAGCATATTGTGCATTATCTAACCAGTTAAGCTACTGTGGTGGAGTGAGAAAGTTATTTTGTTTTCCACACTATTAGTTTGTAAATTTCCTTGATGTAACGATTATTTTATCTGGTCTCAATGGTAGTGTACGCGATTCCATGTAAAGTACTTCTTCTTATAATAAATGATTTACTAGATTTAATAAGCTGCCATCAGAATGCCTCACTTCAGATTTAATATTCGTCCAATACCAATTTTCCTTCCACAGAAATCCTGTAACGTGTAAAGGGTTTTTGAAATGAATCCAATTCATGTATAAGAATATTTTTTTTCCATTGAGTTGAGAATTTTCTGATTTCGTATGGCATTCAGAATGTTATATTGAGAAATTTTTATCTCCTTCAGACATTTGCGAAAGTGAATAAAGTTTTAAAAAACATTTGTTATATAACAACAATAAAATACAAACTGGATTTAAAGATACAGATATTTATGAAATATTTTAGTTGAGGCAAAGCAACAATTTTTAATGAAAGAAATATGTTATAAATGCCAGTCAGTATTTTAACAATTAAAAAATGGGCATTACAGAGCAAACTTACAGCAGCATCCACGTTTAAATATTCTGTCATACTTTGCTATCAGATATCACAGCCAAGATGATGCAGTGCTTGTATGGAGAACTGAAGCCTAACAAAATCTGACTGAATTAATAACACTAGGTACATCACTTGAGGTCTAGATTTCAAGCACATTAATTAAAACTAGGTGACAGTGAAGTTTAGTGTTGCAGGTTCCAGGTGTTATTAGTAAGGATTATAATCATTTAAAAGTATTTTATAATACAATACATATTCCCTTAGATAGGTGATAGAAAAGAAGGGCACCTACGACAAGGTTTTTATTACGTCTATTTTCTTCGATACTCTTTAATTATACCAATTTCAATGGTTCCTATACAATTTACTTCCAAGTCTGAATGTGTCCTTTGAAAAGCAGATTAAAAAGAGCAATTATCCGTATCAAATTAGAAATATGCTGTCATTAATGGAAATATCATTTATCAAAAAAAAATTAAATATATTTGTATACTATAATGTAAACACACGGCAGTTCCCATCATTTAATTAAAAACTTAAAACGTGAATAAAAGATGGAAGCAAAGAAAAACTAAAATTTTGTTGAATTTGCAAAACAGCAGCTTTCGCAAATTCTCTCTCTCACGATGATTAATTACATTCCGGAATCAAGCTCTCTGGAAATACATAAATCTAAAAAGTGTACTCAGGGGAATACTCATTAGCAAAATATATAATTTTCCTAAGTGGATTAGACACAAAAAATATTTATACGTTTCATGATAATGAAACCAATAAATATAGCCGCTCTTTTTTTATTATAGTCTCTGTTCTTCATAACGGTTCTCAATTCATTGAGTAAAAAAAGTACACGCAATTTATTTAAAGCATTTAAAATAAATCTTGTATTTAATGAATGCATGCTTGCCTTGTTACGATACAGATAATAAATTTTGACGATAAAGTACAATTTGGATTAATCATAATTTGGTAACAAAGTTTTAACGTACATTTTTATAACATCTAAAATAATGAACTGACTTAATTACGAGGAGAATCTAAAATAAAAATTAGGATTTCCTTTTAGGAATACGCTTAACCAAGAAAAAACGTTTTATATTTATATATGGTGATATGATTAGGAAAATATCAACTATCTTATAGTTAACAATGCGGTTACAGTTTTTTAGGAAAATAGTTTGGCTGCAATCAGACATTACGGTTTGAAAATCTTCTCTACTGCTAATTCTCGCTCTCAAGTAGCGAGCGATTTTTCTATTACTGCTACCTTGAGTATGCTTTATTTTACCCTTTATCTGAAACATATTTAAAATTTAACCCACAAAATGTTGGCACTTTTTCTGCAAATTAACGCAAGGAAATCTTGCTGGAAAATAGGGTAAGTCACGCGAACATAACTTTTCCGATCATTAAACTTTCAAAGTAATTTTCAATTTTTTTGTGTCGTTAGTGTACAGCGACAACTCAAAGGCGTTTTCTGTAGGATAGTAAAAAAGTTAAAAGAAATGTACGAATATGACTTTTCATATTTTAAAAATTTAGTTAGTGTTTTTTTGCTAAGGTATTTTTTCTTGTTTTTCATTATTAAATTGTTAACTTTTCGAATTAAAATTAAAGTATTATTTTTTTAATTATTTGAAAGTTATTAAATACTTAAAAAAATTATTATTGCTTGTAATAAGTTTAATAGCAATAATAAACTGTTAAATAGTAAAAAAGTTAAAGGAGCTGCACGAATATTACTTCTAATTTTTTTAATTTAATTAATGTTATTTTGCTTAAGATAATTATTTTTTCTTGTTTTTCATTATTAAATTGTTTATATTTCGAATTAAAATACAAATATTATTTTTTAATTATTTGAAAGGTATTAAAAAATTAAAATTTTTTTATTATTGCTTGTACTAAGTTTACTATTCCACCTTTCAATTGAAAAATGTAACTTTTATTGAAGAAACAACCATTGGACCATCGGTAGTAAGAGATATAAATAAGTTGTTGGCACTTTTAGTGTTAACTTCCCTTTTTGATTTACGCCTTGCCTTCCTGTGAGAATAATAAAGCTACGAAATGCATTGAAAACGCCCTCGTATGGGGAAGGGGGAGCCACAATTGCAAATATAAACTCCTCTAATGTACCCAGTGGCCTTGGCAGAAAGTTCATTTTGTCTGTCATCAGAAAAAATTTAAATCAATTCCACATATAGAATACTTTTCCCTGAACCGTTCTTATTCACTATGCCTTGCTGAGGACTACAATACAAGGTCGAAAACTAGATCCAGGACAGGGTATTCTGGATGTGTAAATGCTTACAATTTTCTTTGTCAGTGTTGAATTTCTTAAGATAATACAAGAAGTTGCAATGTTGAACGCTACCAAAGCATGATAAGGTAAGCCTTCTTCCTCTGTCTGCGTTATATCTTTTTTAAACACGTTTTGTAAACCTAAGGTAGTAAAAATGTCAAAAAGGGTGAAGCTTGGCAAGAGTACCTCTTTACGGAACCAACTGAATGTGGTGTAGGTAAAACACACTTAATAACTAATATTATAGGATATAATTAATAAATAACGCGCGTTGTAATTTCTGTCTTTAAAAATATTAGCATTGTTAAAACTTGGTAAGTCTCTACTCAAATTGTTCGAACTAGCGGTGATCCAAATTTTTAATTGCTTGATTATTACTGAAGATTATTAGAAAAAGGTGCGCAATTTTTCTGATAATGGGAGGTAGCATGAGAGTATATTAAAATATTGGATCACGGCAAGCATCGATATTTGATGCTTTAACTTTGAATAACTAGATATGACTGTAGCATTGATTTCTTTCATTTTATTCTTTTACTTGTTAAAGTGGCTGGTATATTGTTTTTTTTGGTGGCTGGTAAATATTCAACATATTTAATTATTAATTTTAGAGTGTTTTATTTTTTTCATTTAATAGTAAATTTGCTATAATGTATCTATACCTTTGTTTAAACTGGGCTGGTAGGGCAAAGTAATCCATACACGAGCTCATCGCCATTTTCACAATATTCCCGCAGAACATACCCAGAACTACACCGGATAAAGGGATTAGAAATAAGTATCCATTACAAGAAGGCATCCGAAAAACAACCCCTTTTTGATGGCTTTTGCAAACGGTGACCAAGGGATGGTCGAACACCTGGCTGTGAGGGATTGGCACATTGATACATCGAACATCGCCAAGCGCCGGGCTTAGTTCAAGAGTTTTAAAAAGAAATCCCTATTTGATACAAGATCAAAGTTTGAAAATAAAAATACTATACAGCCTATCATTTTATAATTCAAGCCCCTCAAATTCCGTTGGTCCGATTTTCCCTTTTAAAATCAAGGAGCGAAGACGCCCTCATTTTCATCCACGAGTAGCCATAGAAAAGGGTGCCGTGGTCAATTGGAGGGAGAAGTTCGAAAGGAGAATTTTTGGAGGGGGAGGATTTTTTTCCCTCCTCGGACCGGCGACTTGGAAGGTGGACATCTCTCAAGCACTACTACCCCGGAGATGAGAGTTTGATACCGGAGATGATGATGAGATTGCCCCAGCTTACCCCTTATGTCTGAGGATGGAAAGAAAGACTTGCCTAGCTATGACAAGACCTGCTGACCCATCCCCTTTTAAATTCCGCTAATGAAGACGGTACCGTTCCCTTTTTTTAATTATTCGCTGCAGCTATAATGATGTTTTTCCTTAATTTTCTTATTTTATTTAACTTAATAATTAATGAATTAATATTTTTGGTTACCAGCCACTACGCGAATTGGTTAAATTATGATATGAAATGAATCTACTCGAATTTTGTTAAATTAAATTATAATATGAAAGAATTGATTATGATGAAAATTAGGGGAGAGTGTATCCTCAGTGTGAAATTACCCTATAGACAGTGTGTACTTAATGGTCAAACAACGTTTAATAAATTATGTTAATTTTTGGTATAAATTTTGTCACGTCAATTATTGCCTCATATTTGCTTCTTCTTAGCTTTTCTTTCAGGTATTCCCTTATAGTAAAATTTAGGTCAAGTTAATTTAATTTGTTTTTTTCTCGATTCAACCCTCAACAGCAGGGGCATTAGCAAACGAACCAGGTATTTTTATTTTAAGGGGTTATCGCTCCCAATCACAACGCAATTAAGTAATATATTACATTCAATTATTCTTTGTAAACACCTCTACGGGAGTATGTAAGCTTTAACAATCTTAACAATTTATTTTAATTTAATTCTACCATTTTAAAAAGGTAAAACTTAACATGAATTAGAATAACACAGGATGCTCTTTATTTTATCGGACATCGTAGAACCGAAGTACAAGGATGGAAGAACCAAAGTTATAGTCAACAAAGAATAACCCCACCACCCTAAACATAATGCAGAAAAGTAATGGAGGGGGAAGGGATTATAACGTCCCTAGAATGAAACCTTTGATCTTATCTTCTATGAAAGAATGTTTTTTAGATGGAAAGTCATTGAAATAATTTTATTAGATAGTTTTACTTGGCTAAAATATTTTTGAAATAAACAGTATAATGTTTGAAATACTGTCAAACATTTCAGTTAAAAATATCTAAACTGTCCTATTATTAGTGAAGAAATTAGAATATTCTAATCTTACAAAAAGTAAAGAATATTTTATACAATTTGAAAACTAACAACCAACGAATCTCGCGGATGCTTCGGGCGAATGTCAAAAGACAATGTGCCCGTGTTGCCAGAAATAAATACAAAAATAAATAATAATACAAATTTTGCGTTGAAACAAAAAATAATTAAGCAGTCAGGTTATGTATGAGAGGTGATAAACGATATTGGAACTGTGCAACCTGGATATCTACACATTATCCCAAGGATACCCTCAACTTAGTGGT
The DNA here is from genome assembly GCA_907164885.2 of Dolomedes plantarius. Classification (NCBI taxonomy): domain Eukaryota; kingdom Metazoa; phylum Arthropoda; class Arachnida; order Araneae; family Dolomedidae; genus Dolomedes; species Dolomedes plantarius. Next base: position 86,939,019 of record OU015493.1, on the reverse strand, counting down.
TTCAGTTAAAAGAAAGCTAACTATGCTTTGTAATGGTTAGAGCGGAAAAAACAGACTGATAATATATAGTTGAAGGGCATTAAAACCATAAAAAATTATAACGAATATTGTCATCGAGCCTTAAGAAAGTTATTTCGCTTTCAGGATTTTTAATTATATACATCTCTCAGCAATACATGCACTAAACTTTTGGATACTGGTAGGCTCTTCAAAAGGTAAATTTAAATGTAAAATGAAGGAACAAAGACTTTAGGACTCAGCTGCTGAATTACTTTGTAATCAGTTGATGTCGTATTAGCAGAGAAAAATATTCCTGTAGTTATAATTAATTATCCGCAGACTAAATATTCAAATAGGTTGTCATTTTTATGTTCACAAATCTATATATATATATATATATATATATATATATATATATATATATATATATATATATATATTTATATATAAAACAGTTCCGTAACTGACTGACTGACAGATAACGAACAGACCAAACCGCTGGACCTAAAGGGCTGAAATTTTGCATGGCGATTCTTCTTATAGTGTTTGGGTGTATTAAGAAAGATTTTTGAAAAATTCTTCTTAGATTTTTTTAAATTAAATTTTTAATCTGTTTTTGTAAAATTCTTTAAATTTTGCATTTAAAATAATAATCCGAGGGTTATAAAATTTATATCATATCACGAGAAAGATCATAAAAATTCTTTTAAAATGAAATCTTTTTCAAATCTTTACTTCCATTTTCTGATTTTTGGTGAATTTTTAAAGATTAATTTTCAAAATTTCATTTATTAAATGCTGATCACGTGGTTTCTTTTCTTTTTGCGATACTTTAAATTAATTTTGCATCACGTGCATAACAACGAAATAAATTGACAAAAAATTATTCTTTTTTCTTTCCAATGCGGCAAGCGATTGAACATTATCAAAAAATATTAAAATACAGTAAAAGAAATTTTCCTCAAACTGTACTATATTAACAGTACTATAATATTCTTTAGTATGTTCTTTTAGATTTAATTTCAAAATTTTCTTCTACATTATTTTGTCTTTAAAATTATCCGTTACGATTTTTGTATAAATATATTTTTTTTTCTTTTGACATTAATTGCTTACATTGACCATTCTATTTAATTTGAATGTACTCCGTAGCGGAGCACGGATATTCAGCTAGTATACATATAAATATGGAGTAATTTGATTACCTGATACTTATAATTGTTGAAAAAAATGGTTATCCATTGATTCTCTTAAGTATGTATTGATTATCCTTCAATTGATTACTTATTTTTTAAATCTTCAAAAGAATTCAACATTGTAACAACATTTAATTAACAAAAGTTACGATTCCATGTCGAAAATGTCTTGAAAGTCGGATTCTCTATCATAATTCTCCTCATAAAACCAAGCGATGCCACAGTGAATGCAGTAATTTCTAAAACCGAAACGGGAATTTTCTTTAAACTTCATAGTTTTCAAAATTACACTGGACTGTATTAATTAAAGCACTTTTGTTAGGCAGTTATTAACGGCTGTTGGAATACGGCTAAATTTCTCTGAAAGTATCGCATCTATTGTTGATCAGGAGGTATTTAGTGAAGCTTGAAAATTATTCAAGCTCGGAAGAGTAATGCCGGGATCCTGCATTTAAAATTTGTTTCCTCCTTGTTTCGCCTTTGATTTATTACTTTAATGAAGCTTTAGTTAGGAGAAATTCTATAAAATAGATTGAAAACTCTTCCTTCAGTATTTAGCATAAGCTCTAAAATGTTTGTTTTATTGTACTTTGATCATGAAATACAATTTTTCAGCATTATATAAAATGCTGATTGAATGCTACGATTTATTTGAATTGTGTAGGGATTTTTTTATATGCATTACATAATGTTTCTAGTTGAAAAAACATTCTAATTTTCTGTATATTACTTTCTTTTTAATTATTTTTTTCTATTTTAGTTAAGTGGTGTTATTTAAAATATTTACTTATTTCTACAGGTAGTCTACAGTATTTCTACAAAAAAAAATTATTTTAAATGAAATGAAGCCTAAAGTTTATTTAATAATCAAACCTTCTGCCAAGTCTATCTAGAAATAAAATATTTATATCAAGGCAGTTTCAAATACTTTAATGATATCCAGACTATTGTCTAGTTGATGCCAGTCTATACGTAAGTCACTAGGCTGTGTTGGCAAGAAACAGTTCCGTGTGGGACTTTGAACAGCAGACTCTAAACTCCGACACTGAAAGCCAGTCATTTGACCATGGTCCGGCCAATAGAATAAGCGTCCGGCTACCATAAGCAAATGCAATAAATTATCAAAAACTTCCAAAGAGTATATGGTGCCCCCATAATAAAATGGACAGTAAACTGAGGCGTAGTATAGGCGAATGTTTGACGACAAGTGCATCAGCTTAAAAAAAATAAATAAATAAAATAATAATAAAAGTAAAACTTTCGAAGAGTAAACATACCTTATAACTGTAGAAATAAACTGACATTTGCAAAATCCTTTCATTAGAAATGGATTGTATCTCCTTAGAGTGGTTCCCCTTTCTTGATAAAGTGCTATCCTTCACTTTTTAAAACCACTCGCCTAACTCGAGAATTCAACTCAAAACTCTTTGTTTGTGAACAGGGAGACTCCATCCTTGGGTAATGTTGTGATCTCTTTCAAGATGCCTTTCACACTAATAAATAGGAAAATTACCGAAAAAAATCGGGTTGAAGCAAGGGTGGTAGCAAGTGATAACCAGGTCCACACAAACTAAATAGTACGTCACTAGTGGTTTTTTATTAAATGATATCATCAAAATATTAACAACTAATGCACCCAGATCTATTGACAAACTGCGCATGAAGAGTGTTTTTTGTGAAATATACTTTTGAGGAAAATTTTCCTACGGAAAGTCGTCAAAATTAAAGAATAAAACAATGCTAACTTCACCAAGAAATTCAAGGAAATCACCATTAACGATGCACAAAATAATGGAAGTCTGGATTAACTGCAGGTCAGCTGAAAATGATACAAAATGGACAAGAAAATAGGTCTACCAAACAGTTTTGCAAGGTGTGTAAACGTACAAAACAAGTTCACTAAAATTGTGAAAAAATTAGTTACACTATACTGCTAATATTTTGAAAATTTGCTATTGAACAGTGCTTAAGATTTATAGTGAAGGTTTAATTTTCCAGCACAAAAAAAAACTGTAATATCGTATTAGACTCTACAAATATCTGCAAAATTTGCACTATAAGACTTTTTAATTTTAAGGGTATAAAAATCATAAAAACTTTTAAATTTTGTTTTTGAGAAAAAATATTTCATGTCATCAGTCTTCGGTAGGAGTGATTTCATTTTCATTCCACTAAAACTTACTTTTATCTCCTTCGTACTCCTCAGTTCACAGAACTTAAGTACATTAATTATGCCTCTTTTCTAAAGCAATTATCAACCTCCATTAGAAAACTCCTTAACTTCGCTAAAAGTATTTCACTTATTGTTTGTAAGGACGCATTTACTAAAGCTTTTAAAGACATTTAAACATGTAGGAAAATTGACGCTTTATAGGACTTACGTCCTTTTGAACTTTCTTAAACTTACTTTCAATGAGGAATTCTTAGCTTACCAAATAAGTTACTCACTCACTATTAGTAAAAGTATTTTCCTATTAAGTTGAAATTACCTTCATTATAAATATTCTATAACGTTCATCGTTCAATGAGAATTTTTATTTATTTTTTAGTGCCGAAACTATGTAATTTTAATATTGTGAAAAGTTTGCCATTTGATTAAATTTTTGTCTAGTTTTGTCGAATTACGATTTGCTTTTGGCTGCATTATATTTTTAATTTCTTCCAAAATTTAACATTTATAAACTTTTTAAAGGACATCATTGCAAAATTTTTTTAGAAAAATGGGAGTAGTGTATTTTTTACAAAAATTATTCCTTTTTTGTCATCCTTGACTATCAAACTGTTAAAAAAAATCAGTGTTTTAAGCAGGAAAACCCAAATGTCTAATTTTATTATATATATTCTTACATGCCACGGAACAATACTAAAAAGCTTCAAACTATTGAATGCATACATTTTATAAACTATTTCCGAACGTATCCTTCAAGCTAAAAACAATCCAAATTTGGATTTTTAAGAAATTAAGTTACATTGATATTGAATTCTAAGGTTATACGGTTTTGTTGTTTGCCATTTAGTATTTACACTCTCTATCTTTAAAAGTTGCGCCAATTCTTAAAAGCTAATAAAAAAATCATCCAATGTCGGAAACCTTAATTACTGGAAAACGTTTTCAAGGGTTGAACGTCGATACCTTGTTCAGCAACTACAAACATAATAGATTCTATCGACTAAAAAAGCAAATTTAAGTACTTAAAAGCAGAAAACTGAAAGTGAGAACTATGAATATTTAGACAATAAGATAGATCCGCAAATACAAACTAACTGATAAATTCAAATACTTTATGAAATATTTATGTACTTTACAAAACGCTAAAACTGAATCTTGATGAAATATCGATAGAAATTAGTAGAAATTAGAAAGGAATAAAAAATTACTTATTTTGGGCTTTGTTCTGTAATGAGTTGTATTGCTAGTTTATTTTATTTTAGATATACCGTACTGCAGTGGGTAAATATGATATGTACCACACACGCTTTACAGTAAAAATTAGTTGAAATTAAAAAAGAAAGAAAAAGTATTTCTTTTGTTCTTTGTTACACAATGGTTTATCAGGATTTCGTTTTCGAAATACTACAACGGTGGATCACTGGCGGCTCCAGACCAGAGATTTGGAGGGAGAGGGGGGGGCAACATCGGCTCTTAGGGTTATAGATAGATAGATAGATAGATAGATAGATAGATAGATATAGAAGAAATAAACATCCTCTCCTTTTAAGTTTAAACTCATTTAGTATTAGGTCTAAGATTATATAATTTTAGGCTATGAAAAAAAAGTAAGCCTGATTTTTTTTGGGGGGGTGGCAATTTCCCCTGCTGCCCCCCCCCCCTTGGAGCCACCCTTGCGGTGGGTATTATGTATCACCCACGTTTTACAAACAGCAAGATTTTAAGACTTTCGTCTCTTCCGAAACATAATTATAACAAACTGAGAAAAAAACAATATTCGGTTTAAAAATAACAATGTAGTTGGTTGGTTGTTTGGTTAGGGCATCTGTGTACTAACCCTATTGGATTTGCTCACCTCAATGTTACCCTATGGAGAAATTCGACAATAATGCGGCTATCATAGCTTTCGCTTATAAGCCTTATAGAATCTAAAGACCAGCCGCCACGTAGCAATTTCTGCGTACTCAGCCGATGGTTATGCACCTGTTCGGTTTATTAGTATGGGCCTAAGCACCGGACGGACAACACAGACCTGACGACCAAATTGGGCAACCTGGAGTCCTTACCCTACTGAGAAAATCCAGAATAAATTTCAGCGTCCCGCCAAGTAGGCACACGTCAATTTCTGATGTCCGACCATCACGAAAGTGGCTGCTCTACTTCGGACCCCCATGTCCGAACACCCAACACAACTATCCTCTGGCCAAAATAACCCAGATTAATATCGCTAAGTCCACTTAATCAAATGCACTCTACCGTTCGCCCCTCACACGCGATACAAACCAGACATCCAAAAACGCCGGTCCGCGACTGACTATTAAACTTTAATCCCTCTTTACTGCAAATCCATTACATTATCACTCACTAACGCTGACCACAACCACCATACTCACAATTAGGCATCAAAACTAATCCGTCGAAAGAATTTTTTAACATCTATAATTACTTATTTTACAAGTAATGCTTATGACAGTTTCAAGAGTAACTTAAATTGGAGGAAGAATAATTATAAATACCCCCACCCTTATTTAAAGGAGTCCTGTGTTACTCTTGGCTTTCGTCCCTTCTTTTTCCTTTTCTTTTTTTCCTTTTTTTCTTTTCTTTTTTTTGATTAGCATAATATTATAATATGTATCCATCTCGGATACCAACATCTACATATCTTACAAACAGGTTTCCATAAGGACTTATACAACTCAAAGTAAATTAACAAAGCAATACTTAATATGAATTAAGTAAATAAACATAAAGAATTTATAATGATTGTAACTACTATCTTAACTAATAAAATTCACCAAACTGACTTTCATTTTTCTCATTATTATATATTAATCGTTTCTGCATACTTTGTTACTCGGTACCATTTTTACCATGTTTTTATTAATTTGCTTTCTTGTTTGTGTGTGTGTTTGTGTGTTTGTCCAGTATAAATCTTGAAATCAATTTTTAACTAACTTCTCGACTAGCTAGACATTTGAAACTCTTAGAATAGCTCAGAACACGATGACAATGCATTTTTTAAATACTTTTAGCCATCTTTAAGCAGATTTTTACCATGTTTTTATTATTTTCAGTTAATTTTGTTTTGTAGACTGGTGCAGCCATCTGTCGGCCGGGACGGTAATGAAAAGTTAAATGCAAGTTAACTTCCAATTAACTTCATTTTCTTTCAAGTTGATAGGATAATTCATCAAAAAATTTTAAAAAAGTATTTATTAATACATAGAATTGTCAAGTTTATATGATTCAACAGAAAATTTAAAAACATGGTATGTAAAAAGTTCTTTTTATCTTGTAATTATCTGTATTTGAATTGTTGAACCAAAGCTCCGGAATCTAGGAGTAAAAGCTCTACGCCACCCTGTCATGTCTTCCAATCTATTTTCATAAAAACTAACCTCCGAACTTCATCTTAAACTAATTAGTAAATATTGTACCCTATGTAGAAAATTTGTCTACTATTTTCAGCTATATAAATGCTGATAATCAAATGAAAAATGGTATTTTCAGATAGACTGAACTTTTCTGAACCTTGCAACCGGATTTATTTTATAAATTTCGTCCACCAAAGGAATTGATGAGCGTATAAAACACACTATACCAGATTTTTCCCCCAATAATTTAAATAAAAAAATATTATTCGCATTTTTTAAACGAAAAATACCCCAAGGTATAAAATTTCTTCCTCTATTACGGAGTACAATTTTTTTTTTTAATCTTTAAATCCAAGTCGGCAGTCCTTGGACAAATTTTCTCCATAAGTTAATATGAGAGTGAGCGAATCCAATAGGGTTAGTACACAGCAGCCTTAAAAGCCTTGCGGTCTTTTTTTCTGCTCTAAGAGTAAGTAGACCGGGACCTATAACTGAATGCCGCCTCCGAATGGTTACAAACATCCTTGCCAAATTCGGAACTCGAACGAGTAAACTTTGGTATCGAATGCTGATACAACTTTTATTTAGCTTTCGCATTTTCTGTTCTTAATGAATATTTAAAGGTTTCTTACCTGTCAGACGGTTCTTGAATAAAGTCCAGACTTATGCTTTTTATCCAATTTTTATTTATGTACAATCACAGCAACAAGAAACATAGAATAGAACATCGTGGTTTTTCACCTGTTCTCAGAACAAGTTCTAACTACTACATAAAAACATCAATCGCTTGCCAGAGTGCCCACAGCGCCCTCTGGTCAGATTTGAGTTTTAACAAATGCCACATTAGCAATGCAGAAAAGGAAATTCCAGATAGACAAGGGTTTAGCAGAGCTAATAATTTTGCTTATAAGAATTCCCATGTGGCTCAACTACTTCGAAAATTTTATTAACAACTCTTGCAAAATACAATATTAACTTCCTTGTATAATTCAGATTTTTATAATTAAATTCTCGTCATACACAGCATTTAAATCATTCTACTCCACTATCATTTTTAAAAAAATAGAAGTGGAGGAAAACAAAATATTTTTCTTTATCTATTATTTTGCACTTCAGACTACTAGAATTGTGACGCAGTATTGAACGATATTACACTGGACTATCGATTATTAGCATCTCCTTTCCTACCCCCAACCTCTTGCAACGCGGCAGGTACTTGTTCTAAAGACATTCCCCCTTCCTCGTGGTGAATTTGTTGGATACTATATTATTATTGGCGAACCAACATGTGGTCAGTCATATCAGTTATGAGAATCAGAAAACTTAATGCTGAAAGAGGTATTATAAGCAATATTTATCCTTTCTCATCCTCTTCTGACATTTTCAAGGAGAGGGGTAGAGCTATCCATTGTTCCTGGTTTGATGCTTTGTATGAAGTACGACAGAACATTCTGCTGATATTCTCCTGATATTGTGTTATTTTATGAGTATCAGGTCACAGTACAAAAAAATTGGAGATTCAATGCTCGAAAAGCTTTCTTGATGATATTGGTTGTTCAAGACTTGCCAAGATAGGTACAGTGATTTCGTTCTCCCAACTGTAGTTATTGCTGCGTTGAATAAACGTTTGTCAGAAATTTTCGGTTGGAATTAATATCTAAAAATTTGGTTCGTATTAATTAAAGATTCTAAATGGATATTAGCATACCTCTCAAACAGAGAAATTTAACAGACCTCACAAATGATAAAGTTAAAATCACTGACATTTTATTATTGGAATTAAATCAAATTTAAAACTTGATGTAATTGAAACTTTGGCATGCTTCTCTTTTTCCGGTAGATTAGCAATTTTTGGTTTAAAACTGCATATCTGCGAATTAATGAGTAGGAATCTAGAAGAGTGTTCATCGGCTCAACCGCATTGCATTCAATTAATTTTTTAAATCACGTAATTGTTTAAACGATTTCCCGCCGGTTTGAAACGGCTTTCCTTGCACCATCGGCATTCATATTTTTTTTCTTTCTTTAAAAAGGAACTATAATGCCTTGGCAAGTATCAAGGCCACGATATCTTTTCTTACGATGCCCAAACTCATATTTCTTTTCTTTCTTTCTAAATGAACTATAATGCCCCGGCAAGTATCAAGACCATAATATTTTTTAACGACATCCACATTCATATTATTTTCTTTCTTTCAAAATGAACTATAATACCTGGGCAAGTATCAAGACCACGATATCTTTTCTTATAATGTCCACATTCATATTTTTTTCCTTTCTTTCAAAATGAACTATAATACCTGGGCAAGTATCAAGACCACGATATCTTTTCTTATAATGTCCACATTCATATTTTTTTCCTTTCTTTCAAAATAAACTATAATGCCCGGGCAAGTATCTGGACCACGATATCTTTTTCTTACGACGTCCACATTCATATTTTTCTTTCTTTCATAATGAAGTTTAATGCCTGGGCAAGCATCAAGGCCACGATATCTTTTCTTATGATGTCCATATTCATATTTTTTTCTTTCTTTCAAAAGAAACTACAATGCCCGGGCAAGCATCAAGACCACAAAATCTGAGTCCTGGGTCTACATTCTAACCAAGGAATTTCTGAGCCATGTTGTTAAAAAACCTTGCAAGTGTGATTCTTACCAAATAAGTAAATGAATGCCTAATAAAATGAAAATAAATAATGTATAAATGTATTCTATATGTAACTAAATATAAATAACAGAGCTAGATAATTATAAGAAGAATGTAGGCAAAAAACAAACAGAAATCAAGCACTCAGGGCTCCACGCACCAGAGGCAAGATTCTGTAGTAGTCCCGGAACTAAACCAGAAATCGAGGTAACCGACTAGTCTCGTCATCAGGGAGCTCGTCATCTCATTGAATTAGGGTATGTATGCATCTTTGTCTTTTCATTAGGATTATATGTGTACTTGCATATATGTTGCGTTGAGCCCTTACTGCAAGTTGTCCGTGTGTTTTCATATTCTTTTGACTAACTGTTTCAATGGGGATCTCTGGGCCTTGGGATGTTTTTTGGTTATACCTGCATCCTATTCAAAAAGTCCCCTTGAGGTAACTGATTTGGTTAGGCTCCCTGATCACGAGACCAGTCGGTTACTTCGATTTCTGGTTTAGTTCCGGCACTACTACAGAATCTTGCCTCTGGTGCGTGGAGCCCTCAGTGCTTGATTTCTGTTTTTGTCTACATTATTCTTACAATCATCTAGATCTGTTATTTATATTTAGTTATATTTGCCCTTTTTCAATATGAAAATATGATGGAACTGCGCAATCTTTTATTGAAAAGTTATATAAGTTTTCAATGCTAGGGTAGGTTTCAAGTTAATTTGTTTGGCAGTCTATGCCCGGTTTATAATTTTTTTGCTTGTGTTGATTTTTTTATATTATTTTACATTATATTCTATATACTTACACATGAAAGTGGAAAAAGGAAAGTCAATCTTACTTCCTAGTATATGAGACAGATATTCCTAGTATATGAGACAGATATGCTTTCTAGTATATGAGACAGATATGCTCATTTTGTTAAATGCCATTGTCTCATACTCTTACCATAATTACCAAGCATCATCAAAGATACTGAGTAATAAAATACTTAGTCTTACCAAAACTTATAAGTATATTTAAAGTTTTTTTATCAAATCAATAGCACTTAGACATATATCTATACACTATTATTTGCCACTAAAATACAACAAGTAAACAGAAGAAACAAAACACAAAACAAAATGGCATATAGAAATCTTGCAGCAGAAACAGTCTAATTGAGCTGATATCCATTCGTCCTCATCAGTTCCCTGGCCTCCCAATATCTGCCTTAAAGACAGTTACTTGATAATGCGATGCACAGTGGCAAATGCTGTGCATCCAAAGACACTTCCATACCACGTATATTTAGAATGAAGTTACTTTGAATAAAACTGAATAGAACTTGATTACTGAACACACGTTACTTATCCCTGGAGAAATGAAGCTAACACCGATGAATTGCCGTCTACAAAAACTTTCTGGCTTTTCCAAGTCTAAGAATTTTATTTTATACACACATGTTGTATTATATAGACTGGATTAATATTCAGATCGGCAAGTGCATTGAAATAGAGCGTCATATTACAGAGTAAAAGCGTAGAGCAGTAACTTCAAGAAATAAAAGGACAGTTAATATGAGTTAAATGAACCTCCGGGGCTCGAGGTAGCCTTGTGGTGGCGCGCTAGCTTTCGATACCGAGGGAACTTGGATCGAATCCCGCCACGTGCCATTAAATACCGTGTCTAGTCCGGATAGTTTGGACGTCAAATCCGTAGACCGGAAAATTCCTCTATGAGGTCAGAGAGGATGAAAGAGGGTACGATGTCGTCCCTGGAGGTAGTCGGTTAAAATTGAAGTGACAACCAGCTAAGACGGACTCTGACCCTTGTGGTGCCATATAACTTAGAGCCGCACACTTCAGCCCGAAGCCTATATGGACCTGGTTTGGAACTTCCAGCCAGCATGGCATTAGAAATAACAACAACAACAACAAATGAACCTCCAAACTTATTATATTGTCATAATAGACTTTGCTTTCTGCTAGAAGTTTTAAAACGAAGATCAAATATATAGTGGAATGTCCTCACTGCAATATCACATCATCTACGCTCAAACGTTTAACCCATATGTGACCACACCATCCGAAAAGAGTTTTAAATGGAGAAAATTTAGTTTACATTCAGTTTCATTACTTCGCCTCAGATGGAACGATTTACTAGATTTTGTCATATTTTTACATACCATCAAAATTAATATGCACTGAATCCATTGGGTTTTTTTTTCCTTTTGCCATTTAATCCCTATAGTTTAGCACCAGTTTCACTGCATGTATTATATTACGTTCATCTAATACCCATATTAATATAAACAAGAAAATTCAAATATTTAAAATTCGAAGGCAGAAGTACTCCTTCAAAATATATTTTAATCTACCACTTTATGAGCATTAACCAAATTCTTTACTCCATTTATCGTCAAAAATTCTAACCTCATTAGTATGTTTATAAAACTTTTAAGCTCATTAGCGGGGATGAATTTTCAAAAAAAGTTTGCTTCAAATTCTGTCTTTAAAGAAATTACTCTTATTCTTTTAACTCGAATGAATATGCAATATTTTCGTTGGTAGTTAGAGATTGTATTATATTATATCGATCGATGAAGACGTGTGCACTGTATAATATAAAAATTATATTCATATTTTTAACTTATGGTGTTTACATGCTTATTTTTAAACTAAATATGAGGCAAATAAAAGTTCTTTCTCCGTAACAATTTTATCGTACTTTGAAAGAAATTTTGAAATTTTTCTTACTATCGTAAAACTATTAATTTAAATCTCTCCTCATATCGTGTTACTTCAGAACACTAGCCTGTGTGCATGGAGAAAAAAGTAGTTTTGCGTAATTTTATATTCTAATAATTTTTTGGGGGGAAATTTCCCCCATTTCACAGTAATTTTGGATTTCACCTTTCTTCGTTTTCTTTTCAATTAAAGTTCCTCACAAAAAATGAAAATCAAATTACGTCTCTTTTCTGTTCCAAATTTAACTTTTCATTTCAATATGTAAATGACAAGATGTGTCAGCTCCCTCTGTGCAAAATGTTCAGCATCATAGAATGATGGTAAAAGAATTCCTACGTTATTCTAATTGCTATCCTTTTCTGCTTTTCATCTTAGCGGCTGCAAATTCCTCAAATTCGTGCTTGATTTTGAAATTTCTTTCGCCACACCTTAATTTTATATTTTCACTTGTTATTATACAACACAACTCCTTGCTCTCCATGAAATTTCAGTATCTTCAATAGTTTGCCAACTAAACAATTTTCATCTCGTATATTCCCTTCCAAAATTCGGTTTATCATGCTGATACGTTTTATAACCAGTTGTATTATAAATGAGGTTTATCTCTGAAACGTATCTTCTCTTGAACAGTATCGCTTAATACATCATTAATAAACAACTGGGTGCACCCTCTTCCACGGGTTTTATCTAGAGATTCCCCACACTAGACACTTTTTCACTTCAGATAAAATACACAAATTAACTATAGAACATTGAATGACGTAAATTTTGAAATCAAATAAAACTGCTTAAGGGATGGTAGACTTTCAAATTACCAAAAATCGAACAAAAATTGGGGTTTTTTTGGGAGGGGTGTATTAATATTTTTTAAATACGTAAATATTAGAGTAAAATGCATTTAAAATATGTAATGAAAGCTGAAATGAAAACTTGGTAGCTTTAGAAAAGAAAATATTAAAGGTAGGTGAAAAAAATATCTTTAAATGGCTTTTTCTCAAAATGGGTATTTCCAGATTTGCAAGTCTTTGAAAAGCTCCTTGCGTCCTACTTTTTGACGAAATTTCATAACATTTATTATAAAGACTCCTCTAATACATAAAAATAAAGTTAAGTATCCTTTTCAGGTTTCGACACCATTCAGATTATCAAAGTTTAACTTGAGTGTAGAAAAGTTCAAAAATTTCCCGAAAAATTCAGAGTACAAGCATAAAAATATTTACTAAAAATTAACTATTCAACGAAAGCACAAAGTAATATATAACTCTGTTCAAAATGTATTTATAAGCAATATAAATGCGAAATTTAAGGGGGGAAGTTAAAAATTGGATCACAAGGAGCATTTTAAAAAACAATAAAAATTTCAATTTTTTAAATAATTATTTTTTAAATATTTCTAAAATTTTATACGGTGTTTGATATATAGTTATACTTTAATGAATATATGTGCAAAATTTCATATCTCTGAAGCAAAAATTTCAAAAATTGCCTTGTAATGTCCACCATCCCCTTAATGTTTTTTGAGTCTGTAAGGTATTCATAAGATTCGATTCACAAGAATCGAACTTTTGAGTGAATAAATTAAAGAAGCTGCTTGAGATATGCTAATTTCTGCATAAGCGCTTGGTATAAATACCATGCAGCTTGATTAAAGAAAAGGTTGATAGATAAGCGGGTTGAGGGAGCTACGAGGTAAGCAGCTCCAGGCTAATCTGCGCTAGTGCTTAGGGGGCCCAAAGTTTACGTGGTAGAATTACTAGTTTACTTACTGTTCGTGAGTATTGAAAAATATATTGTTCTTGAAAGCTGTATTTATATATCCGTACAAGTAGTACGTATGCTCATTGTTGAAAAGCAAAATCTATATGGGCAAAGATTTAAAATAAACATTGTTTCATGTATAAACTGTGTTTGTAACCAATTCATTTAGAGTGCCACTTCAAATTATATACACCCAAGTCTGGGTAGAAGTGCTGAATTCTCTATACGTCTTTAAATTTGATATCTGAGGTCAATTAACATAACAGTGAATTCAGTAATTACGTTTTTCTTTATAGTGCCTGTATATTTTGCTAGTCACTTGTAAAGAGGAAAATCTTAAGCTACAGTAGAAACACATCAAAAGATATTGATTCGACCTGCATTTTACAGGTGCACATAATTTATATTAAATGTATATAGGAGATAGATAGATAGATCCCTCATTTATCTATCTAACTTTTAAAAGGTGATGTGTTCTTCTTATTGTGACTTATGCCACCTGGCCGGGGCATTCCTGACCAAGTCCAAATATAGCTTCGGGCTGAAGAATGCGGATCCGGTTTTAATTGCAACACAAGAGTCCAATTTAGCCAAGTGCTACCACAATTTTGAACGAGCAATCCAAGGGGTAACATTGTTTTGTTAGCGGATCTTTAAGTTATGAAAGGTATACGACTTGCCTTTCTTTCGCTTCTTCTGGGCGTCTGTATCTATAAAAAGTAATATTCCTAGGATTGATGGAGAGTGCAATCTCTGCAAGACACACAATTTTATTTTACTATACAGAAACAAATTATTTACAAAAGCTTTATGAGCATAGTTGCCCAACTCAGGTTATATGACCGCGCTTATCCGCAACATTCGAAAGTCTGAATCTGAGTTCTGTTTATAGTCTGTTTCTCTCTTCACTTCAGTTTGGAGAGAAGCTCGGAAACTCATGGAGGATGGAGGGAAAGGTTGATCGGCAGCAACAAACATCTGCGGGATCGTACCTTCTTCCACCCACTGATCACAAAGATTGACTTCCCCATCTACAGATTTAACACGCCCATATGAGGCCTAGGCATGAAGGTATTTAATTGTGTTCATCGAGATTTGAACTGAGAACCCCAGTTTGAAGCCCAACGCGTTTCCACTAGGCTAACTTGGGCCCGTTTAAAAGAATGTGATTGTGGAGAATTCCAATTTAACTTTTCACTATAGATGAATGACTAAATATAGGGACCACCAGCAGTACGTAGACTAAAGTGAAACACAGCTGTAAGATAAAATGTAGCCAGACATGACGAAATGAGACTAAATGACTTATAAAGAAAATATTATCTATGGTACTATTCAAGCTCGCACTATTGTTACGTAGAATATAATAGGTCCGATCTTGAGAATTATTTTCTTCCAGATTTCTTTATATGTGAACAGGAAATCATCTTAAAATATGTCTAACAGAGCAAAATATTTAATATAATAGTTCTGATTTGCTTTATAAAGGAAAGATGATAGAAAAAGTTAAACGTGATGATCGATCCAACCGACAAAGGTGTTTCCATTGCCGAACTTATTCAATATGAATGGAGAAATATCATTTTGAATTAAACTCTGGAAACTTTTCTTCCCAACTTCCAAGTAGTGATCGTTTTAAGTTCCATTAAAAAGTTCTTGACTGAAAACAAGAGTTAACGTTATTAAATGAAAAATGTCCTTGAAATATTCGATCCAAATTTTAGGAAGATAAATGAATCGCTTCAGGATGTTATAAAGTTAAAGTGTAACACTACTCACCATATCCCAGACCTTCTTTTATTCTAGAAAAATGGAAGACAAACAGGAGTATGCAATGGTAAGAGTTTTCATTGAATTCCTTATCATTATAAAGGAAAATATAGGATTGTTAAATTTAAATAGTGATTTATTTTTTATTTCTACTGCTCTTTTTTAAAAGGACGGTTTCGATAAAATGCATTTGTAAAGGGTTAAGTGTATTTAGCATTAATATATCATACAGCAGCAAAATTAATAACTTAACAAGCTCAACTGCATTTCCTAATAATCACCATGTCAAATAATACTTTGGTGGCCTGCATTCGTCATATTTCTAATGTGTGTATTTCTGACGATCGTGCTAACAAAGATTGATTGCATATGCGAGAAAACTTTTATGGGTAAGCACAACTTAAAAAATTGTTAGAATTTATGTCTTATAATTAACTCACAATGTTAAAAACAGGCAAGGGAAATTAAGCAAGACACAAGTGGTTAAATTTTAAAGAAAATAATGGATATAAAGAATTCTAACAAGATAAAAGAATCGAAATATATGCCATTAATGGCGTTTAGAGGATGGATATTATCACATTTAAAAATCTAGTAGATTCCTTAATTATTGATGAAATTTTGCAGCAAAGTCAGCAATTTTACATAGTTTTTAAATAAATTTTATAGAAAATTTGTATTATGTTTTTGATATTTAATTTAAAACTGTATATAACATTACATTTAAGAATTCTCATTTTTCAAGATTTGAAAACAGATTCGATTCTACGATCTTTTTTGATCACTATAAAATTTCGTCCGTCACTAAATTTTAAAGGATTTCCGCTACTGGAATAGCATTAATTCATTCATGAAAATCACAAAAAAATAAAGGAAAAAGATTAATCTTGCTTAGTTCATTATCACAAAATATTTATTGCTGAGTTATTACTCAGTCCCTAAGTTTTTGACTCTGGCTCATGTCAATAAATAAACTAGATACAAGTTCAGATACAGTATTATATGTAAAAGAATCAACTGTAAAACTTAAAAAGACTTTTTAGTTAAAATGGAAACTGAAATGTGAAACATTAAGAGCCTATATATTGAACGATGTATTGTTTAAATACATTGTTAAGTTTCAGCTTCATTTTATAAACACAAGATATTTTAATGGCTTATCTAAAAAACTGTTTTCGCTTTCACTTATTCATGTTTTTTTCAATAACATTTCCTTAAAAAATCCCTTAATGGGTTTAAAGTGTTACGTGGTTCATTATGTATAATACATCACTTCTAAAATTGGAGAAGGTCTATTAAATTTTTATTTCACTCTACGCCACTAAGCTATTAGAAAAAATTTTATTCTCTACTAACATTATTCTCCCTTTCATAGTCCACTCAGTTTCCTTCGACGTAATTTTCCTTAACTGCTAAAGATTCATTATAAGCATTTTTTTCTTTTTTCGTTTAGTTTTTTTTTTTTCAATTCATGCATCATTTTTTTATATGTTTGTACAATGAAAGTACGTTTGGACTGAAAAATATGCTGAAATATTTAGCTAATTCTACAGCTATTGTTAAAGGTTTTAAAAATAAACTGTAGGATTTTAAATTAAAAAGTTCAAATTTGTCGCTCAATTTGGGAAATATTTAATTTTTTTACTTATAAAGCGTTGACAGAGATAACGATGCTAAAACTATTACTTTAAAAACGCATTCACTGTATCTATCATTTAAAATATGAAATTTAATATTTTAATCCTGAAAAAAAAGCTCACTTAAAAAACAATATTCTCTGAAAATTAAACTCCTTTAACACAAAACGATGAATCTATTTTCGTGACATAGGTTTTAATTAGAAAAGATTGCAAATGTTTAAATATCTCTTTAATAATTTTTTTGGTCTTGATTGGTCTTTAAAATTCTGCAGTTTTAAACTAATTCTCATTAGGAATGTTCTTAAAATACTGTCAACGTAAAATTCTTAAATGATTAAAGTTAAGAATTTTTTAATTTCTTAAATTGCTTACATTAAATTTCTTAAATTTCATACTTGTTCTAAATTTTTTTCTCCAACATTAATGGGAACTTTTTTAATCTATTGTCCCTCAAGTGCACATTATCAGAAGAAAAATCAGCTTTTATTACTTTAATTTCAATACACTGAACTTAAACTACGGCATCGTTAATTTTCTTTTTTAATATCTAACTATAGCTCTCACTCTATCTCTTAGTAAAAAAACTTGAGATACTAAAAACTGAATATTTACCGTTAAGCAGTTTTATTAATTCTAATCTAATCTTGTCCTCAAACATGTCTCTTTTTCAGAATTTGAAATTTTTCAAATTTCATCGCTCTGAAACCTCCTGATAATTTATTAGGTTACAATATCTATGTCTAGAGTTAAAATTATGAGTTTATGGATACGCTGAAAACAAAATTTTCATAGCCTCATGTTTTCAGAAAATTACCTCTTAGGAAATTCCCAAAGTACGAAACGCAGACATAAAATTCAAAGAAACTAGAACTCGAAAACTAAAATTGAAAGATTAAGTGTAGCTCGTGTAGAACATAAGATATTTTGTGAAACATGCGTTGCTTCATCAGTGAGCATTTGGGAATGTATTTTTTAGGAAAAGCATATAATAATCTGGATTCATAAGATCTTAACTGCGAAAATAATTTCCTTCACTATACAGAAGAGATGTCCTGCATTATTTGCTAGTTCTTAGATAAAATGAAAAATGTGTAAACTTTGATTTTTTTATTTAATATATTCCTATATATGCCGATAATTCTGAAATTTTTATCATGCATTCCGATCAGTTAACAATGAAAATATTGTGAATAACATATAAATAAAAAATTATTTCTTTCCTTTCTTAACATTTTCCTAACGGGTTGGGATACCAAGCCGGGATCCGCTTTCGAGATGTATCACAGAAAACGGGCCCAATAATGAATATATATATATATATATATATATATATATACTCTGTCACAAAAAAATATCTGCACCCAGAAGGAAACGAGCTACTATCACGAAACTTAACATATATGTAATGTATGAGGAGATATGCAAATAATTACAAATTCAGAAGAACAGACCGTTTTATTAAGAAGATATGGCATGAAAAGGTTACAAATTTGTAAGTAGTAAATCCACCTCTGGCAGCTATACAAGCTGAAACACGCGTGACATCGAATCATTGAGGTCACCTATAACCTCCTGCTGAAGATCATGCCATAATCTTTGCAACTGGGTAGTTAATTCACCAGTATTCCGGCACGATTGCAACTGCCTTCCAAGCACGTCCCAGACGTGCTCTATTGGTGAGAGGTCTGGTGACCTGACAGGCCATGCCAGTACGTCATATCCTTGAAGACATTGTTGGGAGAGTCACGCAGTATGTGGACGAGCGTTGTCTTGCTGATAAATGGCACCTGGGTGACTTCATAACATAGGCAGTACAACTGGCGTTAAAATCTCGTCCACGTAACTGTGTGCCGTCAAATTGCGTTGAAGGACGACTAGAGGTGATCGTGTGTCCCAACAAATCGCTCCCCATACTGTCACACCTTGTGTAATCGCCGTATGCCTCTCGACAACAAATGCCGGATCAGACCGGTGGCCTGGCCGCCTCCACACGCCTATTCGCTGGTCATCAGCATTGAGACTGAATCGGAATTCATCGCTGAAGATCACACGCTTCCAGTCGGTCCCACTCCAGCTTGCCCGAGGTCGGCAAAAATCCAATCCACACTGCCTATGATGGATAAAAGTGGTAGGACCTAGTGGTAGGCGTCTTAATGGACGTCGGCTCCTTATACCTGCGTCGGTTAGTCGTCTCCAAATGGTTTCCCTTGATACCAACGGATGTTTGGAAGGTGGTAAATGGCATCGAACCGATTCTAGCGACGTTGTTGGTGCGGACGGGGACACTCTTATGATTGCGCGATCCACACGCACATTTGTGTTCCTGGTACGCCCTGACCCTCCCCGATGGTAGACTATCCCTTCCGTGATCCATTGTTGCCAACACCGAGCAACTACCATATCGCTCCTACCAAGTTGGCGGCCAATACGCCTGTTCGACCAACCTGCTTCTCTGAGGCCTACTATACACCCCCTCTCAAAGTGTGACAATTTTTCGTCCTGTTGCCGGTTACGTCTCAGAGGCCTCTCTAGTCGCAATACCATCCATCCAAGTCGAGAGATTTGTTTGATGGCACGAGCAATCATGCTTTTAATCTCTCCCAGCTGCGCATCTCATATGCGCATAGTGCGCTTACCCTTGACCTATTGGCATCGAAATTTTAATCATTTGCATATCTCTTACCATACTACATAACTGCCAACTTTCGTGATAGTAGCTCGATTTCTTCTAGGTGCGTATATTTTTGTGACAGAGTGTATATAGATATATATATATATTTATTTATTTATGCAGGGTGGTCAAAAAACTTTGCCGATATATGGACCTCTAGTGGCTGTTGCGTTAAATCTATCGAGATGAGATTTCAGATATAATTATTCAGTTATGAGCTCGGGATTCTGTCAACGGCAAAACAGAGACGTGACGGTTACGGTTATAGGTACAGAAACCCGAAATTTTCTAATGGCAACGCCCACTTTTTCCCTTTCGCAAAATGCTCGGCGAATGTGAAAACCCACAAGAGCGTTGGAACGGTACGTGTATCACAAAAAACGGACGCGTTATGCACGCACAAAAAACAGCTCTGCGAACGGCCAACAAAAACACGATCGGGACGCACGGAGGAAAGTTGCATATGACAGTGGCAATACACCAATCACAGGACGCAGTTCGCCAGATATTCAGCGTAGAAAAACGGTAAAAATCTCTGTCATATGCAAATTTACTCCGTGCACCCCTATCGTGTATTTGTTGACCGTTCGAAGAGCTGTTTTTTGTGCGTGCATAACGCGTCCGTTGTTTGTGATACACGTACTGTTCTATCGCTTTTTAGGGCTTTCGCATGCACTGAGCATTTTGCGATGGGAAAAAGTGGGCGTTGCCATTCGAAAATTTCGAGTTTCGGAACCTATAACCGTAACAGTGAGCGTCATGCTGTTGCCGTTCACAGAATCCCAAGCTCATACCTTTGAATAACTATATCTGAAATCTCATCTCCGTAGGTTGAACGGAACGTCTGCTAGAGGTCCATATATCGGCAAAGTTTTTTTATGACCACCCTGTATGTATATATATATATATGTGTGTGTGTGTGTGTGTGTGTGTATGTATGAATGTGTGTGTGTATATATATATATATATATATATATATATATATATATATATAACCCCTTAAAGACCGTTTTTACATTGGGGCTATGAAATTTCCTGTTTTAAACAGGGAATTGGAAAAATGGGCCCTGTAAGCTGAATGAAGGTTGGTATTTTGAAATTTCGTGATTTATTTTATGATCATCTGCTAACGAGCTTATGCGAGCTAAATCTCATTCACCAAAGAATGAGACAGTTTACAAATACAATATTGTTTCTCTTTATTTACATAAAGAATTTCTTATCCAGTTTGTCGGTATTTATATATTTGTGTCCAAGAATTCAAAAAGGTAGCAACAAAAGATTATAATGTGCAAGTAATTTTTTCTAGTTTACTCTAAAACACAAAACCCATCATTTTGAATAACTTCGTGCGACGCATTCATGCTTACATATTCCTTAATGACTTCGGAACAAATTTGAAGTCTTTAGCAAAAACACATAGTTAAACGATTGGGGCCAGTAATTTGTGTCCATGAAAATGAATCGTGAGTTTTAGTTAAACATTTTAAAATCGATTATTGCTTTACTGTACAGAATTGCTTTACTGTACAGAAAAAACTGTTGCCACATGCATATGGGAAAGCGAAATACGGAAACTTTTCTAAAATTGAATAGTTTCAGTTTGAAGATTACATGAGCGGTACTAATTAACAAAAATAGTGAAGTCAGTGCTTTAACTTAAACTAATGATTTACGAAACCCGACTACCAGACAGTGCTTTTAGTGACTTAAAGTAAAAAAGAAATATATATCGTTCAAGTTCAGGTATTTTAACTTGTCGGAGCTCCAAAGTCTGTAGGACTTTAACTCCAATTGTAACATTATGCATCAGAAATAAATTTGCTCAGCAGGTAATTAAATTTCATAAATAGGCCCTTATCAGTAAAAACATAATACAAGTAAAATAAGTAATAGTAAAATAAAAGCAAACGCCGGTAATCGCACCCGGGAGAAAAATTACAAGGCGCACGCGCAACCACTGGGCCAGAATTGCCACAGTTATTTAAGAAAAATGAGGAAGATATTCGCACTGAGATTATAGTAAAGTTCTAGGGGGGTGGTAAAAATACAAGAGTGAGGAGTATAAAAATAAGAATAAGTAAGCAAGATAGAAGAGACAGTGTTAACTCTTAAGAAGACACGCCCGAGGGCGTTTGCGGTTAGCACGGTGGGAGTAGTCATAGTCGGGAAACTCAGCTATAATCTCATTGCGAATGTTAGGAATATTATCAAAAAAATTTTTAGAAAGTTTAAGTGCAGTTTCCTTGAAGGAAAGGATGCTGAAGTCTCGTATGGTTTCATTAGACATATAACGGATCGCTCGGCGAATACGTGTGAGAGTCAAGTTCTGGATGACCTCCAGTTTATGGATATGAGTTTTCGCGCGGCATAGAACCAGACCGGTATTGCATAAAGAGCTACGGGGAGAGTAACTTGTTTACATAGAAGGACTTTGCTTCTCATGGAAAGATGGCTGCCGTATATTAATGAGCGAAGTTGCATGGTAACAGCGTTACATTTTTGTACTAGTTTATCGACATGGAATTTCCATGTCAGCCTGCGATCAAGGAAAACACCAAGATAGGTCACAGTGCTCTCCCAGTCAATAGGCGAATTGTAAAGGTAAAGCCGGGGAGGATTACAGTAACAATTGGAAAAGAAAATCGCATGGCACTTAGAGGGGTTGATTCGAATTTTCCATCGCGTGAACCAACTCTTTAAAGTGTCGATATGCCGTTGGATCTGACTAGCAAGATAATTAATGTCGTGAGAGGTAGAGAGGATAGCTGTATCGTCCGCATAGAGGGAAAGAAGAGTATTAATTCCTCTAGGAATATCATTTAAGTACAAATTAAACAGGGTTGGGCCGAGAATTCTACCTTGAATAACACCTGAAGAAATATAGAAATTACGGGAAAGATCGCGATTAACGCGGACAACAAAATTACGATTATGAAAATAGTTATGAAGGAGGTGAATAAGAGAGTCGGGAAGGAGGTGAATAAGTAATATCGATAAGTTTATAGATGAGACCAGGGTGCCAAACCTTGTCAAAAGCACATTTAATATCCAGAAAGAGAGCAGTGGGTCTCTTAGCAATCATGCCGTCGCTGGCAAATTCCACAACATGAAGGAGATGAAGGGTAATATTATGCTGGGCTCTGAAGCCGAATTGTTCAGGAATAATTATGCTATTCTCATCCAGGAAGTTAGAGATTCTATCAAGAATAACGCGCTCGGTAATTTTACTGAGAGAACACAGTAAACTAACTGGGCGGTAATTTTGAGGAAGATTGTGATCAGCACTAGGTTTAGGTATGGGACTAACAATAGAGGTTTTCCAGCAAGTGGGGAATATATATCGTTAAAATTATGTATCTTATATTTGATGTTCTGTAAATAAATGAAAGTGGTAGCATTCATTAAAAGAAATGTTTTATATCATGTTCATATGGATCTCAGAAAATATCAATTTATATTCTTTGGTAATTTGAAAAGTACAATTCAAACAGACGTATGTCAGCAGTCAAACTAGAAGAGTTCATATTCGGCATTCTTTCGTAACACTGAGCATGACATAGCTTCCAGTCAATACTAAGTCGTATAGAAGTAAAAAATCTATATGTTTTACAAAACTTTGAAATAAAAAATTTGCAACTAAATTTCAAAGCTCTTTATAGACTTTTACTCGCGATAGACTTCTTAAAAACAATTATCAAGAAGCCAAAAATATACTACTCTAGAGTACAGGTAACCTTGGACCAAGTTTATGCCCTTGCTACAGGTTCTTCAGCTAGGCATAACCTTTGAGAAGGTAGTGCCCTCAACGGCTATGCCTTTCCTAAGAAGTTCATATCCATGGCGAAACCTAGGTCCAAAGCCGCCTGTATGCTGGAGATTTATATATTTAAACTTTTAGCTCCGTTTCCTAGGAATGGTGTAGCTCTTAGGTATGCATTTTTTATCAAGAAATCAATACACACTATCAGTCCAGATATTGTTAGCTTTTTTATTTTATGAATTACCTTTGCAGATAAAAAGATCCCTTGTACAACTGATGAAAGGTCGTGAATGAGAAAAACACTAATTTAACTTTTCACTATTGACGTCTGACTAAAATCTGGGGCAACCATCAGTACTTAGACTAAAGTGGAATGCAACTCTAATAGATAATGTAGTCAGACACGACGAAATTAGAATAAAACTACTTGAAGAATATTATCTATGGTACTATTCAAGCTTGCAATTGTATTACGCAGAATATAATATTTTAGAATTTGAGAATTATTTTCTTTCAGATTGCTTTTCCTGCGAACAGAAGTCATCTTAAAATACGTCTTACGGAGCTAAATATTTAATAATATAGCCCCGATTTTTTTATAAGGAAAAGGTGGTAGGTAAAGTTAAACGTGATATTCGATCCAACTGAAATTGGCGTTTCCCATGTCCGATTTCATTCAATACGAAAGGAAAAAGATCATTTTTAATTAAATACTGAAAACTTTTCTTCCCAACCTTCAAGTAGTAATCCGTTTAAAAGTTCCAATAAAAAGTTCTTGACTGACAACAAGAGGAAACGTTATTAAATATAATATGTCCTTGAAATGTTCGATCAAAATTTTATTGAAAAAAGGAGAAATGAATCGAATAAGAATGTTATAAAGGTAGTGTGTAACACTACTCACTTAATTCCAGGAATTTTTTTATTGCAAAAAATGAAAGGCACAAAGAAATGGTAGGAGTGTTCAGGAAACTCCTTTATCATTATATAGAATGTACTCGTATGTTAGAGAGAAAAATTAATCTTATCAGTGATTTTTTATTTATTTGTACTGTTCCATTCTAAAAAAATGGTTTCAATATAACATATTTGTATACGGTTGAGTGTATTTAGATTTAATATATTCAACAACAACAAAATTGAAAATTAACACTCTCAACTCAATTTCCTAAAGAACATTAAAATTAAAATTAGCGTAATGATCTGGATTCATAATTTTTAAAATGCTTGCAGTACTGACGATTATAGCAAAAAAATGTAATGCATCGTACGAGAGGGTTTGTACAATGTACAAAACTTTTAGAATTAATGTATCATACTTTCAAAGTGTTAAAAAATGTCGAGGAAAACTCAGCAAGACAAGTGGTTAAATTTTAAAGAAAATATCGATTATAAAACAATTTAATAAAATAAGAGGATAAAAATATTTGCAGTTACTGACATTTAAATAACAGATCTTATCACACTCAAAAAACTAAAAGATTGCTTAGTTATCAATGAAATTCTGCATTAAAGTAAGTAAGTTTACACAGTTTTCAGGGGAATTTTAAATAAAATTTGTAGTATGATTTTGATATTTTATTCAGAGTTGTATATAAAACATTCCATTCAAAGGTTTTCACTATTCAAGATTTGAAAATCGATTCGATTGAAATTTTTTTGTTTTGTTTTTTTATCACTAAAAGATTTTCTTCGGTCTCTAAATTTTAAAGGATTTCAGCTACTAGAATAGCATTAATCCATTAATGAAAATTACAAAACAAGAAAAAAGCGTAAGGTTGCTTAGTTCATTATAAGTAAATTATTTATTACAGAGTTATTGCTTAGTGTTTAAGTTTTTGTCTCTGGCTCAGGTCGAGAAGCTAACGAAGTCTAGATGCAGTATCAGATGTAAGAGAATCAAGTGTAAAGTTTAAAAACAAAGCATCGATTTTTAAAGACTTAAAATTGCTTTTTAGCTAAATTGGATACTAAAATGTGAAACATTAATAGACTATGTATTGATTGATGTATTGCTCAAATACATAATCATTGTTAATTTCTAGCTTCACTTTGTATACCCAGGGGATTTTAATGGCTTATCTAAAACACTGTTTTCGCGTTCACGTATTTGTTTCATCACGTGTATTTTTTCAAAAAGCTGTCATCAAAAAATCACTTAATGGATTTAAAGTGTTACGCAGTTCATTATATATAATGCATCACTTCTAATATTGGAGAAGGTCTGTTACATTTTTATTTCACTCTACGCCACTAAGCTATTAGAAAATATTCTATTCTCTACAAACATTTTTCACCCTTTCATAGTCCACTTAGTTTCCTCCTTCGTAATTTTCATTAACTGCTAAAGATTTATTAAAAACAGTTTTTTTTCGCTGTTTCGTTAAGTTTTTTTCTTTCTATTCACGCATCATTTTTTATATGTTTATACAATGAAACTACTTTTCGACTGAAACATTTGCTGAACTATTAAGCTAATTCTACAGCCACTGTGAAGGGTGCAAAAATAAACTGGAGGATTTTAAATTTCATACGTAAAATTTCAAATGCTTCGCGTGATTTCGGAAATGGATCTTTTTTTTTTTTGCATGTAATGCATTGACAGATTACACGATGCTGAAACTATTTCTTTAAAAACACATTTTCTGTTACTTTAATTTAAAATCTAAAATTTAATGTTTTAATCTTGTAAAAACGAAAAGTTCATTTTAAAAACTTAATATTCTCTGGAAATTAAACTCCTTTAAACACAAAAAGATGAATGTATTGTCGCGACATAGTTTTTAATTAGACATGTATGAAAATCTTTCAATTTCTCTTTCATTGTTCTTTAGGTCTTGAATGCTCTTTAAAATTCTGCAGTTTTAAACTAATTCTCATTAGGAATATTCTAAAAATACTGTCAACGTGGAATTCTTAAATGATCAGCTGAGATTAAATTTCTTAAATTCCATACTTGTTCTTAATTTTTTTTCCAACTTTGATCACCATTTTTTTAATCTATTGAACTTCAAGCACACATTATCAGAAAAAATCAGCTTTTATTACTTTAATTTCGATCCACTGAACTTAAATTACGGCATCGTTAATTTTCTTTTTTAATATCTGAATACGTCCTTTATATGTAATTGAAAAAGTGCAAGATACTAAACTGAATATTTTAAGGTTGAGCGGTATTATTAATCCTATCTACTCTTGCCTTCAAGAAAAATAAAAAAAATTTTGTTTGAAATCTTTTTTATTTTATCATTCTGAAAAATTCTTCTGAGAATTTTTTAGGGTACAATAACTATGTCTGGAGTTGAAATTATGAGTGTATGGAAACTCTAAAACTAAAAGTTTGATAGTGTCCTGTTTTAAGAAAATTACCGCTTATAAAATTCTCAAGGCACCGAGCAGGAACATAAAATTTAAGGAAAAAAAGAAGTCTGAACTCGAAAACTAAAATTGAAAGACTAAGTCTAGCTCGTGCAGAATATAAAAGATATATTTTGTGAAACATGCGGAGCTTCATTACGCATTTGGGAATGTATTTTTTAGAAAAAGCGTATAATAATTTGCATTTACTAGCTCTAAACTGAGAAAATGATTTCCTTCAGTTTACAGAGGAGGTGCCCTACGTTATTTGCCATAACTTTCACTTAAAGAAAGCTTTGTAAGCCTTCAATTTTTCTTTATTTAACGTTTTCCTATATTTATCCACAATTATAAAACTTTAATGATGCATTTTGATACGTTAACATCAAAAATATTTTCAATAATAAATAAACTAAAAATTTCTTCTTAGTATTGTTTATATTTTGAAATCTCGTGATTTATTTAACGACCACCTGCTAATGAGCTTATACTGGCTAAATCTCACTCACCAAAGAATCAGATACTTTACAAATACAATATGCTTTCTCCATTTTTCATCCTGTTCATCAATATTTATACATTTGTGTCCAAACATTTCAAAAGTTAGCAATATAAGATTTATATTGAAATGTTCAAGGAAATTCCCTCTAAGTTTAATATAAATTACAAAACCCATCGTTAAATTACTTCAAATGAGGCATTCATGTTTATTTATTCCTTAACCTTTTCTTAGGTGTTGGGATAGCATGCATCCCAAAGGGCCCAAGAATGAATATATTCACACACACACACACACATATATATATATATATATATATATATATATACATATATATATATATATATATATATATATATATGTGTGTGTGTGTGTGTGTGTGTGTGTGTATCTATGTATATATTCATTCTTGGGCCCTTTGAGATACATCCTATCCCACCCCGTAAGGTTAATGATTCCGCAACAAATTTAAAGACCTTAGCAAAAACACTTAGTTTAGCAATTTTGGCCAGTAATTTGTGTCCATGAGAATGAATCGAGAGTTTTAGTTAAAGTTTTCTTGAAATCAATTAAAGTGTTTTACTGTATAGAAAGAACTGTTGCCATATGCATTCAAGATAGCGAAGCACGTAAACTTTTCTGGAGCTCGATATAGTTTCAGTTTGGAGAATACGTGAGCGGTACCAATTGACTAAAATGATGAAGTCAGTGATTTAACTTAAACTAATTATAAGAGAGAGTTCAGACTGTATCATATATCTGTACAAATGAATTCAGTTCTGTATCCTATGCTGTAAGTTAAGAGAGTTTAGGAGTTGTAGGAATCGCTGGTGAAGACAGTTCGCATCTTCTATGACGTAGAATGCCACTATATTGAAAGTCGATGATTCTGTAGTACTACGACAATGTCCATCTGTCAACCCTGGAAAGCTGCACCAAAAGCTGTTATCAAGAACAGTTGGTATGATGAAGTAATCAGGGCACTTGGGAGACCGTGATCAGGAAACAACACCACTGGCCGGATTTTAGATGAAGTTGCTGCTGATTAATTAGTAACTAATGCGTTGAGCACCGCAAAAACTGGTTACTACGCTACCAGTATTCAATGAGATGAAACAAAATTCAAACTATTATAACATCCAGTCGACCCTATATGTTAAGTAAAAGGAAATTTTATTTTGAGCTTATTTCTTCGAAGAAATTCTAGATTAAGAAAACACTAACATCGTACATGATGATCTTCTCAAAACAGCATACAGTAAGGACCATGCCGGTCTAACAAAAAGTAGGAGACCCGAGTATGAGCGACCGAACAGGTACGCTAGCACTGCACTAATAACAAATATTGCAGTAAAAGAAAATGGCTTCTCCCACAGGGTCAAATATTGTAGTAAAAGAAAATGGCTTCTCCCACAGGGTCGAGCCGAAGCTCTTGCCTGAGGGAAACTACAAATTTTACACACACTCAGTAAGTGAAAACTCCAGTATGTAATAATATCCACTTTTTCAAATCTGGACAGAGCGAAGAAGGAAAAAGGGTTGCCATGCACGGAAAACCGCCAAGCGCGGAAGAGGGCCGCCAAAAATAATGTGCCAACAACCTTGCATGAGCAATAGAAAACGGCGAAGAACGCGCCAAGCTAAGTACTTAAGTTTCGCCAAGAACTCCTATTGGTCTCGGCATACAGTGACGACAACAGACCACGTTTTTCGAAGAAAAACGACAACCTGGACCCCGAAGCGAGGCTAGCAATTGAAAACAAACCAGCTCACCGTACAGATGTTAAGAATAATAGGACAGGTCCGAGCTATTCTATTGAACATGGTAACACTGTATACAAATGCGATTGACACGTAAACGCCCTGCTTTCAAGCCTACACCGGCTGACGTGAAAAAAAATGATACCCTAAACTGAGTCCAGCTAGGAATTCCAAGAAATACAATTATCTTCAAGAAAACCGTTACTGGGCCAGAACACACACGAAGCGTGGCAATCCAGGAACGACCACGAGGAATGGTCAAAATAGAGACCATATATTAATTGAAAGTAAGTAAACTAAATTATAAAATTTGGACTACGATTACTAAAAGTTAATAAAAAGAAGTTAGATTTAATTAATAAAATCTGTAACGAAAAATCGTCGTTGCACTAATGATTTAAGAAACACAGCTAGAAGTCAAGGCTTTCACTGACTCAAAGTAAAAAAAATATATAAATCGTTAAAATTACGTATTTTACATCTGATGTTCTGTAAATAAATGAAAGTGGTAGCACCCATTTACAGAAATGTAATCTATGATGTTCATATGCATCTCAGATGGTATCAGTTTATATTCTTTGGTAATTTAAAAAGTACAATTAAAACTGAAGTATGTGAGCAGTTTAACTAGAAGTTCAGGTTCTTTCAAATGAAGATTAAGAAACAATATTTAAAAACAATTGCAAGTAAGAGGTTTTGTAAGCAAGTTCAATTGTTGGAAAACTGGAATTTTGCTTGTGTACGAGAATAAATTCAAACTTATTCTCTAATTGTGATCTCCTTTTATTGTAGGACATTATAATTAAAAATTCAGAGTATTTTATGCATTATTTTATTTACTGATCATCCTCTACATTTTTTACATAGTAGCAAAATCTTAAAGACTACCAAAAACACCATTCCCCTGTAAAATTAAGCGAACCAGTGTCGGAAGTAAGAAAGTATTGCTAATAAAATACTACGTTATATTTTTTTTTATCTGATGACTTAACACTTTATATGTTTTTAGGGTTTTATATGTTTTCAAACACTGTTCTATACAATCTGGAGAAAGTTTATCAATATCAAATTCTATCAATATAGCCACTGGAGGGATAAGGTAAGAATGCTCAACTCTTTAGCTGTGATTAACACTGAATTCTGTGTTCAAAATTTGTCAATTTTACACTTTTATTTGGAAATCAATCAAAATAAATTACCGTACATAGTGTAAAGTAAATGATTAAGAAAATATAGAAAGCACATGCCAAAGTGAGGGATCTATTAAATGCGTACTAAAGAAAATTCATAAGATCTTCTACTTTCTAAATTTATACTTATAATGCATGTTATGGACACACACACCAGGCAAAAACAATCATGTAAAATGCATTTTTAAGTGCTATTTACATAGTCATATCTTTTTCTTGTTTTTTAATGGCTCATTTAGATAAATTATTCCCATTTAAGAAAACCAAAATTCTTTCTTTAGGTAATACTTTTAACCAAAGCTCTTCTACACTGCTGGCCACTGTAAATGCAACACCCTGAAGGAAACATGCAAATAACATGAAATTTACAACATGCATTAGCGGAGGTGAGATATGCAAATGATTAGAATTTCAGCGCAGACGCACATCACGCGTGCCTGTGGCGCCACTTCAAAGCGCTATTTAAGGCTTCGAGATTTCGACGATTTCAAGTTCGGCAATTGTGTTTTTCTTGTGGTTTTTTTTCAAAAAAAAACGATCAATTATGCCTCGTCGAAAACAGCGATCATCTTTTGATCAAGTATCCGAGTTCGACAGAGGAAGGATAGTGGCCTACCGAGATTGTGGATTATCTTTCAGGGAAATCGTGTTGGACGTGTTGGAAGAAACCAAACAACTGTAATGCGGATATGTGATCGTTGGATGCAGGAGGGTACGACGGACCGGCGTGTTCGATCGCATCCACCTCAGCGCACCACTTCACGTGAGGACAGGCAAATTGTGCGCATGGCAGTGACGGATCGCTCAGTCACATCACGAATAGCACAGCACATGCAGTCTGTAACGCATCATCCAGTGTCTGCGCGTACCATTCGACGCCGTTTACAGCAGAGTGGTCTATCCGCAAGACGTCCATTGCTTTGTCTACTCTTGACGCAGAACCACAGACGTCGCCGCCGCCAATGGTGCGATGACAGAAGGATGTGGACGGCAGAATGGAATGAAATTGTCTTTACTGACGAGTCACGCTTCTGTCTGCAACACCACTGTTGGTCGCATTCGAGTCTGGAGACACCGTGAAGAGAGGATGCTGAACAGCTGCGTTATGCACCGCCACACTGGTCCTGCACCGGGTATTATGGTATGGGGCAGTATTGGATATCCCTCTCGCACACGTCTAGTACGCATTGCCGGTACTTTAAACAGCCAGCGCTACATCTCCGAGGTGTTGGAGCCAGTTGTCCTTCCTTACCTTCAGGGCTTGCCCACAGCCATATTTCAACAGGATAATGCGCGACCACACGTGGCACGCATTGTCCAACTGGTTCTTCGTCAATCGCCAGATTGAATTGCTTCCCTGGCCGCCTCGCTCTCCGGATCTTTCGCCGATAGAAAACATGTGGTCCATGGTTGCTCTACGATTGACCCAGATTCCATCCCCAGCTGCCACAGCAGATCAACTTTGGCAACGTGTGGAAGCTGCTTGATCTGCTGTACCCCAAGAACTCATCCAAAGTCTCTTTGAATCAATGCCGAGGCGTGTGGCAGCGGTGATCTCCAACAATGGCGGCTGGCTACTGATTTTGGCAGGAACCACACTTCACAGAATGCCAGCAGTGTACTTTAAATAAGCTCTTCTACTTTAATAAGCTCTTCTTCAAAGCTCTTCTACTTTTAATAAGCTCTTCTGCAAAGCTCTTCTACTTTTAATAAGCTCTTCTACTTTCCAAATTTAGGTAATACTTTTAGCCAAAGCTGTTCTACTTTAAATTAGCTCTTCTACTTTCCAAATTTATACTTATAATTCACGTTATGGACACATACACCAGGCAAAAATAACCATTTAAAATGCGTTTTTAAGTGCTATTTACATAGTCATATCTTTATCTTGTTTTTTAATGTCTCATTTAGATAAATTATTTTCATTTAAAAAAACCAAAATGCTTTCTTTATACTTTATACAGGTAATACTTTTAACCAAAATGTTGTAAATAACATGTGAACAAACAAGTGAAAATTTTACCATGTCAGTTGGGTGACGAAAATAAACTGCTACACACAAAATTTTGGGAATGCATCTAACTTTATGTTATTTCAAATAGTTTTCTTTTCTCAAATTTAATTCCTCATAGTTTAAGAGAATGCCATTAATGAAAGACTGTGCTCTTTTATGCTATGAGATATTTCTCCTTTTTTTAAGCAGTAGTATAGTACTAGAACCCAATGATTCATAACAGCGTGTTTAATATTATTCAACGGAAATTTTTAAAATGATTAATGAACCAAAGTGGCTGAATGAATGATTAAAACTGAGAGGAAAAAAAATTCCTTTTTTTTCTTACATTTAGTATCTCATTCATTTTACAGTGACTCTTTTTTTCTGTGCTGTGGAAACTGCGGAAATTCTGTACGCGTTGATTTTATCGAACAAAAAAAAAAGTCCCTGAAGAATGTTTTCATTCGACATGAATCTCTAAGATACAGGAGGGGGGGATACATTTCATGGTTAAAAGAAAAAAAAATAGTTGAAGCTTTTAGCTTAATCCCTAGATACAGAATTCAAGAACTTTTTGTAACAAAAAAGTTCAAATAGTTTCCTTTCCGGAATTTCTAGAATGTTCAGACTCATTTTTTTTGTTCGCATCCTCGTACTTGAAATACGTATTGAAATATTCACATATATTTATATCAAAGGACAGAATCATAAAGCAGCGGAATTAAAAGAGCACATAATTAACTTTTAAGTAACGTTGCATTGGAAATTTTAAGATTAATATCGCCACCATGTCTCTTCCCATTCATAAAATTACCGCGTTTAAAACATACCAACAAAAGAATTTATGGATGGTTATTAGATTTTTGAGAAGTGGTGACTGACTAAGCAGCGGTAAAAGCATTGGCGATATTTCATAAGTTAATGTGTTTCAGCGAAGGTGTAGTCTAAGTGCTGTAACGAATTATAGCATTCCTGTCATAACAGTGTAAAATAGGTATGACCAAAAACTGGTCTATTGCTTTGGTTGGTTGAGAGCGCTCTGGTATTTTTTTTTTTTTTTTGCTACACGAGAACTAATTAGACAGGGACCTAACGCTTAAAGTCGATTCCGAAAGGGTACAAACATCCATGCCAGTAGAGGAACTCGAAACTACCGACTCTATATCAAGAAAGTTAATTTTTTTTTTAAATTGGTGCCATACGCACGAATTAAAAAAAAATCAGGTAGTCTCTTCTAACGAAACTACCAAGGGTTATTACCGTAGGATTACTTATCATTGCTTACTTCTTTTGTATGTATATATGTATGTATGTTATGTGTATATATATATATATATATATATATATATATATATATATATATATATATATATGTTATGAGGGGTACCAGAGATTTTGCATTGTGTAAACTTGGGAGGTGAACTCCAAAGGTAACGATACGTTTATAAATAAAAAAATAACATTTATTATATAATATTATACAAAAAGGTTAGTTTTACATATTATAAATGAAAATCTTGAATATATATATAATTTGTATAAGAATTAGGCCATGTTGTATCTGCTTCCTGCGGCAGAACCATTACGGGTCGCACGAAAATAAGTTAAAAATACCAGTTCCAATTTTAGCACATTTTTAAAGGGGAGAAATGACCAACTTGGGGACCTCTGATGAGGCAGCAAGGCATGGCATGGAGTCGTTCGGGCACTTCTACCGGTGGAGGCCGCAGATATGGGACGAAGATGATGGGTCCCTTCGGTGGAGGCAGCAGGTGCGGTGCTGGCTGTTTAAAGCAAACATCTCGCTTTAGCGGGGGCGCCTCTCTCCTCTCCTGGTCATTGCGCAGCAGTCACCGGTCTTTTGCCACAGCTCGCCACACAATCTTTGACCCTCAGCCTCCACTCTAGCCGTCGATTCCCAAAAAACTCGGAGTTCATTTCCCCCTTTTTGGTTTAGGTCCTCCCGAGGTTGGTCTCCCACGCAAAATTATTGCCGTTCCGTGTATTTTATTCGTGGGCAGGATGATACGACATCCCCACGGTTGACTCACGTGGTATTTTTATTTCCGCAAAAATTGGATGTCCCTTGAGTCTTTCCTGGAATTTCTTCCTCCCCTCCTAAGGAATTTTCGGGTGCGATGTTTCTTGGAAATTGGTGCAGGTGCAGGCCAGATCCCCTTTTTCCAATATGGCCGTTTTATGGCCCGTAAACATGTTGACGGAAAAAGAAAATGGTGATACTGTTGGAAGGAGACAAAATGTTCAAATTGTGGATCCTTCACAACGATATATGTCAAAATTTTGACGCATTTTGGTACTTTTCTGTTTAGCTGTTTACTGCTTGCCCAAGCGATACAGACTGGGTTTGGCACTCTGTCAAAATTGTAACTAGCGACGAAGGACATCTGAAATTTTGCCTTCCGGAGGACCGTTATGCAGAAACGTAATCATACGTTAAAACGTTAAAACGCAAGCAGTGATTCTCGGTTCATGTCCCTGTATTTCAAGCCACGAGAGGAACAATTTTCTCTTCTTCAAAGCTATAATTCTCTACTGATGTAGCAATCAGTTTCTTCCCTCTGAGTACAAATTCCTCCTGTTTTGTTATTATCTGTAATTCTTGGGTTTACAGGGGTTTTGTTGTTATTTAAATGCAGTTTTTTTGCTATTTCACTAGCATTACACAAAGTTATATTTTAATTATCAAGTAAAATTACTTTCTGTTTTTGTTTCAATGTACATATATTTGTAGGTCAACACCCTAGCCATTCGACCCTAATGTTTCCGGATCAGTTTTAAAAAAATTGATGAATTTATTCTTAGAGAATTAAAATACGAGTAGTTTGGGACTATTTATGGACTGAGACAGAATTTTTTTAACTCTTACATCTATATCTATAAGTCCTCGATTATAAAGTTTTAAGTGTGAATCGTCATAATAACTTGAAATATACTTAAAATTAAATTACTGTCAAATATTTATCACGAGAAAATGCGATATTTAAGAGGTGTTTAAAAGATATTTAAGAATGAACATCCTGCATTTTATAGTTTCATTTTTCTGCTACTTTGTTTCCTTTTCATCAGACTCCAAAGGCTCGACCTATTAATTAATTATTCGTTGGTTTCTTTAATATTAAAAAACATTTTTGAGAAACTCTTATTTCTGGATGCATTTCTTGATACAGGGGAATATGTTTTGCTTGAATTCAGAAGAGCCCTCAGCTTATTTCCTATAGAAAGAATTTCGGAGAGTTCTAATGATTGCTTAGGGGAACACCAAAAATTTTTATGTTTCTCTAAAGGTAACCTAGCGCGATCATTAAAGTTGTGCATTAGTTGATCTCATATATTTTCTGTGGTCATGACAAGCTACGGGCAATTTTCCTAACGATATTTTACAGATGCTTAAGATAAATAAGGGTATTATTTTTGTTCATTAAGAAATAAAAATTTTGCATTTCAGGATTTATATCGTTACCCTCCTACGCCCTTGAATATAACATGCTTACAACAATAAACTGCAGTTCACAATACTTAGAGAACCCGAATGGCAACATTTTCCTTCTTTCAGACTTCCTAAAGTCCCCAAAAGCCTTTATCGCTCCTTTACTTTATTTCATCATATATTCCCACGTATAGATGAGAAAACTCGAGATCTCTAATTCTCTCAATACTCTAAGATTTCAAAGCATCTAAGACGTAGCATTTCACTAAACACGCCGAAACGTTCAAAGCTTAGTGAAAGAAAGTTTGTTAAGGCACTGATAAAGATATTTATTTGATATGCCTTCTAGGTACTTCATAGTTTCTGGACATCGGAGCAACTCTCAATAACAAAGGGCTGTAATATAATTCCCCTCCTCGAGAATACAGATTGTAAAATTCCATAGCTACTGGTGGTATTTCAGAATAAAGGAATTTCTGAGATCAAACATCTGGTTTGGAATATTCATTATGATAAGAATATTTAAATCCTCGCATTTGTTCTTTAGCCTGTTGAATGAGACCTTCATTGTTGAATTTAAATATATAATTAACTTGTTGAAAGTTACAACCAAAATATAAATAATAAATATTCAGCGATTAAAATATTTTTTTGAAAATGAATGAATGAAATTGAATTTATTCGCGATTAAAATTTTTTTTTACTAAGCCTCATTTTTTCAATCCTCGGATTAAAATTTTCGAAGTTAGGTAATCCGATACAATGGTGTTTTTTTGTTTTTCTTTTACTTTAAGGAAAACATTTAAGAATTTATAATTGAATTTATTAGATATTAACTACACGAGGATCTCTCAAGAAAGGGATTAATTGTTTTATTAATGGATAAGATGAATTAATTTAGATAATACAGTTTTTAAAAAATTGCCGAGTTTCTTTTCTCAGATGAGTTTCAGGCTAAAACTTTTAAGTAAATTCGGGGATTTTAGGAAGAATAACACTAGATATCAGTTATGTTACAAATGTAACAACTTACAAATACACAATTACGCAGCTATACATACACGAACATACGCGTACACACTTAGCTGACACTAACTACTCATACGCTGAATTATGTATATACACACACTATAACAAAAAAAATCGAAGCACCAAGAAGGAGTTGTCCGGTTGTAATGGAATTTCGTATGCAAAGATGTTTCGACCAAACATGCAAATGATTGAAATTTGGTGGCCAATGAATAGCGGGAGTTCCAGCGCATCAGAACTGCGCCTCCAACATATAAGAAGCGAATATATATATGAAGCTATTTTCGATCTAATGTTAAACATTTCTCAACTGATCTTATGTCTTTTGCAACAATGCCTTGCTTAAGAATTCGTGCTTATTACGAGCCTATTTCAGAGTCTGGAAAAGGTCATGTCATTGGATTGAAAGAAGCTGATTGAGCAAATCTAAGAACCGCTCGACATCTGGGACGAAGCGATGCAGCGATTAGAGTGCTGGTAAGAGTAGTCAACATAGGCAGATTTAAGCGTCAGGACGGCAACTGTCGACCTAGGACCACAGCAGATCGAGAAGACAGTGCGATTGTCAGATCAGCTGTCACAGCAGCGGACGCCGTTACGCCACTTATCCCTCACGCCTATACACCGTCAAGTCCGAATACAGTGGTACTTAACTCGAAAAACTTAGACCCGGGGACGTAGAGTCTTTAGTGATGAGTCCCGTTTCCAACTGTGTCGTGGCGACCACCGAACAAGTGTGTGGAAGACGTACAGGGCAGCTTGGGGATTCTGCCCTTACTATCGCACGCCACACAGGCCCACAACAGGACGTTCTGGTCTGGGGTGCCATTTCCTTGTAAATCGGACCTCTTTGGTATTCATTAGTGACACACTTACAGCACACCGGTACGTAGACGAAATTCTGTGACCCGTTTTGTTGCCGTTCCTTTTGCGCTACCCCAGACTTACTTTTCAACAAGATAATGTCCGGCCGCATACGGCACATGTTGACATGAATTGTCTTCAAGCTTACCAGGCACTTACTTGGTCACCTAGGTCGCCTGATCTCTCCCCCATTGAGTACATTTGGGACTTGGTGGGAAGATTGCAACTATCTCGGAATGTTGCCGATTTAACTCGAGGGTTGGAAACAATTTGGCATGAAATCCCGAGGGCACCATCCGGGGACTTTATCGGTCTATGCCACGCCGGGTGACAGCTTGCATCTAGGCCAGAGGTGGATCAACGCCGCATTGACTCCCTCACTTTCTAACTATCAAACTCTGGAATAAACCCTTCAATTGTTTTGAAATTTTAATCAGGGTTTTTTCTGTGCACGTTCTTCACATTCACAAATTTTTTTTGCTATCGGACAATTCCTTCTTGGTGCGTCGATTAATTTTTGTTATAGAGTGTGTTTATATCCAATATTTGTATTTTCCGCAAACAGAATTCGTAAAATATTATATATCACAAACACATATTCCACCTCTTATAAAATTCTTTCACGTTTCTACGGATTATGGCAACCCAAAATCCGGAAAGAGCTATGAATATATGAAAACAGGCATGAATATAAATGTGAGAGCCACGATTAGTTTTCCTAAAATAACAAAATCTGCAGCAATGTTAGATATGAAAAGCAAAGCGTCTCAGAATCTATACATTAAATGGCATCGAATACTGAAAGCCAGTTACTTTAAGCAAGTCGAGGTTTCTGGTGAAATGAATATTTAACTAGCTTTTTAGGAAACACTTGGACGCTATATTCTGAACGAAAAGCACGTTTCTTTCATGTGATGAAATACTGAACCATACTGGAAATACACACACATATATATATGTATATATAAATATATTTATATACATATAGACACACATACACATATACACACACATATACACACACATATATATATATATATATATATATATATATATATATATACACTGCTGGCCACCCAAATTGCAACACCAAGAAGGAAAAGAGATATCACAACAAAATTTATTTTGTAGATAACATGTTGACCAAGTATCAAATGATTAAATTTATAGACTTCTGTGAAGTGTGGTTCCTGCCAAAATCAGTAGCCAGAGTAGCCGCCATTGTTGGAGATCACCGCTGCCACACGCCTCGGCATTGATTCAAAGAGACTTTGGATGAGTTCTTGGGGTACAGCAGACCAAGCAGCTTCCACACGTTGCCAAAGTTGATCTACTGTGGCAGCTGGGGATGAAATCTGGGTCAATCGTAGAGCAACCATGGACCACATGTTTTCTATCGGCGAAAGATCCGGAGAGCGAGGCGGCCAGGGAAGCAATTCAATCTGGCGATTGACGAAGAACCGTTGGACAATGCGTGCCACGTGTGGTCGCGCATTATCCTGTTGAAATATGGATGTGGGCAAGCCCTGAAGGTAAGGAAGGACAACTGGCTCCAACACCTCGGAGATGTATCGCTGGCTGTTTAAAGTACCGACAATGCGTACTAGAGGTGTGCGAGAGTGATATCCAATACCTCCCTATACCATAATACCCGGTGCAGGACCAGTGTGGCGGTGCATAACGCAGCTGTTCAGCATCCTCTCTTCACGGTGTCTCCAGACTCGAATGCGACCATCGTGGTGTTGCAGACAGAAGCGTGACTCGTCAGTAAAGACAATTTCATTCCATTCTGCCGTCCACATCCTTCTGTCATCGCACCATTGGCGGCGGAGACGTCTGTGGTTCTGCGTCAAGGGTGGACAAAGCAATGGACGTCTTGCGGACAGACCACTCTGCTGTAAACGGCGTCGAATGGTATGCGCAGACACTGGATGATGCGTTACAGACTGCATGTGCTGTGCTATGGTTCGTGATGTGACTGAGCGATCCGTCACTGCCATGCGCACATATTTGCCTGTCATCACGTGAAGTGGTTCGCTGACGTGGATGCGATCGAACACGCCGGTCCGTCGTACCCTCCTGCATCCAACGATCACATATCCGCATTACAGTTGTTTGGTTTCGTCCAACACGACTACCGATTTCCCTGAAAGATAATCCACAATCTCGGTAGGCCACTATCCTTCCTCTGTCGAACTCGGATACTTGATCAAAAGATGATCGCTGTTTTCGACGAGGCATAATTGATCGTTTTTTTAAAAAAACCACAAGAAAAACACAATTGCCGACCTTGAAATCGTCGAAATCTCCAAGCCTTAAATAGCGCTTTGAAGTGGCGCCACAGGCGCGCGTGATGTGCGTCTGCGCTGAAATTCTAATCATTTGCATATCTCACCTCCGCTAATGCATGTTGTAAATTTCATGTTATTTGCATGTTTCCTTCAGGGTGTTGCATTTACAGTGGCCAGCAGTGTATATATATATATATATATATAAACTTGTGTGTGAAAGTATACTTGCTTTTTACTTTCATGTAAAAGGAATTTTAAATGAAGTTTTTGATATGTAACATTTATAAAGGGTTAAATATATTGAAAAAGTAAATGAAACGAGGTTGTATAAACTAATATTTTTCTCATTTATTACCTTCAAAATATGCGGGCCGTGGCGGCCTTGTGGTACAGCGCGCTGGTTTTCGGTGCTGAGGGTGCTCAGATCGAATCCTGGCGAAGCGCCGCTAAAATGCCTCCGTTTGTGTCGTCCCTTCATAGGGGGCAATGCTGGTCTGCCTATATGGCGCCCCCATAATAAAGTGGCCAGCAAAACTGCGGTGAATTATAGGTGAGTGTCTTCACGACAAGTGCCTCCGCATTGAAACAAAACCTTCAAAATATCGTTATACGGG
Source organism: Dolomedes plantarius (assembly GCA_907164885.2). NCBI lineage: Eukaryota > Metazoa > Arthropoda > Arachnida > Araneae > Dolomedidae > Dolomedes > Dolomedes plantarius. The sequence goes on along the minus strand of OU015493.1, from coordinate 86,898,255 downwards.
ATTAACGGGTTATTAACAACATTTTAAACGATTGGTTCAGGGTATATTTGATCAAATATTAAAATTAAGCAGTGTTAATATGAGTTCAGTAACATGCATAATAGATTCAGTAAAACGCATATGCCTCAGATACAGACAATTATGATATCTGTTCATTAGGGAAACATTATGCTGTCCATTAGATCATAACTTACGAGCCTTGTCAGTTTCGAAAAGTTTTGCAGATAACTTTTTAAAAGTCTGTAGCAAAATTACAACAAGAAAACCCTAAAAGTAATTATTTTTGCGTTTAGAAATTCAAAATTAGTACTTGAGGTTTTCACAGTTTTAAAATCGTGCATCTTTGATTACAACAACGCTACAACAACAATCCACCTTACCTAGAAAACCCAAATAACGATTTTCCTTATTTTAAAATTTCCTTGTGTTGTCATAATCAGTTCTTTTACCTTCCCTTTAACAATTATTTCTTTTTACTTTGCATTACATAAAATGGAGAAGGAATCTCTTGATATCTAATTATCTGTTTCAAAGTTTTCTAAGAAGTTCATAATTTTTTCTCACTTCAAAGATGGAAAAAATTATCCTCTATCAAAGGCTCTTTCAGACTGAATAATCCAAGTCAGATATGGCTCCGAATGCATTCATCTAATACACAAGAAGCTGTATAATCCAACTTCCCATCAGTGCATAATCGGACAAGAGAGCAAACCTACAAAAGTTTAAAAGTTGAGTTAACCCTTCAGCGGACGCGCCAATTTTTGGAACACCGGCAGGGGCGCTAGGCACAAAGTGCAAAATCTCTTTCAACCTTGATAATTCCTTTTGTAATGAACTTTTTTTTCAAATTGAAAATTATAATCCTGCGTTTTATGACAAGATATAATATGTTGATTATATTGAGATATATTTATAATTAAAGACCAAAGAATGCAGATACAATCGCCTTATTTCAAAACTGTCCGGTTTATTGGATTTAAGGACAACTTGTGAATTCATTCCTATTATGTCCAAAAACTTAAAAACAATGAGATTGTCCATCTTTGTGATATACGGGATACCGTGTAATAGTTGCACATTGGATCGACTACATCATCTCCTGCTTTTGTCGCATTGCAATCCAGTATAATTGCTGGTTTACCACGGTTAAATCCCGACTAACAATGAATTTAAAGGAATACAAGGGTCAGAAAATCAGACCTGCATTAGAAAGGGTGTAGCTATGAATAGAAATTGCTTAGAAAATTCAAACCTTACATGTAGAAACAAACCATTCAAAATTACGAAAATGTTGCACTTTGTACACGGGCGCGCCTGCTGAAGGGTTAAATAGCTGGTAGGGACCGTCACACGGTTAGCTCACACATTTAGCTGTGAAAAGAATTATGATAAGCCAAATAATATTATTTTTCTTAACTGGAGAACCAATAATCCTCAACAGAGATGTTTGAATTCGGGTTTTATTAAAACTCAATTTTCTCAGTTTTAGTGTAGTATGGGTTGGCTTCTTGTTCCATAACACTCTTTATGTATACTCCCCAGATCTCGAAAGTTCGTTTGAATACACGGCGAGACAGAATGGACTCCCACATTTCAAAGGTTAATTAAAACCGAACGAAAAATAAGGTGCAGAAAATGCTTTATATTTTCGAAATTTACTTATAATCTAGTTCTTTTTCCATTAGGTCTTGAAAATAACATCACCCAGGTGGCGCACGTTACTTGCGATTCGCTGCCGAAGCCGTTCTCTAATGTTTTCCATCGCTCGATTGACCATGTCTGTTGAAATGGCAGCAACATACTCCCGAATAGAATTCCTGACGGACAAGTTACACATTTCCAGGTGTTCTAATGCTCTTGGTTTCTTGAAGGCGACCTCTTGGTTTCCTTGGTAATGCAGACCCACTTGCTATCACGTTTGAAACCCATCGCAGAATTATTTCGGTTAGGTCCGGCATCAGTTGTATTGAGCCCGAAGAACGTCCTAAATGCCCCCGTGTGTCGAAGTTACAGAATGGTTGTTTACAAATAACGCATTGATAACGAAACCCCGGACCAACTCATAGTGTCTGCAGACAACTAGAAAATCTACCCGAACTGTCCCAACTTCCCGCGCCGTCCTAACCTCCCCCCCCCCCAGGGCCCCGGGTTGCCCCAATTGGTCGGCAGATCTGTACTGTCCGTCCGGCGTCCAGACCCATATGAAACATAAACCGAACAGGGGAAATCAACCCTCGGCTGAGTTTGCAGGTATTTACTACGCAGCTTCTGGTCCTCAGGTTAATCATGGTCTACGCGAAAGCGGAGAGGTCCGAGGTGCATTCTAGAAATTACCCTAACCTCCCCCACCCCCCGCTCCCTTATCAATGACCTTCAGAAATGTGGGAGTCCATTCTGCCGCATCCTGCATATTATATATTTTCTTTCCCTATACAGCTCCGAGGACCTAAGTAATGACGTAGAATAACAATCAGACAATCATCGCAGGTGGGATTTATTATTATTATTATTTTTGAATGGGGCACTACGATGAAAGAAAGGAACGGCCATACAGAAGCACAATGTCCCCACAATAGACGCATCTTTAAAAAATGAATGGTATAGAGAATTGACACTTCTACCCTACCTTGGGTGTATATAATTTGAAGTGGCACTCTAATGAATTAGGTTCAAACACAATTCTATATTAATAAACATTTATTTCAAAGTGCAACATATTACTTTGCTTTTCAACATAAGCATACGTATTACTAGTACGAGATATATATAACATTCATGCAAGGGATATTATTCCCGTATAGACACGTTGCAAAGAAATTCAGTTTGAAATACTCACAATACTTTAAAGTCAACCAGCAATGCTGCTACGTAAACTTTAGGCCACAGAACTCTAAATAACTTTCGTCTAACACAAACTCGTGTAGGTTAGCATCAACCTAGCCAACATTATCTAAAACACCACTAGCGGCAGCTCGCAAAACTCCTTTCACTTTCTTTCACCTCCTCTCACTTCGTTTCTTAAATCTAGCTGCTTGGTATTTATACCAACCGCGCATGCCACAATTAGCATATCTTAAGCGGCTTCTTTAACTTTATTCACATGAAAGTTCGATTATTGTGAATCGAATCTTATGTAAACCTTACAATGGTTTAAAGCAGTGATTCCCATGATTCCCAACCGCGGCACTTTAAGGTGCCGTAAGATTGACTCAGCGTGCCACAAGTTTTTCTTTTTTCAAAAGAAATATATTAGTAGGGCCCTTAAAATAAAGATAAGTCGAATAATTACTCTCACGCCCGACAGATCGACACAAATCGATGCACTCGTTCCTGAGGATAAATTAGCTACCCTCACACTCACGACCATGCCAATAGTGGGACTTGAACCCACAGACTCTGGTACGAAATTCCAGCACCCTAGCCATTCTGCCATCGTCCGGCCAAAGTGCAATGAAACTACTGAAAGGGGTACACAGATTGCTCACTCTGTCTGCACTGTTAGAATTTGAGCTTTGAATTCTGGTTGGGATATACCCAACCAGCGTTAGGTGCCCCTAGGTGGAGTACCTAACTTGAGGTACACCCAATCAGGTTAGGCTTGATATCAAACATTTGTGCTCTAAGCATCAATCTCAAGTCTCACATCGTCAAAATCTTTTTAACTATTTCTATTGTAGTCTTCTAGTGTAATACTGTACTGAATCACATGGCTATTTTTGGAACTGTTTTAATATATCCAGCTCTAGTCTTTGTTACTTATATCAATGAAATCAGCAATGGAGAAAGTATTTATTTGAACTCAAATGTGACATATTTCTGAAAAATATTTTTTTTTTCCGAACGCGGAGGAACTTGTCGCTACACATTCGCCTGCATGAACACCGCGAGACTGCTGGCCATTCATTTAAGGGGACACCGTATAGGTGGCCAGCGCTACCTCCTTCATGCCGGTCCTGTAATTTAGAACCGAGTCAAGTGACGAGACCGGTGCACTTGACCCCGCACCTCCAGAGGTAAATTTGAGAACTTGGAGGACATTGCAGCCATGAAATATTTTTCGTGCACCAGCCGCCATTAGTGTATTTAGGGATGGATTTGTCAGTGACGGGCATCAAACCAGCGACGTTCAGATCACTGGCTCACTGCCTTTGCCAACTGGGCCACCGCGCCCTTCCTGAAATATATAGTACCACTTCAATATTGAAGAAATTTTAAAACACTAAATTATAGCAAGCGTACCCTAAGTTTCTAATCTTATTACAAAGGATGCCACAAACACAAAAAGGTTGGGAATCCCTGGATTAGAATCTTTAACTGCATGCAACGCTCTCTTTCCATACTGTTTCAATAGCTTATCCCAGTGGTGCGCAAACTTTTGTCAACCGCGACCCACTTTCTTTAAATAAAAAAATCACTCGACCCGGAAGAATATTTTTCGGTCGTAGCAATTTTTTTTTTAATTAGAAAAATGTTAAAGAAGAAAAGAAAAAAAGAAAGAAGAGAATTTTGACAAACTATTTTTTAAATCAATGAATCTAGGGTATCTATTTACCTTGCATTATAACAAGGGGGGGGGGGAATCTTGCTTACATTCTGTGCTTGTTTTGGGCAAATCTAGTGTGACTGAAACATGTTATTTAAATATTAATATGTATTTGCACGAAATAAAGGAAAATATTAAAAATATCTTATTACACAAAATGCAATGCATATTTTTAACCTTTAGCTTACTCGGCCAATTTTTCCGATTCCCTCCTTAGAACGGGAAATTTCATACTCTGTTTCTAAGAACGACTATTCAGACGGTTATATGTATAAATACAAGTGGTTATCAAAATAATGGAAACACTAATAAACATCATGAAAACCTTTATTAATACGGCGCAGGATCACCTTTGTCATGTAATATCACCTTATTCCCCTTGGAACTGTATTATACAAGTCATGAATAGTAGTTAAGAATATATTATGCCATTCTTCAGGGAAAAATAATGAAAGTTCCTGTAGAGATGCTGTGGTATATATCGATACCTAGCTCTATCCGCTTATACAGATCACAGTGGTTGGATGACATAGTCGGGGGCAATTATACACGGCAAGATAAGATATTTGACTTCTTTTTCATGCTCTCCAAACCAATACTTGATAGATTTAGCTGTATGTATAGGAAGAATATTATACCGGAGAACGCCATCTCCTACAAAAAACAATGCTTGAACCATAGGATGGACTAGTGAGCTAAAATTTTGACATAGTCCTTCTCATTCAATCTCCATTTTAGGGTTACAATAGGGCCTAAAGAAAACCATGAGATGCAATCCCAAACCCTGATAGATCTATCTCCATGATTGGCAGTTGAGATAAGACAGCTAGGATCTTACGCTTGTGTAGGTGTTCTCCAGACATACGCATGTCCTGTTGCGAGGAACAATGCGAACAATGATTCGTCGGACCAAAGGCCGTTTTTCGACATATTACTCGACCAGGATTTGTGCTCGGGGCACCATTATGGACGATATTTTGTATTGGCATCAATTACAAGTGGTTTGGGAAAGGCTACCCCTTCTACCCTCTTCTGAAAGTCCCCTTCTGCCTCTAATGGTCGATACCGAAACATGCAGATGCAGATTGAGCTCTTCGGTCATTTTGGTTGCAGTTGTTTTCTTTCTTCGTGTCACAATCCGCTTCAGCTCTCCCTTTCGTCCATTATTCTGTTTGGCAAAAGATGCTTTTCCGAGCACTCTGTATGTTATCATGACTTTCGATATCATAGCTCGAAAAACACCCATTAGCCTGGGGTTGTAGTAACAGATACTCCAATTTAAGCGAGCCCAAACAATTTGCTCTTTTCTCAATGTCTGCAAGGTTTCACGTTTTACGCTGTTCCCCCAAAAAGCACGATGCCGTTAGCTTCATTACTGCTATCTGACAATAGAATAATACATACACTATATTATATAAAAATACCGGTGGCCAGACTTGTTTTTTAAGGAATACGAAGCACATAAGAACCACTAATATTGATAGGTGTTTCCATTAATTTGATAACCACCTGTATATATTCATTCTTGGGATATATGGTATCATTCCCCGTAAGGAAATGTTTAATTAAATAATTCAATTATTCAACTTCAAACTATCAGCGACCCCTGGAATTTTCTTTGCAGCCCCCCTGTGCGTCGCGATTCACAGTTTTCACATGGTATCTTATCCAATAATTTCAATTCGGGAGGGGGTGGGGAGGTAAAATATGCATAATAATGAAAGATAGTCTAATACATAGGATGAAACTTTAATGGTGGTAACTAGGTATGAACAAAGTATACAGAAAAGATACAGGAGTCAAACTTTTAAATCCCTTTAAAGTAATAACCAGCATTGTTTAGCACCCGTTGCTAACGTTCTAGAAGCTCCAGGATGCCGTTGGCAGCACTTGATCTGTTAATCGTTCAAATGGAGAGGTCTACAACTTGCAGAATGTCTAGTGGAATACCGGAGCGGTTCTTTCATCTTGGGGATGAGACAAAGTCACGGTCCGGAGTATATTAAGGATGATAGAGCACTTCCCAGTCCCAGCGAGCAAACACATCAGACACAGTGTGCGCACAAGCATTTTCCTTCCATAAGTACGATGCAACAAATTATTTCGTACAATAAACCGGTAACTAAAACATGGCTGTGTTCATCCTGTCATTGAGCAAGAGTGGGATGTTTGTGGGGAGAGCGCATTCACTCTGAGATAAGGCAGGTATGTGACATAAATGTGATGCAAGCGGCTTTCCTGGGTTCTGCCGCTTGGGGAATCTAAAACAGTTCTGCCACTATTAAAGTTCCATCCCTCGTAGTTTAAATCCTCTAACATACAGCAAAATCTATGAACCAATAAATAAAATTTTGTTTTACTTACAATGCCCTTATTTAAAAAAAAACCTTTATTATTTTATTAAGTGGAACATAGAAGGGAATTTTAGAAAAAATATTCATTGTTTTCTTTTTATCAGTAAATCTTCAAATCAAAAAAATTGAACATTTCAAAATGAACTGACAAATAATATCGTTCCCAAATAATCCGATTTCGCACACTACTTTATGCACTATTTTTATCCAGTAAGTTATTTCATTCTTTGCATCAACGCACACTTCCATACATATCTTCCACATCCGCTAACCCGCTGGATAACGGGAATCATCATAAACAGTTTAACATCCATTCAATTTTCTTTTCAGCCTCGCTGAAGGTAAACAGAGCAAGACATTGACGGAGTGTATGGCCGTCTCAGATAAGTTCTTTTAGCCGTTTTATTGCGTAATCGACTTATCACTCACAGTATAGGGTTTATTTCTTCAGGTTGTATTCAATGAAAGGATATAAAATCCTTTGGGTATTAAACATGTTTATTTTTTATTAAATTCCTTTATAGACTTTCTTCAGTCGGTAAAAATGATAAATATAGTATATTTACTCGCTAGCATAAAATCCGCAAATCTGAAATGACAGGAACATTATTCGATTGTTTATGCTTCTTACAAAATCTTCTGTCATCGTTTGTAGTGTTTTTTATCATTTGATTTCGTTGCTTTTTATGTAAGCTTTGTTTTAGGAAAGTGCAATCAATTAAATCTACCTTTAGTTATCTCATGTGGTATGTAGTCTCCAGATCGTTTTATCAGACGTATCTAGAGAACTCTTTTGCGCATTCGTACATATTTCGCACTATCAAAATTAAGTATCAGGGTTGGGCTTGGAACTGGGGGTGCTCGAATCCCGACGAAACCACTTCGTGTCTAGGCTGGATATGAGCTCGTTAAATCTGTAGACCAGAAAGTCCCATGAGGTCACAGAGGTTGGGAGAAGGTACAATCTCCCCAAATGTCACCCTTAGGTAGTGCTCGGTCGAAATTGAGGTGGCACCAGGGGTTGGTGTTGGTTCACCTATACTGTGCCCGTTTGAAACCAACCAACGATTTTTGCGAACTACGTGCAAATGTCTTCAGGGATGTGTAAATGTCAAGTACCCTGCACTGACAAACCCTAATCAAGTGTCATAGCTCTTGATTCCAGATTTCCAAATTGAAGATAGTAGTTGTGTATATTATGTAACAGTTCAATAGTGTGCTTGCTATAAATTTTACTCGCAGGTTGGTTTTTTAATTTTTCTGGGCAAAGTCTATTATGAACATATTCGTAATGAGCCTAGCGATTAATTGGAAACGCTCTTCCGATGAAAAATAAACGCTTATTTTGTTTGCCGATATACTATGAGATAGCTTTGGAGACGTCGATAGAATTCTGAAAGACATATGGACGGGATCTAACGCTTGATCTCTAAGGTTAAAGTATATCGAGTGTTAAATCTTTACTTATTTATTGTCATCAATGATGTCAGTTCTATGAGATTTTATCTAACTTAACTGTTCTGTCATTCTACAAGAAAACAAAGAAAAAAGCTGGAGGACCGCATTTTCCTCTTACATTTCGAAGCCAACAATCTTTCAAGAACTGGTGGGCATGCGGCAGAATATGTTTTATGTTTCTTTGTGGTCTTTCTTTCTTAATGTTGCGCATAGTTATGATTTAAACAGACGAATTATGTGCGAAACTGTGGTATTATTATAATCGTATTGAAGTATATTACAAAATAATGTAGATTGTAAAACAATGTTAAATAGTAAACTGTGAATATAAATAAAATAAACGTTGTAAAGGATAAGTAAAGATATAACAGTATGGAGGTAAAACTGGGACAAGCAAAATGGAGACTTTTAAACAAATCTGCGCAGCTGGGGCCGCGATGTCAAGTGTCGGGTCTTTCGGGGACTGGTCAAGCGGATGAAGTTGCAGCTATCAGACATCGACATTTCTTGTGCATAACGGAGAGATGACATTTATAATTGAGTTATCTTTCTTTAAGATATGCCGCAGATCTTGCAGCACAATACCAATATCCGTCGGAAGCATGTATGCTATATTTATACATGCATACATATCAATTCGCCTAAAACGTATCAATTTACAATCATACGTAAAATACCTAAAATAACCAAATCCCTATTTACCTAAAATATGTCCTGAAAACAGGAAAAAAAGATTTCTTAATAACCACAATATAATAAAAAGGCGGTTACATGTTTCGGACTAAGTAATAGTCTATGACAAGGGTCTCCAAACTTTTTAGCCTAAGGACCCACACTAACTCCTAAGTCTCCAGGGCCAAGACCTGGATATCTATCTTATCATACCAACATACTATAATTTTGAATTACACGCAAATTCTCGTTTCGGAATTAGCCGGCAAGTGAGATGTCTATTATAATGTTTGATTTCATTATGTAAATTACCTATGTATGTTACTTATTGTAAGTTTTTAGGATAAATCTCGTGTCATTAATTACAGTTAAAATGTTCAATTTCATTATGTATGTCAGTTATTGTGTTTCTTAATTAGTCGTTAAATAAATACACCGGATTATTATTTTGTATGATTTATACTTACATTGTAAATTTTACAATGTAATCAAAATAAACTATGACGGGCTGGATACCGGGCATGTCCACATACCAGTTCCGCGGTCCGGACTGGTAGTACTCGAGGGCCGTAGTTTGGAGACCAATGGTCTATGATTAGGCCGAGGAGCATTACGGGGGGATTATCACTATGAACAATTCACAAATGTGTAGGATCACATAAACTCCGATAATCTAAATAGGGACGACAATCGAAAATTTTAGAAGAAATGGCGTTTGAGGTGACGGCTACCCTAAAGCTATGTCCACACATGTGCGCTTTCGCGTTCGCTTTCGCTTTCAACTTGTGCTTCATCTTTCCTTTCAACTTGCCTTTAACGCATGCCTTCCGGCATGCCTCTAGAGCAGGGGGTGGCCAACCTTTTTGGGAAGAGTGCCACTATCTGAAAAAAAAATATTATGCGTGCCACTTCCAACTTTTCCAGCATACAAAAAATATAATAAGATGCGCTGTTATAGGCTAAAAGGTGCATATATTCCTGCGCTGTTATTTTCAGTAGCGTATGAGTAGGGTTTTTACAGATTTTGACAAATTATTATTTTTTCAAATTTTTTAATTTTCCAGTAAGTTTCCGCGTGCCACTGTAAAAACGCCGCCGTGCCACACTGTGGCACGCGTGCCGCGGGTTGGCCACCCCTGCTCTAGAGGCATTCATTTTGTTGTCCACACTTGTTCAACAGTTCATGCCTCGCCAGATGGATGAGTCGGACGGTTACTGCTGCATTTCTTGTGATTTCGCGGAGTGTATAGGGTGATTACTATTTTTACGTAAAGCAACAAAGAATGTGCAACAAAAATACAATGCAATTTTGGTACGGTGCTCTGTATATAAATATGTATAATCCCGCTACTTGCAGAAGAACACGAATGAAGAACACGACTAGAAAACCATGATCGACTAAGGAATGCCTACATTTAGAATGTGTCAATGATATTTAGCTTCAAATGAAAATTTGCAAGATCTTACGCATTTGGATGCAAGCAATACATGACATGGGGGAAAAAATTACGTCACGCAAAACGCGATTTCAGATTGTAACCTGCTTTTATAATACTAAAACATCTATTTTTTTTTTCAAAGTGGATATTCATTTCCTATGATAAGCTATGGAGAGATTTTTATTCAGTATTTTTATAATAGCAAATTAGCTGATGAGTATTTTTGAAATCTTCTCTCTGTATTTCAAAAAGGAAATTTCAATGATATAGTACAAGTTTTCGAATTTTTTTTTATTTTGCTTTGTTTAAACATACATTAATTTTTAATTTTAAAGCAATAGACATTAATAATTTCATGTCCTGTATATTATTATTAAATAATTATTTTTAATGTATTAATAATTTTATTTGTGTATGCGGAGTGGTTGACGTCTCACAATGCCGATAAATTTCTATAATCTTCAATTAAATTGAAAATTTCTTCCGAAGACTGCGACATTCTGAACTCTGACTTGAAAACTGCTAGCAGAATAGAAAAGTGCATGGAATGACGCACGAAAATCCACTCGGGTTGGATATGCTTGCGATAAGGCATGCGCTATCCAATTCTGGAATTTTGCAGGTAGTAACGCTTGCCTCTGAGCATGCCTCACATTCCTTTCTCTGTGCATTATGTTGAAAGCGAAAGCGCACAAGTGTGGACACACCTTTAGAAGGAGACAGATGGGGGGAGAGGGGGGTTATGACCAGCAGACCACACATGGGACACACACGTTGGCGAAACTAACGGATAAAGCTCAGTAAAGGCAGGAAAAAGAACCGAAAGTACAGAGTAATGAAAGATATTAAGAATTGAAATAGATAAATTGAAATAGATCAGTTACATGCAAATATATTTCCAGGCAGTAGATAAACATAGACATATCGTTGACTAAAGCAGGGGAATTATTAGAAATAGCAAAGTTTTATCTTATAGAGAACATCTTATTCAGAATCGGAATTAGTAAAACGAATGATTTTTGCGTCAGAAAACCGCATTCCCACTAGTGTTTGGCTATCATTGATTTAGATCAGGGCCGCATAACTCGAAATGTGATGATAGCCATATTACTTTTATGGAAAGATGCTGTAGGCAGCAAGAAAATAGGAGAGATGGAAAAGCAAAAAATAATTTTTTATAGTCTAAAGCGGAGATACATGTCGTTAGACATTCACCTTTTGTTATTCGCCACAGTATACTGGTTACTTTATTATGGGAGCACCATATAGGTGAGCCAACAATGCTCCCTATGAGTGGACGACACGTAAAAGACCAAGCCTTATTCGGGATTTGAACCCAAGCCCACTGCGTGGCTGCCCAGAATGCTAATCACTGCACCATGTGGGCGGCACAAAAAATATTTTATATACCAAATAATAAATTACTGATTCTTTCAAAGTTAAATAAATATTAATATTCATTGCTTATTTATTCCTTTCGTAATATTATAAATCTAAAAAACTGTTCCATATTTTTAAGGTTTATTATATTATGCGCCTTCCCAAAAGGCTTCGTGGGCCTTAGATTGAGTGCTGGCAGGCAGCATGTGGCCCACCGACCGTATGCTGTGCAGGCCTGATTTAGATAATTCTTCATTTTTAACGTACCTAGATTGCTCTATTATGCGCGTTTCAAGGGCCTATAAACCTCGTAAGCAAAGAATTCTTTAAAAAGAAATTGAATTTAATAAGCCCGCATTGATATGCAGCTTCAGATAATTAATAATGTACAGTAAAACATTGTTTATCCGGTCCTCGTTGATCCGGATCTCCGGATAATCCGGATCAGATTTGTAGACTATTTTTTTAATTAATGTACACATTAGATAATAATTTTTAACTATGATAGAAAGAACGTAACTATAAGTATATTAAATATTCGCTTTTTTGTTTGATTCAATGTACAGTTCCTACATAGATTGTACAATAAAATATTGCAATAAACTTTTTTTTGTTGAGTTTAAGAAAACTTTATTAGAGTGCCACAGGACGTTCACGTGGATTGACTCAGAAAAGTTATTTTTATATTTTTTAATGTCTTGTAAACAATACTATGTAATATTGCTACAAAATGTAGTTTTTATCGTAATAAACGGTAAGTCTGCTTAGTCAAGAATTTTGTTTTGCTTGTTATCCATATTACCTAGATTATCCGGATTGCCTAAGGTCCCAGTTAGTCCGAATAAACGAGGTTTTACTGTCCTAATGTCTCTGTATATATGTGAGCATATTTGCACATTATTATTACATGTAATCCCGTCTTTACATTAATCAGATCAATTAAAAGTCAAATATTGAAATCCGAATACAGTAAAAAAAAACACTTCATCTCTCGCTTTTAAGTATATATCAACAGATACAAAAATTTAATAAATGTGTTAATTTTGATGGATCATTATATTTGTTGAATTTTAAAGACCTGCGTTTATCACTTTTACTAAAAATCAAGGTTCTTTTAAATCAGACAAATGCTAGCATATATATTAATTGGATGTAAATATTAAATGTTGTATAATTAAAAGGAAACAATACGAAACATTCTATTAATGTAGCTACAAACGACATAAAATAAATACAATCATTTGCGAACATATTGCATAATTCTCCTGGAAATTCATTTCAGAACTTTAGTTAAAGTATGCGTGCAGAAAGTGCGCTTCTAATAACGAATATAATCACTGCTAAGTGCTTCCTTCGAGCTCATTTTTCTCAGTTATCTTAGAGGTTTTAAACTGAATTGAATGTAGTTCCTATAGAGCTTTTAAGTGAATATCTTCCTTTTAGAGAGGTAGATGTTACATAATGTGCAATTTGCTCTCCATATTTCTTAATTTGTTTCTATGAAGTACTTCAAGTACTTAAAAATATGATTTAAAGAGACTGTTAAGCTTTTAACGATAGCTTCATGGTACATATCTGAATTAAGTAACACGCTGTGAACTAGACGAACTTTTAACTCAGTTTATTAGAATGCAGGCAGGAATTTAGGGAATAAAATATGGATGCAATTAAATCGAGGAAAGAGCAGTCGATATATATAATCATAAGCTAAGATTTTTTTAAGTAAGAAATAAGTAATTTTAAATTGTTAAATTTTTAGTCTGGATAAAACAGTGTTTAACCAAAAGTATGGGAGTTTCTCTAGTTAACAAAAGATTCAAAGAGAGGTTTTAAATAACCACTGAAAATATTAAACAAGTTTCCATGATTTAAAGTGCTCTCTTAAGTGTAATTCCAGATATGTGCTGTTTGAAAAAGCTTTTTCGTATTACAACGAACCCGTTTAGAAATTTATGTTGAAATTTGCCTATGTTTTATTCATAAATTTTCCTGTTTTTGAGTTAACGTTCAATCGGAGAACTCAAATGTGTGCTCCCGCGCACACACAGATAAAGAAATGATCACTTGATTTTTCGTAAAACATGTAAATCTCATATCAGAAGGAAAACAGTTCTTATAATGCTCTTCGTCAATAGTTTTTGAATAATACATACTGTATTACTTTATTGTATCATATAGCAAATGTTCTGTTTCGATTATCATTATTTTATAGATATTTTCAAACATATAGAATAGATGATAATAGAATATTGCATATCTAAAATAACTATTGATAGTCTATGAGTTCCAAATAAATTTTTCAGATTCTTAATAATTCTAAAGAAAAGAATTTTTTAATCATCTCAACATGGTTAAGGTCCCACCTAATATTTTCATTAGATATCTGAAGAAAGTATTTTCCACCGATAGTACATCACTATCAGTTGACTTTCTGTAGTCTAGAAAAAAAAATAACATTGCTTCTTGTGAGCCTACATTTGTTGAAGCTACAAAAATAATTTAAAGTACTTAATTGACAATATAGATCAATTTCTTTATCCTTTTGAAAAAAGTAATAAAACACGTGTCGACACGTATCCTAATCTATTTCAATCTAGTCCTTTTAAAGCACTTATAATAATTATATGTATCTAGAACTGAAGAATTGCTTTTAAATTTACTACTAAAGCCGTGATCTTGGGCTAATTTAAAATGCAATATGTTTATTTCATCAAGCGGAATCACAAAATCCACTAATAGCGATATAATTTTTTTCCATGTCAATCAAAGTGGGCATAATTTGCCAAAAGCCTTTATGTTTAGCATACCTGCTTTTGTCTCCTTTAAGGGCGATTACTTTTTTAGACGGGGGTGTAAAATGTGTAATGAGGGCTAAATAACCCTCATATTTCTCTAACAACACGGTTGCTTAATGAGACACAATCTTTGGTATGAATTTACATTTTTTATGCTGAGATTCTAAATTAATTTTCAAAATTCATTAATAAGTTCACTTCACTGATATGAAAACTAAGCAATCTACCATCTTAAGATATCTCACTACATTATCGGTTGTTAAGTTCCAATTCATGAACCTCCACAAACGCTTTAATACTTCATTCCATGCACTGAAAATATACAAATTTCAAATGTACTTGGAAAAGCAGGACGTGTATCCCTAACAGATTTTTGTTTTCTTCGCATTCGTGCCAGGCAAAGCCATTACGTGCATTATGCGTGAGTATTCTATTAAGGAGGAGGTTACCATGCATTAGAAAACTACAACCATGTTTAGTTATGAGAGAGAGCGCAGGTGTTGCATGATGACTTGTGAAGTAAGGTCAGCAACTTATAAACTGAAAGTGCCACTGATTAGCATGCAATAAGATTTTGCCCATCACGCACATATATATATATATATATATATATATATATATATATATATATATATATATATATATATATATTGCAGATGAAAAATGCGAGTCTCTGTAATGCAAATTTATTTTAAAATATTCTACAGAATAGGTGAGTTGCTTGAATTTTCCTGGAAACAAGTATCGAGAAGTTATGACTTTAAGCTCTTGCTAAGAATAGAATTTATTTTGGTTTCTAATTTTAAAATATTTTATATCACATAGACAAAATCAACTCCTTTTATGAATTATGTAGTTTTTAGTCGAGCTAATTAGTCAGTTAATTAACACCAGATGTATTTAGTATCCAGCTCTTACTGGCGGGACTCGGTGAACGGTATTGGAAGACGAAAGTCCCTCTCGTTTCCCAGCGACTTTCATCGTGTGACTCTTAAATAGTATATTAGCTACTTTACATCTGTTTCTTCTGACCATCCCTCGATATTTTATCCTTTTTATATTTGTGATTGCTATTTTATATTCGTTCTTTTCATTATTTAGTATTCAGCTTTTTCTGGCGGGACTTCTATAGTGAACCTTACAGTGAACCTCTATAGTGAACCTTCTATAGTATTGGAAGGTGAGAGACCCTCTGGCTTCACAAGCGACTTTCATTGTGTGACTCTTAAACAGTATAGCTACTTTACATCTGTTTCTTCTAACCATCCCTCGATATTTTATGCTTTTTATATTTGTGATTGCTATTTTATATTCGTGCTTTTCATGTATTAAATTGTTGTTAATAACTTTTTCTGTGTGTGTATCAGGCTTAAGGATCGGTGTCTATTGGTTTGCAACACTGGAAATATAGCAGATGTTTCGACTTTGGTGAGTTTCTTTAACTTGAACCAGGTAATCATGCCTTACTTATGATAAGTGAGCCCCATACACATGCATTTTCGATTGTGGAATTAGCCTTTTTAAGCCTGTACAACATTTATTTCACAAGCTATATAACTAGCAAGCAGCACAGTTGCAATACTAAAATCCTTTTTAGTTCTAATTCGAACACTGCAACTATAAACGATGCCAACAACTAGTGCCGCATATTGAAGGATAATTTTCATTCCAACGTCATTTCTCACCAATGATCTTTCAGCATAGTGATATTTTTTAGATGGAAAGCTCCTTACGTAATTTTTAACTTTACAAATGGGTAACATTTATGAAAGCATGTATATAGGGAACAGCTAGGTATTCGATGACCTTCTAATGGACGTCACTAAGTATATCTTATGGTGCTGAAAGGGGCACATAAAGTAAGGAAACATTGCTCCGGTGTAACAAATTATAATTCATGTAAGACCTTCAATCCTGTAAGACCTTCTATCCTGTCATTATCTTCCGTTTTTTACCTCGCAACTAGATTTTCAAGTTTGGGGATATCGCAGGATTTAAAATATCAAAACTCTCCGCATTTATAAACGATTCCACTCTGGTGATATCAAAATTTGATGTTGATAATATGTAATTTTCCTGCAAGTTTTGCTTAAACTGGCAGTGTTTAATGCATAAAGTTAGGGGGATCCAAAAGTTTGCTTTCAAACGAATGGCATTAAATCGTATCGCTTTTTTGAGGAGGCAAAAATGTATATTCTAAATATGGTCTGCAGCTAATCCCCTGAGAGAATTTAGGCGACAAAAATAACTACGATTATCTGTAAAGCTGCATTCGTTTCCGAAATTATTGACCGTTGAACACTGAGATTAATGAAAATAAACAGTTGTAAATATTGTAATCCCCAAATATTGTAATCACCTAAATAATTCCCGGATTATTTGTTGGAAAAATATCAGGTGTAACCCTAGTGATTTATTCATATTTTAATTATGCAGTAGTATATAATTAATGATATATTTCTTTATTGCCTTCCATATGCTTTTATCGCACTCCATAAAAGAACAATAACTGAGCAAAATTTTCACATCATAACATTCAGATTTGTTGAGGTATTTTTAAAAGCCGTTTCTCTTTTTCAATAAACCGATTTTCTTGCCCATCAGTATCCCTGGAGCGCAAGGATTTGGCTCGAACTTTCTTCTACTGATCTCGATTTCGAGAAAAACCAACCACAAACTGCTTATAGACGTACGGGTGTTCCATTTATTCTATCCAAGTCCACGAGGCTCTAGTTCTCATACATGTTTCTTTAAAGCTCTAGTCTCTAAAGCTCTGGTCTAATTTTTTGTTTTCAAAATTCCCTTTTTTGCTGTGTCAAGGAACTCTAATACAATCACAATTTACTTTGGTTAATTTTTCTCGACCTAAGTGGAAGGTCTTTGGAAAGGGGAGAAATCGAAATCAGTGCATCAAAATTACTGAAAATAAAGGCAAATTTAGTTGTACAGTCACGCCAACTATTAATTTAAGCTTCGTTTTGCTTTTAATCTTCATAACATGGATGGGAAAATGTCAATTTTACTGACTACAGTTCCGTTCCTAATTTACTTAAAGTATTTATACTGTACATTTGCCTGCATCGTTCTAAATCTAAGGATCTATAAACATAACCTTCAAATCGACTTTTCGAGTTACAAAATGGCGACTCCCCAGCGGTATTGTACAGATTGATTGATTCAGACATCACACCCAGACTGTGTGGTGATAACAGACTCGGACACCAAAACTCATAAATGGTTTGAAGATAAAAGAAAATGCCCTGTCACCTCGCTTATTAAAAGCGTTCGCTTAAAATGAAACATCCAGCACGATCGATGAAACAGTATCACAAACGTGGCCATGTATTTCTGGCAGCTTTTTTTTTTCTTGTGGCGTCCGCTGTCTTTATTTTGGCCATCGCCATAGCAACCGACGGCCGCCCTTCACACAACTCGTCCAACAAAATGACACTGAGTGGGGAATAAGGTATATGGGTCCTTTTTACAAGCGTGTCGTGTTTTTATTACGCTTTTTCTCGATTCCCTTGTATTGTGTTATTTTAATCCTTTGATTTATATCATGGGATATTCGCAGCTAATTGACCGAAAGGAAGGAAGGGATGTGAACTCTAATAGTGGGTGAATTCTTCCATTAGTTTTACTATTATTTAATTCATACGTAGCTGCAAAACTGTGGCTTTTATATGAGTGGTGTAGGATCAAAACTAGCAATCTCCACCAGACCTTTATTCATTTTCAGTAAAGGGCAAGGAATTATATCTTATGAATTTTTCAAGTTATAGATTTAAAATTGCAATTAGAAAAATTCCCACATAATTTTTTATTAGATAGCCATTTTCCAAAAAAAATTTAACTGTTTGACATGCTATGAAAAAGTGTGTGTATTTTTTTTTATTATTATTATTTAAATGTGGAGACACTTTGTCATGAGACATTCGCCTTTTGTTATTCACCGCAGTTTTGCTGGTTTTGATTGCTAGTTTTGATCCCACACCACTCATGAGTGGTGTGGGATCAAAACTAGCAATCTCCATCATACGATTTTTACTATCGGTAAAGGGAAAAGAACTATATCCTATGTATTTTTTGAAGATATAAATTTGAAATTACCTTTAGAAAAGTTCCCACATTATTTTTTGCTTGGCCATTTTCAAGGTAGAATTTTCGTTTTCAACTGATTGAATTTTTTTAAAGTATCCTTTAACTCATTTTTGAAAAAAAATGGAGATTGCTAGTTTTGATCCTACACTATTCATGGGATTGCTAGTTTTGATCCCACACCACTCATAAGAAGTGTGAGGTCAAACTAGCATTCTCCATCAGACAATTTTTACTTTCGGTAAAGG
This sequence comes from Dolomedes plantarius, assembly GCA_907164885.2. Classification (NCBI taxonomy): domain Eukaryota; kingdom Metazoa; phylum Arthropoda; class Arachnida; order Araneae; family Dolomedidae; genus Dolomedes; species Dolomedes plantarius. The sequence goes on along the minus strand of OU015493.1, from coordinate 86,879,268 downwards.
CAGAGAACTATATTTTAGGCATTTCTTTTAAGATATAAATTTGAAATTTCCTTTAGAAAAATTCCCACATTATTTTATACTTGGCCATTTTCAAGGTAAAATTTTCGTTTTCGACTGATTGAAAAAAAATTTTAAAAAGTATCCTTTCTCAATTTTGAAAAAAAAATGGAGATTACTAGTTTTGATCCTGCACCAATCATATAAAATAAAATAACTATTAACACTTAAGTTACCTTTCAATTGATTATTTCAGTTTTCTTTGCATTATTGACAGCTGAAACTTTTCAGGAATACATTACGTAAGTGAATGCAGAAATAAAAAATTTCTAGAACGAATCAGGTAGGCAGTTAATGCCTACCAAAATGAACTTTCGTGAAAAGCAAAATTTAAAATTATCCCTGTATTCAACAGTAGCTTGAAAAGAAACATGGCATATAAAACTTAAATTCATTTAAATATGGAAATAAACAAATTGAAGAATTTTTATTTCTATAATTGTACTGATGTTAAAACAATAATAGTATTGTTTTAACATCAGTACAGTTAATATTGCAGTGCTATGTTTCTAGACAGTTTACAACTGCATAAAGGATATCCTTCAGTTTAAAGTGTAAAAGTACTCTCAAAAGATAAGTCACCTCTAACTTTTACTGATAAAGAATTGTGTTCCTTCCTAAGTTAAATTATTTGCATCAGTCAGCAAAATCTTTAGTTCAGAATGTGCTCATGAACGAATACTACTTGTGCACTCTTTGCTCTGAAGCTCCGTTCTACTTCACGACGATTATTTAAATAAATTTCATGTCCACTCAAAAGTATTCTTCAGTGTTCCAACAAAGACCCAACGATTACATTCCGTATACGAGTATAATCCTTTTGATTCTGTTATAAAACTCCCAGACAAAAATGGATGACATTAAAATCCTGACTATGTTGCATCTATCAGGTATTTTACTTTGTGCATTATAACTAATGCATACACTTTTATGAAATCTCGTTTTTAAAAAAAAAATTAGGGTTTAGCTACTTAAAGCAGGTTTTTTTAGCACAACGGTCAATTTTTTCTACTCCAGATGTGGTGCTTTAGACTTTAAAGCTAAGCAAAATAATCATTCTAAAATCCTATTTAAGGTAACTGTTAATTATTAGATGGTGCAATCTTGAAACCTAGTTAAAACTTAGCGTGACGAAACTGTAAGATTTGTAAAGACCTTCAACTGGAAATGTCCATAAGATTATCTAAACAGAAACAACATCAAACGAAATTCTTAGAATTTGCTACAAATTGAAAAAAAAGTGTTTTTGAAACTCGACAAAAGAGTTTTCGGGCAAAAAGGGACGCTTTGATTGGCCTGTACTAGAGTTTTAAGTTGAATTCCCAGTACAGACGGAGGGAACTTAAATTTCCAACTAACGTCTCGAGATTTACATAAATTGGCTGCAAACAGGAATATAATTAACCGACAAGTAGCTTCCAACAGAAAGATGTGTTAAAAGAAGTTTTTCGCAGTCCTGAAAAATAAAAAAACTTCGAATTTCCTAAGTAAGATAATTATTGAGAAAAGGTTCAGGTAATGGGTGATTACAGATCTCCAATAACATTGCTTAGAGAAAAACACGAAGAAAAAGAAACGTTAGAGATTTTAAATGGAATTCTAATGGAATTTCCCTTAACGATCCATTGCATTAAACAATCAAACCTCATTTGAATTCAATTCGAACCCACTGCCGAAACAGAAATAATCACGACGACAAAACAGCCTAAGGCCATGGCAAGAAGGACAAAGTGTGGATTTCGAAATCGCATTTTACCATTGAGATATCCCACGTCCAGATTTAATTCTGAGAAACACATTAACTGAACTTTATCATAGACAGTATGCGTAAGACAGCATCAGTAAAAAAATTAACTTTAATTACAATTTTCGGCAAAATTTGTAATTCGGATATTCATAAGTGTCTCATCGTTGAAATTTTGGTTCCAGGCACATTCAAAACAAGGAGAATTAAAACCTTGTGAAATATTATTTAAATATCCAGTACATTGCTTACTCGATAATTAGGCGAAATTCGTTGAAAAATTATCGCATCCACTTACTTAACTACATTAGAGAACCCTTTTATATGTACGTACACACACACACACACACACATGCATACATACCAGATGCATACATGCATACGCATACATTCTCAGCTACACACATACATACTCCCACGCACACACATATATTATATTATAATTAGGGATACGTAATTTTCGTATCTACGAAATAAGATGCGAATAAATGCGAAATTTGCCGATATGAGCGAATAAATGCGAAAATTATTTTTTTTTTTACTATTTTACGGCAAAAACTTGGTGATAACCGACTTTTTAAGCTATATTTAGGTAATTATAATAATAATTAATCAACATAATTGCGTATCAAGGACAATCCACTGTCTTTAACTGAGAGCTCTCGCGCTCGAAACTAACAATTTTGATACTTACCTAACCAAGAAAGTAAAATTGTGATTTTTTTAAATAAATGCGAAATTTTTGAATATATATATATATATGTATATATATATAGGTAACCCCCGTATAACACGGGAATTATGTTCCAAAAAAATGCCGTGTTATGCGAATCCGTGTTATACGAAACAAAGATCTAGTACGAAAAGGAGGGTTAGGTTCCAAAAATTAAAAAGCATGCTATTATATTTTCATAATTCAGATAAATATTTTTATTATCATTTTCTTATGAAGTAATACATATTAATATGAATTAAACTATGTTTTCTTCGTCACCACTAAGCACTATTAACCGAGGGCGTTTTCTTTTTGGCAAAATATCCTTATCCTCTGAGCATTTTTCTGCATTATCTTCAGATCCAAGCTCTACCTTTTGCAAAAAAAATCTGTTATTTTAGATTGCTTTCTTTTAGTTAAAAGAGCTTTATAAATTTCCTTATGTGGTGTTATGCACTTATGAAGTTCTTTTTTAAACTTTGTGCTCCTTTCATTTGAAGGATCTTCATTTAATAAATATATCTCTAACTGTTCGGCTAAGCCTAGGACTTTCTTTATACTTTGTAGAGTAAACTTTTTAGCTTCTTTGGTTTCACCTATGCTATCATCATCTGAGTTATCATGGATTCCAGATATCATTTCTATCAAACCTGCTTCATCAATTTCTTCTTTCACCAGTAATTTTTGGATATCTTGTGCAGTTATATCGTCAAAACCTTACCCTCCTAGAGACTTAGTAATTTTTACTACTGCATCCATTCTGTTTTCTGCTGTCTCGATCAAATTTTCACTTTCAATTGACTCCGACCATATTATTTTTCCAACAACCATTTAATGTCGTCGGTTTTATTTGTCTGATGGATGAGTTTATTAGATTAATGCAGTCCAAAATTGTGAAGTTTCCACGCCTCCTTGATGTTCGTAGATTCATCATCTATTTTGTTCAAGACCCATTGTAATGATCTCCATATGTAATGGGTTTTAATTGTAGCTAAAATTCCTTGATCTAACGGTTGAAGTAAAGCAGTTGTATTTGGAGGTAAAAAAAAATTATTTTGATATTTGGGTTATTTAAATCTTACGGATGGCTGTGTGCATTATCCAATATAAGTAGAACTTTAAAATCTAAATTTTTCTGTTTTAAGTAGTTTTCCACACTTGGTACAAAACAGTTTAAAAACCATTTCTTAAATAATTCAGTAGTCACCCAAGCTTTTTTATTTGCTGCCCAGTATACTGGTAAATAACTCTTATTTAGGTTTTTCATTGGGCGAGGATTGAGATATTTATAAACAAGGATAGGTTTTACCATGTGATCGCCTGAAGCATTAGTGCACATAAGTAATGTTACACGGTCGTTTGATACCTTGAAACCTGGAGCAACTTTTTCGTCTTTAGAAATATGTCCTCTTGGGCATTTTTTTCCACCAAAGAGCAGTCTCGTCGGCATTAAAAATCTTGTGTGTTGGATATCCACCCTCTTCAATAATTCTTTTCAATTCCATTGGATAAATTTCGGCGGCTTCTTTATCGGCTGATGCACTTTCACCTTCTATTTTCAGGTGGTTTTGTAGTGATAAGCGTTTCCTCATCCGAACAAACCACCCTTTGTTGGCTACAAAATCTGGATTAGTAGCAGTATCTCCATTTTCTTTTAAGTAGTCGTAAATTTTCAAGTCTTTGTGTTTAATAATATTGGTGCTCAGTGGAATCAGTTTTTTTAACAGTCTTCAATCCAGATGCTAAGGACTTTTTCCATCTGCTCAATTATTGCTGCCCTAGGTCGAGAGTCATGTTCAAGGAGATAGAACAGCCTGCAACAGCTGAATCTCTAATTTTCTGTTTACTTTTCTTTATTGTCGCTTCATTTAAATCCAACGATTTGGGAACACGTGTCTTTTTGCCCTTTTTGAGCCGATCTAAAATTTGTAATTTTGTTTCCAAAGAGATGAAATGTCTTTTAAGAGACATTTTTATATTTTTGCCAGATATAAATTACGGCTACAGATTAATTCGTAAAAATGAAAACATTAATTATTATTTCTTTAAAAAAAGGTCGAGTACTACTTACCCGAAAATTTTTAAACTACGTAGCCAAAAAAGAAACACAATTAAAGTCTTAAAATGTCCTTAAGTATTAATAATTCACGAAAATCATGCAAAAAAAATCTGATAGTACGTAGGCGCTCGAATGAAAAATGTCAAATAAGGTATCTTTCGCCCTTAAAAGTTATCACGGTTACGGGGCTGTTGTACGGGGATTTCCCTAATTTCAATTTAGATAAAGTTTGCTTTCAATAGTTTTTATTACATTTCATGTTGTACGAGGTTTTACCCAATTCTCGGTCAAAATTGAGGTGGCAACAAGCTAAGACGGACTCCGACCCTTCTGGTGCTATTTTAAAAAAAAACCGGAGCCGCACACTTCTACCCGTAACTTGTATGGACCTGGTCTGGAACTTCCAGCCAAGGGGCATATGAAACAACAACAACAACAACAAAAAATTTCAGATAAGATTATTGTAAAAAATGGTTGTAACTAGTAGAGAGAAATTGAAATCCGTTGCAGTTGGAGACTTTATTCATCGTGGTTCTTTAGACTGTCCAAATTTAATTGGAGGAAATTCTTAAGGTGAAAAATAATGTTTACCAGATAGGAACAAAAAGTGGCATTATTAAAACTTGGTTTGCTAGATGAGAATTCTAGATTTCCGGCGTACAAATCGTTAAAGACAAGACGTTCCAGAAAAATACATATCTATTCGTGAAGCTGTAGCGAATGAATTGAAATTGGGAGGCCAGGGGTATAGCAGCTGCAAATACTCAACGTCAAAAATTCAGTGTCAAACGAAAAAGTGTAAGAAGGCGAATCAACTGTGTTCATCGAAGTGTAATAAAAGTTCACCATGTGGAAATAAAGTTATAATGTATGATGTGGAAGAAAGTCCAATTCAGAGTCAAAAAGTTTGTCATTTTAATATTTTATTCGTTATAATTACTTAATAATAATGATGCAATTGTTTAATAATAAAAATTTAAATTTTTCCGACAATGATGATTGTTGTGCAGCTTTTAAGTTATCTCCTTTTAACCTAAGTAACTCTTACCAAATTCATATGTTCACTAAAGGATGTACTTAAGTAACAATCTCTTTATCTATCATTTTTTATAAGCCTTTACAACTTTGGGCTATTTCCAATAAGCCTGGATAAAACCACGTTGTTTGAGCAAACTATTGCGAATTTTCTCTCTAGCCTAAAGGTGTATGGGCTGATTACAATAAGCTTAAAAAATATCAGACAAGTTAGAAAGTTGTCGATCGTTTTTCAATCAGCCGGGCTCATTGCAAAATGACGGAGCTCTTTGCAATAAGTCGGATTAGTCAATTCGACTGCGACATTTGTCTCTCTCTCTCTCTCTCTCTCTCTCTCTATATATATATATATATATATATATTTATATATATACACTCTGTCACAAAAAAATATATGCACCCAGAAAAAATCGGGTTACTATCACGAAACTTGGTAGGAATGTAGTCTGGTAAGAGGTATGCAAATGATTAAAATTTCAACACCAATGAGACAAGGGTAAACGCGCTATATGCATATGAGATGCATAGTTGGGAGAGTTTAAAAGCATGATTGCTCGTGCCATAGGGTGATTCAAACAAATCTGTCGACTTGGATGAACAGTATTGTGACTAGAGATGCCTCTGAGACGTAACCGGTGACAGTACGAACAATTATCAGACTTCGAGAGGGGACGTTTTGTAGGCCTCAGAGAAGCAGGTTGGTCGAACAGGCGTATCAGCCACCACCTCGGTCGGAGCGATATGGTAGTTGGCAACAAAGGATCACGGAAGGGATAGTCTACCATCGCGGAGATTCAGGGCGTCCCAGGAACACAAATGCGCAATCATAAGAGCGGCCACGTCCGCACCAACAACGTCGATAGAATCGGTTCGACACCCTTTACCACCTTCCAGACATCCGGTGGTATCAAGGGAAACATTCGGAGACAACTGGCCGACGCAGGCATAAGGAGCCGACGTCCATTAAGACGCCTACCACTGACCCCACATCATAGGCAGTGTCGATTGGACACTGCTGATGCCGACCTCGGGCAAGCTGGAGTGGGACCGACTGGAGGCGTGTGATCTTCAGCGATGAATCCCGATTGATCCCGATTGAATCCCGATCAGCGATGAGTCTCAATGCTAATGACCAGCGCATACGCGTGTGGAGGCGGCCAGGCCACTGGTCCGATCCGGCATTTGTTGTCGAGAGGCATACGGCGATTACACAAGGTGTGACAGTGTGGGGAGCGATTTGTTGGGACACACGATCACCTCTAGTCGTCCTTCAACGCACTTTGACGGCACGCAGATACGTAGACGAGATTTTATCTCCAGTTGTACTGCCTATGCTATCAAGTCGCCCAGGTGCCATTTATCAGCAAGACAACGCTCGTCCACATACTGCGCGACTCTCCCAACAATGTCTTCAAGGATATGACGTACCCCCATGTCCTGCCAGGTCACCAGACGTCTTGCCAATAGAGCACGTCTGGGACGTGCTTGGAAGGCAACTGCAGCCGTCTCGGAATACTGGTGAATTAGCTGCCCAGTTGCAAAGATTATGGCATCATCTTCAGCAGGAGGTTATAGGTGACCTCATTGATTCGATACCACGCCGTATTTCGGCCTATATACACTAAAGTGCCACTGAATTAGGGATAGCAAAGCCTGTACAAATTGTGTAGCGCTGCGCATCATGTATGCGCAAGTGAGGGCCCTGTGGTAACTACATATATAGCGCGTACTGTGGTTGTTCTGAATTAGTTGTTGGATTTCCCAGTATGGGTAAACTGCCTGATTTAGACGCCTTCAATCGCGGACAAATCTTAGGTGCGCGACGCATGGGCCATTCAATTTCCGAAATCGTCAGACAGCTAGGATTTTCAAGGTCAACAGTGTCAAGAGTATACCCTGAATACATGAATGGCGGAAAAAAAAACTAGCGATCGGGCAAACTGCAAAGGACAATTAGCCTTGACAGTGCGTGGTGAGTGACGGCTCAGGCGTATTGTACGTAGCCAGCGAAGCCAAACATTAGCTCAAATTACCACCCAGTTTAATGACGGTGCCAGTCGTACAGTCAGTAAACGGACTGTGCAACGCTCGCTTCACCGTATGGGTTTCGGGAGCCGTCGACCTACGAGAGTACCATTGCTCTATACTCGCCATCGGGCTGCACGTCTTGCCTGGGCAAGAGAGCACAGAGACTGGAGTGTAGAAGACTGGAAACGAGTAGCATGGAGTGATGAGTCTCGATTCCGACTACTTAACGCCGACGGGAGGCTGAGAATATGGCGTCAGGCTCATGAAGCCATGGATCCTGCATGCCTGGCTGGAACTGTACAAGGGCATGGTGGCTCAATCATGGTCTGGGGTGTTTTTTCGTGGCACAGTTTGGGATATTTGTATCAACCTCCCTCAATGCAATTCGGTACGTAGAGTTGCTGGGTGATCCCCTCCATCTGTTTATGCTGTTCTGTTATCCGCACGGTAATGGAGTTTTCCAGCAAGACAACTGTACCTCTCACAAGTCCCGGTTGGCTACTGGCTGGTTGGATGAGCATTCCTCTGACTTCGCTGTCATGAATTGGCCACCTAGAAGCCCAGACTTAAATCCTATTGAGCATCTTTGGTATGTTTTGCAACAAGGCGTGAAAGGCCATCACACAGCACCAAAGAACCTTACTGAATTATGGACAGCTTTAGCCAATATTTGGCAAGCCATTCCCGTGGAACGTTTCCAGAAACTTGTTGAATCTATGCCTCGTCATGTGGCAGCCGTTATCAAGGCCAGAGGAGGCCCAACTCGTTACTAGGTAGGTATCCCTAATTCAGTGGCACTTCAGTGTAGCTGCCAGAGGTGGATTTACTACTTACTGATTTGTAACCTTTTACATGCCATGTCTTGTTAATAAAATGGTCTGTTCTTCAGAATTTGTGTTTATCTCCTCACACACTACATGCATGTTAAGTGTCGTAATAGTAGTTCGTTTTCTTCTGGGTGCATATATTTTTTGTGACAGTGTATCTATATAATAACAGCTGAAGGTAAACAAATGTTAGTTTGTTAGTTAGTCAGCAGACACGGGGACGGGCTGATCTCGCGAACCGAGCATAGCAGGATATCGCGACTGGTAACGATGGACGCGGTCGGACGAGACGCGTGCACTGATACCATACTCAACTTTCAAAACTTTAAACTTTTTAAATTATTCTATTAAAACCGCCGAACTCAAAAGAAGCGGGTAATAGAAACATGTCATTCCGGGTGGACCAGCTCCTTTCCGTTTCGCAAATTTCCGCTATTTTCATGCATGCAAAATTAAACTTTTCCGCCCACCAGACGACAAATTTTTTATTTCCATGTGTTCTACAACTCTTCATCTTTAAGGATATGCACATTTTCAAAAAGTTAAAAATGTTTTTCACTGCAAACGAAACTTTTTCCCCAAAGCAGTTTTCCGAATTTTACGAAATCGACAATTTTGATGGACAAATATTTCGGTTTTCTGCACCTATTAATGTCGATTTTACGATTTATCGGTATTTTATAGATGTTCAGCTTCAAAAATATACCAAATACATTTAATAGAAAAAATGTTATCATTCTAAAAAAGCGTACTTACTAAACTCACTTTTGAAATTTCCCGCACTGATCGCAATTGTATCTTAATGTAACTTGAATGCCGAGTTCGTAATTTTTCGACTTATTATTTTACTCACTAATAATTCCAGCAAATTCGTGAAATTTATTTCTAATTAATGAGGTAGTGATGAGGATTCTTCCGCCACCAATTTTGAATTCATCAGAACTGTCTTTCTATTTTTTTAAGCAATTTTTGCCCCATGAGATGTAATGTTTACATTCCGCCATGTTGCCAAAAGGAAAATAACCAAATCCCAAAATAGTTGAGAACGAGTCATTTATTTAATAATTGAAATCCAGAAATAATTTTAAAGCACCAGAAATAATGTTTGTTTTAGGAAATGAGCAGTTATAATCTTTAGAATTTATTCTAATTCAATGAACTTCTTTTTTGTTTAAAAAGCAAAATTTGAGAACGGAAATTTGAAAGAATTATTTCAAAAGCCAAAAACCAAAATTTGATAAAAAGAATTTTAAATAATTATTTCGTTTTTAAAAATTATAATATATTTTTAAAAGTCCTTAAACAGTTTTTAATCTTTAAGAAATAAAAACATCTAACAATCTTTAAGAATTACCTATTGAATTTTTTTTCTAATTGACTAAGCTTCTTTCTTTGTTTAAAAAGCAAAATTTGAAAACGGAAATTTGAAAGAGTTATTTCAAAAGCCAAAAACCAAAATTTGAAAAGGGAAATTTAAATCATCATTTCGTTTTTTAAAAATTCTAATGTATTTTTAAGAGTGATTAAACAGTTATCAATCTTTAAGAAATAAAACCATTTCATTTTAAATCGAAAATGCAACACATCGGGTTGCCACTCAGCTAATCTTCTATATAATAACAGCTGAAGGTAAACAAATGTTAGTTTGTGAGTCTGCAGACACGGGGACGGGCTAATCCCCGCGAACCGAGCATAGCAGGGTATCGCGACTGGTACCGATGGACGCGGACGGACGAGACGCGTGCACTGGTGCCATCCTCAACTTTCAAAACTTTAAACTTTTTTAATTTTAAAATTAAAACCGCCGAACTCAAAAGAAGCGGACAGCAGAAACAGATGACATTCCGGGTTTCATATTTTGAAAGACTAGCGATTGCCGGTTTAACGAAAGCATCAGTTTCGCCATCTGTTGAAATATATAGGATTCTTTTTATTATAAGTTTTTTTTTTTACTTCTACGCAATTTAGTATGTTTTAAAATCTGAATTACATATATAACACAGGATTTAAAGAGATTTTAACAAAATAAATAAATGAATAAATTGAAATAAGTATATTACTGAATTTTAAATTTACTTTCTTCAAATATCCACAATAATTTTAATTTTTAAAATTTTAATGTTAATTAGAAAATAAATGTATTTAATAAGCTTTAATTAAAAAAATTAAGTTGCATAAATTAAAAAATTTAAAGTTTTAAATTCCAATAATATAAATTTATTTTAATATATAATTTTTTAAAAATCAAATTTTAAATTAATCAAATTTTTAAAATATAAGAATTTATTTTAATTTGGTTGCATTTTTATGCTAAATTACTGAAGAAATGAGGGATAGATGCTGAGTATGAAGGAATGACAAATCACTATTAAAGTTGACTATTTTCATATAACAAACTAGTTTTGATGAAATTATTAGTAGGCAAGAATAATACATTATTTTAATAATGGTTTGTTTAATTTTAGTAAAAAATTTATCCATAAATAGGCACATGTAAAATTCTTTATCAAGAAATTTATAATGGCTTTCTAAGCTATTACAAGGTGTAGGCTGGGGCAGTTCATATTTTATACCTATCAAGCTGTAAGCATGAATGTCCTTTGTTGAGGGTCATGCATATCTGTAGTTTCCTGTTGAAACCATTACATTTATAGTGAAATTTTCAATGTCTACTAATAGGATCTCTCCAAGATACAGTGTTTTATCATAATTTATCATCACCTACTCACCAACTTTGTATTTAGTGTTTTTGATCTTTTGATCTTTCTTTGCTGTAGATTTTTCAATTCCTACTATTAGTTCACACTCTCTCTACATCTCTATCTTGTTCAAATTTTCAATCGTTAATAAAAGTACTTTTTATTCATTGACTCAAGTTCAAATACATTTTTTTAAACTTGTAGTGGATGACACTTGATGTTAATACAGTTTTTTCAAATATTAATTCATTAATTAAATTTAATTAATCAATTTTAGTTTTAGACCTAGAGCGTGTCTTGCTCTTGAATAGTGATTTCCCTTTTGTTACTGTGTAAACGGTAGCACTGTGGTATCGCCGGCTTCTCCGGTCCTGTAGTTTGCGAGATCGAATCCCCAACCAGACAAACTCCCCCCCCCCCCCCCTCCTAATCTCGCACAGTAGGCAAGGTTCTGGCAGGCAATCCTTTTTCTCAATTCCTACTATTAGTTCACACTCAAATTTTTTCTTTGTTGACCTAAGTAGGAATTGACTTTAATTTTTTTTTATATATATTACTTGTTTTTGTTTTATTTTCAGAATTTAATTGAAAATAAGAGCATTTGAAAATCTTTCACTGAAAGCAAGAAAGTGAATGAAAGTCTAGTACTGTATGTGCTGAAGTATATACAGTCTGATAAAAATGGTTCTATATCTTTTTCAAAACAAATATGATTACTTTCAATTATACAAAACAAGTACGATTACTTACGCATCTTAAATTTTCTTTTCTAATTTTCTAGGCTTTAAAACATATTGTATTAAGTAATTTCGTGTTTTCAAATCAGGAATACTGTATTCAATGCAATATTTTAACATGAACCCATACAGATCCCACTTTCAAACTTATACAATCCTTTCAGTACTGTATAAAGTATTATTAAAAAAAATTTGAAAATTTTTCAAGCGGCGCATTTTGAAAAATTCAAATTTTAAATTCAAATAAAATAAATTTTTCTAAGCCCTAATTGTGTTATATATAATTGAAAAAGGTCTTGAAAATTGCTTTAAAATGCCACCAATCTTAGCTCTCTAGCTCTTATTGTTGAAATTTTTTTGGATAATTGAATTAAAACACAAGGAGTGCGATAACGAAGAAGTGAAAACATTCTTTCACTTCTGAATGTATTTGATTTCGTAATGTCATTTCGTAATGTCTGAATGATTATATTTGGATGTAAATATATTTATACATAGTATATTTATACATGTATATAGCGTAATACATGAATATATAATACATTTATATTAAATTGAAATAGATTGAATTTGATTGTTAAATTTGAATTTATTCATATTTATTGAAATAGAGTGCAAAAATTTTTTGCACTTGAGTAATTTGTATGATTTTTTAATCTGATTTTCTTTAATTTTAGTGACGCTATCTACTGGAAAAATAAACTAATAACATAGGTTTATAATTGAATCATCTTTCCTTTTTTCGTTGGCTTTGCAAAATATGAAGTAACAAATTTAGCATTTTCAAACTATTAATTAATAAATAAGTAAAACTTATTGTCCATATTTGAAGAAAGTAAATTTAAAATTCAATAATATGCTTATTTCAATTTATTCATTTATTTATTTTGTTAAAATCTCTTTAAATCCTGTGTTATATATGTAATTCAGATTTTAAAACATACTAAATTGCGTAGAAGTAAAAAAAAACTTATAATAAAAAGATTCCTATATATGTCAACAGATGGCGAAACTGATGTTTTCGTGAAACCGGCAATTGAGTGCCGAAATCGCTAGTCTTTCAAAATATGCTTCCGGGTGGGCCAGCTCCTTTCCGTTTCGCAAATTTCCACTATTTTCATGCATGCAAAATTTAACTTTTTCTCCCACCAAGAAACAAATTTTTTATTCCCATGTGTTTTACAACTCTTTATCTTTAAGGATATACACATTTTTATAAAGTTAAAAATGTTTTTCATTGCAAACGAAGCTTTAAACCCCAAAGCAGTTTCCCGAAATCGGCAATTTTGATGGACAAATATTTCGTTTTTCTGCACCTATTAATGTCAATTTTACGATTTATAGGCATTTGCTAGATGTTCAACTTCCAAAATATACCAAATACAATTAATAAAATAAATGTTATCATTCTAAAAAAGCGTACTTAGAAAACTCTCTTTTGAAATTTCCCGCACTGATCGCCATAGTATCTTAATGTAACTGAATAGGGAGTTCGTAATTTTTCGACTTATTATTTTACTCACTAATAATTCCAGCAAGTTCGTGAAATTTGTTTCTAATTAATGAGCAACTGATGAGGATTCTTCCGCCACCAAATTTGAATTCCTGAGAACTGTCTTTCTATTTTTTTAAGCACTTTTTCGTCCATGAGATATTCTATTTACATTCGGACATGTTGCCAAAATGAAAAATTATTAGTTGAGAACGAGTCATTTAATAATTGAAATCCAGAAATAATTTTAAACTACCAGAAATAATTTTAGTTTTAGGAAATGAGAAATTAAAAACTTTAGAATTTTTCTAATTGAATGAACATTTTTGTTTTAAAAGCAAAATTTGAAAGAATTATTTCTAAAGCCAAAAACCAAAATTTCATAAAGAGAATTTTAAATAATTATTTCGTTTTTAAAAATTATAATATATTTTTAAAAGTAATTAATCAGTTTTTAATCTTTAAGAAATAAAAACATCTAATAATCTTTAAGAATTACCTATTGAATTTTTTTTCTAATTGACTGAGCTTCTTTCTTTGTTTAAAAAGCAAAATTTGAAAACGAAAATTTGAAAGAGTTATTTCAAAAGCCAAAAACAAAAATTTGAAAAGGGGAATTTTAAATCATTCTTTCGTTTTTTAAAAAATCTAATGAATTTTTAAAAGTGATTAAACAGTTTTCAATCTTTAAGAAATAAAACCATTTCATTTTAAATCGAAAATGCAACACATCGTGTTGCCACTCGGCTAGTCTATATAATAACAGCTGAAGGTGAACAAATGTTAGTTTGTTAGTTAGCAGACACGGGGACGGGCTAATCTCGCGAACCGAGCATCGCAGGATATCGCGACTGGTACCGATGGACGCGGTCGGACGAGAAAGCGTGCGCTGATACCATCCTCAACTTTCAAAACTTTAAACTTTTTAAATTATTCAATTAAAACCGCCGAACTCAAAAGAAGCGGGTAATAGAAACAGATGTCATTCCGGGTGGGCCAGCTCCTTTCCCTTTCGCAAATTTCCACTATTTTCATCCATGCAAAATTGAACTTTTCCGCCCACCAGTCGACAAATTTTTTATTTCCATGTGTTCTACAACTCTTCATCTTTAAGGATATGCACATTTTCAAAAAGTTAAAAATGTTTTTCACTGCAAACGAAGCTTTTTCCCCAATGCAGTTTTCCGAATTTCACGAAATCCACAATTTTGATGGACAAATATTTCGGTTTTCTGCACCTATTAATGTCAATTTTACGATTTATCGGTATTTTATAGATGTTCAGCTTCCAAAATATACCAAATACATTTAATAGAAAAAATGTTATCATTCTAAAAAAGCGTACTTACAAAACTCACTTTTGAAATTTCCCGCACTGATCGCCATTGTATCTTAATGTAACTTGAATGCCGAGTTCGTAATTTTTCTACTTATTATTTTACTCATTAATAATTCCAGCAAATTCGTGAAATTTATTTCTAATTAATGAGGAAGTGATGAAGATTCTTCCGCCACCAATTTTGAATTCATCAGAACTGTCTTTCTATTTTTTTAAGCAATTTTTGCCCCATGAGATGTAATGTTTACATTCCGCCATGTTGCCAAAAGGAAAATAACCAAATGCCAAAATAGTTGAGAACGAGTCATTTATTTAATAATTGAAATCCAGAAATAATTTTAAAGCACCAGAAATAATTTTTGTTTTAGGAAATGAGAAGTTAAAGAACCTGTTCACATAGGAGTCCGTTGCGTGGCGTTAAGGAAAAGATGACGTTGAGACGAAAATAAACCAATCATAGGCGTTAAAAATTTCATTGCTAATCGTTTGGAGGCATATGATTGGTTTATTTTCGTCATAACGTCATCATTTCCTTAACGCAACGCAACAAACTAACATAGGAGTCCGTTGCGTAGCGTTAAGGGAAAGATGACGTTGAGACGAAAATAAGCGAATCATAGGCGTTAAAAATTTCATTGCTAATCGTTTAGAGGACGAGACGCGTGCACTGGTGCCACCCTCAACTTTCAAAACTTTAAACTTTTTTAATTATTGAATTAAAACCGCCGAACTCAAAAGAAGCGGACAGCAGAAACAGATGACATTCCGGGTGGGCCAGCTCCTTTCCGTTTCGCAAATTTCCACTATTTTCATGCATGCAAAATTTAACTTTTTCTCCCACCAAGAAACAAATTTTTTATTCCCATGTGTTTTACAACTCTTTATCTTTAAGGATATACACATTTTTATAAAGTTAAAAATGTTTTTCATTGCAAACGAAGCTTTAAACCCCAAAGCAGTTTCCCGAAATCGACAATTTTGATGGACAAATATTTCGTTTTTCTGCACCTATTAATGTCAATTTTACGATTTATCGGCATTTGCTAGATGTTCAACTTCCAAAATATACCAAATACAATTAATAAAATAAATGTTATCATTCTAAAAAAGCGTACTTAGAAAACTCTCTTTTGAAATTTCCCGCACTGATCGCCATAGTATCTTAATGTAACTGAATAGGGAGTTCGTAATTTTTCGACTTATTATTTTACTCACTAATAATTCCAGCAAGTTCGTGAAATTTGTTTCTAATTAATGAGCAAATGATGAGGATTCTTCCACCACCAATTTTGAATTCCTGAGAACCGAGTTTCTATATTTTTAAGCACTTTTTCGCCCATGAGATTTTCTATTTACATTCGTGTTCTATTTACAATGGTGTCAGGGGCACGTAAAATAGGTCATGGCTACAATGTCCTCCAAGTTCTCAAATTTACCTCTGGAGGTGCGAGGTCAAGTGTTCCTGTCTCGTCCCTTCACTCGGTTTAAAATTACGGGACCGATGTTCTTCGAGGTCAAGTCAGACTTCAGCCCTAGTGGTACCTCGCCTTAAAGTGAAGCTGCTTACTACCCTTTTAATTACATAGAAAAAACCTAGATTTTGAGAAGAGAAATCTGAATTTTTTGAAGAAAGAAAGAAAACCATAAAACTACTCGTATATGGTTATTGAATAACCCAGATATGGGTTTAACCCTGGTCTGGGAGCCATGATCCTTACCCAAGTATAGAAGAGTGGACTTAAAGAACTCCGATCTTTAAATTCACATTAATAATGTTACGAGTTTGAGGCCAACTTGGCGTGTTATCGCCAGCATGCGATGATTTGGAGTCCAAGAAAAATAAAAACAATGGTTTACCACGTTCACTCGTCTACCATGGAATAAGTAATAAATCCTGCTCTTGGGTCTATTGTTGAAAAATGGTTTGGTTGAGCGGTGTGGTAACACGGGTTTTGTTACCTAGGTGAATAAGAGTCTGGAATAAAAAGTTAAGTTCTAAAGTTGGTTTGGATGCGATCGGTTGAGGTTTTCTAGCAGGTGATATTCTTCTTGTAAAAAGTTTTGTTCTCGGCTGGTATAAGACGAGGTCCTTAGAAGGAAGGAAGTTAAAGGTCGTATGCAACTTATAAATAACTGTTATAATGTATTAATTACTATCTCTGAATTCCTCTATGTTAAGAAAAGTTCTTAAGTGCTGGAATTGTTAGCTTCCAGCGAAGATTCAACGTTTCTATTTTGTCTACTCTTTTGCAAGTTTCGAGAAAGTGTACTGAAGATTTAATGTCATATAAATTTCTGTTATTCAATTACGGTAACTGGCATATTTATATCTGTGTTTCAAATCCACTTTTTAGAATATGTACCCGTCGCTCGGATTTGGTACAATATATACACATTATGCATATTATATATATATATATACCGTCGATTCCTGCTACAGACCTCATCGGGACGCGATCATTTTGGCCCTAATAAGCGGCTGGTCCAATTAACCGTCCAATTAATTATATATATATATATATATATATATATATATATATATATATATATATATATATATATATATATATATATATATATATATATATATATATATATATATATATATATATAAATGAATGTTTGTTTGTTTGTTTGTTCGCATTTTATGCGCTGCCGTACCGTTCATCCGATTGCGATGAAACTTGGCCATTTTATTGCTTGAACTTGCGCGATGGTTATAGAGTATTTTCATTCCGCTACGACGTTCCATTCCCGAATTATGTTAGAAGTGTATCAACGGATATTGAAAATCACCAAAAAAAAATCGCCAAATTTCCCCGGATATTTTTGTTCAAAGCCATTGTAACATTTCATTGTTGCCAATTAAATTATAGCATTTCCGTAAAAATAAATAGACATGAATTAAAAACGTGATTTATTCATATATTGGCGCCTGCAAGAATGAATTTGATACATTATTTTCATGTACGTGGCAACGCCGGAATGTTTCTTTTAAAAAATGAAAATATAAGGATGGAAAGTCATTCATTTTCAATGAATGTGTTATCTATCCATTTCATGAATTGAAACTATCCCAAGCTACCTGTTCAAACTCAAATATACTGCAGGACACGTTGAGGTAAGACTGAATAAGACGGTCAGATTTGGCGACAATTGGCTCGTTTTTATTTAGCTAAAGACTTGGCGCGTTTTATTACTTAGGTTTCGTCAAGAAAGGTCACATGAAATGAGCTCTTGTTGTATGGACATTTCTATGAGAATCTACCGGGAAAATGTTACACTTTTTCGGCATTTGTTATTCAGCTTTTACGGCAAGAGGATACGGAACTCTTCCCAACACGTCCAAGCTTGGCAAAAACTCTCGCCAAATTGGCGAAAAATCTTCCTGACCGTCTTATACAGTCTAGCCCACGTTGACTTAGCTAGAAACACTTGCTTTTAGCCTTGACGCGATGATTTATATAACTGAAGTGACATTGAAACATAGCAGATGATTAAATTTTGAAAAAGAATTACAATCATGAAATACGTGTATATTATAATCCAGAAAGTCTGAAAGTGGCATTGAAACGTAGCAGACGATTTAGTTTTGAGAAAGAATTCCGAGCATGAAATACGTGTATATACATTTTCTATAATAATTGCCAGATTCGCTGTGTTTTAATATCGAATGTGATCTCAATCTATTCAAACATTATTGATTATTTGTCTATAATAATAAATCCATTCAAACGTTATTGACTAGCTGTAAATTAATGCTTTAAAATGCCCAAAAAGAGGAGAACAACTTTTAATCCTGCAGAAGTAAGGGGGAAATGTCAAAGATTGTTGAGAAATGAGCAATGTGATGAAAAAAAAACAGAAGAGCGCGAAGCCAACAGAATTCAAAATGCAGTTAGACGCACACAAGAATCTGAAGAAAAAACATTTCCAAGAGCTCGAAGGTAACAGAATTCGAACTGTAGTGATCCGAAGCAGTGAAACTGGTGAAGAAACTTTTAACGCGTCGAACATATTATTGTCTTCGAGCTTCAACATCGAAAGGAGAGGAAAGCTATGAACAACGACAGCTCCGACAACAAACAATGCTATTTGCTACCGCAAAAGAATTTTAGCGAAAACTGTAGAACATCATAACATGAGGCTAATCATTGAAAAAAATAATAACAGAAACTGAATCCCGAGCGAAGCCGGGTAATACATCTAGTATATATATATATATATATATATATATATATATATATATATATATATATATAATGATCTTCATTTATTAATATGCTAAAGTAACAATATCTAATACCATAAATTTAATCACCTGCGAGAATTCACCTCGGAAATGTAAATAAATCTCGAACAGCGATAAGACATTTAAAGAAAAACATATGTGGCTTAAAAACAATGATTTATCTGTTTAAAAAGGATAGGAATTTCACTTTTAAAAAATGCATTTTCGTGGCTTAAGAACAATGTTTTCAACAATTTGAAAAAGGTGCACTTTCATTAGTTTTATATTTATCAGCTTCTCTCGTTTCGCTTTTTTATCTAGCGCCTGCTGCTTTAATGACCGACTCGAAATTATTGATTTTCACTCTAGTAAATATTTTCAACTCTGCACAGTTTCCTTTTTCGTCGAAAATGTGTTCAGAACTTTTCCGATTCATTATTAATTTTGGCAGATACATATCCAAATTATTCGCTAGTGACTTGATACGCAGCAAAGAATTTGGATTTTTGATGCGTGCAAGCCTTCTGCGCCATCTGTATGCAAATGTGATCAATACACATTTTAAATCTTAATTATTAACTACGCAGTAATATTTCGTGTTCTATACAGAGAAAAACCTCTTATTTCCTACGATCGAAGCTATTCCATAATTTACGGATAATACTTTTGATGTTTTGATGCGTTGATGAGAGTGAAATTAATAAATTAGAGATTTTTTTTAAATTTTCATTTCCGATTACTAATCCCGATTTTATCAAAAGCAAAACTTGTACTGCCATCTGTTAGCGAAGCTACTAACTACAAGAGGCGATCGATATTTTTCATATTCTGTAACACAATAACATCTAATTACAGGCTCAAGTATTAAATCTCCCAGCTTTAATTATGGAATTCACGTAAATTAAAATATGTATTTCATGATTAATGAAACAAAGTATTTATGACATTGTTCCAACTTTATTAAACATTTGTGATCAGGTCAGCCTCAAAATTAATCAGTGTTTGTGAAGCATATTAAATAAGCATTTATTTTTTTATTAAAATGTTTCCGACCATGAATTATATTCCATTAAATGCAAGAGGGCTCTATAAACATTGCGATTACAACATCTTTTTTATTTATTTCATTTTAACAGTATGTCAGCAAAGGGCTTCGTAATCCGCAGCAAAGAAGTCGACTTCATTTTAACATTTCTATCAATATTTCAAACAATTTAGATTCAAAGCTAAAAAAACATGCTTTCCTTATCCAATAATTAATAGCATTTACGATCTTGCATAAATTCGAATTCGATATTTACCCTCCGCCTAGTGAAATAACAAATTTGAAATTTTTTCGATGGTTGTAAAACTCGAAAGGGTTAATTTAAAAATAGAAATTCTTTGTTCTTAAATGTCTGAATAGATCTTTTTGGCAACGAGTTTGGTTATGCACGTTTTGTTTTCTGGTTTAGGCTCATGGAATTTATTCCGTACTATCTACACACGTTGTTTAAGGTATTGCTATAGTATATGATTGCGGAGGGGGGGATCACCTGCCCCTTAGCTTCTGCCTCGAATCGATAATTAAAAATGTTTTTTTCAAAAATCCAAAAAAGTCGGAAAATTCAATATAATGATGTTAGCTATTTTCCAAGGGTTTACTTCAAGGTCTAGTCAACGTTTACTTCAAGGTTCTAGCTTTCTTCAAGGACTCAAATGTCAAGATCAAATTTAAAATCCTAATAACTCAGTTTTTAGATCAGATGCAGAATCACCTCCATTTAAAAATATTTGGATATTGACAGACAGCAAGAGTGTCATTCACTATCTGGTGAACTGGCCGCATATCACTGATAAAACTAGTACAGGCATTTTCTTTCTCCCTTCTCGCATGGCGGATTCCGAATCAATTGCTTTTCAGCAGATCCCGTCACGTGAGGGTTTGTTCGGTTACGATCAGCTAACGACATACTAGCAAACGACATCAGGTAGCGACATATTAGCAAATGGGGGTTGTTTAGAGGAATCGCCTCTATTTGATGGTCTAGCTGCATCGGAAGTTCAAGACCAGGTTTTATAGTTTTTTGGAGAGAGCCTCCTTCTCATCCCTTGTATCCGGCCAAGCGCCCCTGTCTTCCCTTGCTCTTTAGTGGTCCGAGCAGACTGCCCTGGCTCGTTTACGGAGTGGCCCTACAAATAGTATGAGCTTTGTGAATTTATTCTGTCAAGGTCTTTCCCCTTTGTCCCTGTTCTGCTGCTCTTGAGAAACATTCCCATATTGTGGACTATTTGGGAATCCCTGGCAACATGCTTGCTGACGATCAGGATACTGCTGTCATTCATATGCTCATACGGCAGAGTCTCGTGGACCTGGTCTAGTATTTTCTAGACCAGGGGCTTAGTAACAAGGTTACTCCATACT
The DNA here is from genome assembly GCA_907164885.2 of Dolomedes plantarius. Taxonomy (NCBI): domain Eukaryota; kingdom Metazoa; phylum Arthropoda; class Arachnida; order Araneae; family Dolomedidae; genus Dolomedes; species Dolomedes plantarius. The sequence goes on along the minus strand of OU015493.1, from coordinate 86,857,901 downwards.
AAGGCAACTTAGGCCACTCCGTAAACGAATCAGGGCAGTCTGATTTGGTCTCGAAACACTAAAGAGCAAGACCAGACATTATAAACATTTTTTTTTTCTTTATCAGAAAAATTATATTTTTTCTCTTCAAAAATCATATTTTTTTTCAAAATTAATTTTTTCTCAGTAAAAATAAAAATTAATACCACCTTGAACACTTGTCACACTGATAGTTTTTGCTATCTATTCTAGCCTACCCGGCTTCCCAGATTCATTAAATTAAACATAAAAGTCCTTCAAAGCTAACTTCCTTTGTTATTTCTAACGAGTTTAAGAATATTACATATCAACACAAAACCGCTATTCCAACATAAAACGTATTTCCCTTACAGTTTGATGTTCTTTTAATGGCCAATTAGAATTATCTTTAGGGCAAATCTTTAACGGATAAACTCTCTGAACTGGTCTGAAGAGTGTGCCTGAAGAGGTTTTCAATTTAGCTAGACGAACTTGCCCATCTTTTCCAAGTATGAGTTCCTTCACAACTGCAAGTGGCCAGTCCATTCTTTTTCGATTTTCATTCTCTATCAATGAAACTTCCACGTGCCAACTTCCATTGAGGCAAAGCTCTCTGTTCAGTTTCGTTGCAGCTAACTTCAGTTGTCCTAGGTACTCATGTCTAAATTGCTTTCGTAGATGTTCTTTTATCTCTTGTAAATTGCGAGCTCTCTTGTTAAGCTTCATGAAACTTGCAGTATCACAATCTGGTGTCCTAAATTTAAGATCGACTAAAAACATACAAGGAGGTATTGGGACTAAGTCAATACTGTCATCAGAGGCATAAGTTAAAACTCGAAAGTTCATCGTATATTCGCAATCGTACAAACTGTTTCTAGTTCTTCATAAGTTAAAGATGCTCTTTTTTAAAAAATTACTTAACAAGTACTTAAGAAATCTGATGAGGCTCTCCCACCAACCGCCCCACCAGGCTGCTGTTGGAGGGTTAAACCTCTAATCAATCCGTTCAGCTGAGCTGTATGTATTTATTTTATCCCAGTCTATTCGCTTAAGGAGGCTTTTTAAACCGATAAAAATTGTGCCATTATCACTATAAATGATTTTGGGCCTTCCCCTTCTATCTATAAACCTTCTAAGAGTTCTTATGAATGTGTCCATAGACAAAGATGGTGCTATTTATAAATGAACTGCCCGATATTCGGCGCAGGTAAATAAACAAATCCATACTTTGCTACCGTCTCTTAGATACAAAGGTCCCGTGAAGTCTACACCTGTGCTTTCAAAGACAGATGCTTCGCGTACTCTAGGTTCAGGCAGTGGTGATGGGTTTACAACTATAGATTTCGACTCGGTCTTTTTCATGTTAAACACTGGTTGCGAGGATTGCTGAGTTAGGTGTCGTTTTATCCAATCAAGAAGCAGCTTGTTTAAGCACATATATTTTATTCCAAGATAGAGCACAGCACGGACTAACACAGGACAACTAATTTACATATAGAACGACACTATTTAAATGGAAAATATAATAACATAACCTCAAAGTTCCGAAGAGCATACCAGACAAGTCTGGAATCTACAATAACCTCCAACGTTTTCCCTAAGAGGATATCAGACACGTCCGGAGTCTACAATAATCTCCGACGTAACGAATTCTGCCTAGTACCACTTACCTTGCTATAGATAGCGTTATCGCACCTGTGACGCTAATTCACCTGTCTCTACACTGGTGAAGGATACTTCATATCGTTTTTCGACCCTTTAAAATCCAGAGATGCTCTCGCAAAATACTCAACAGTCCTTGAGGCCTAACATGACAGGCATTTTTTATTTACTCAGTATGAGTTTTTCGACAACAGAGTGCTTCGAGGGTAATACTACGGACATTCTAAACGTCCTAGAATCCTTATTCTCGATAATTTTTGTCTTCAGACTTATGAGGCTTTCAGAATCAACGAAAAGATGCAATGTACAAAGTTTTTCGGTCTTCTTCACCTTTGAAGGCTTCCTTTTGAAAAAAATTTGAGAATCTGTTTCTCAGCACGCATAATCACATTAAATTGTAGCTATTTTCCAGTACATTTCGTATTGTTCCTTTTACAATTATTTACAAAACGTTGAATCCAAGCCAACGAACGTACTATCTTCTCTTAATCATTAGAAAATATATAGTACCAGCTTGCACTTAAAGAATCCAATTTAGACAGAAAGGAACATCTGTTACATTTTGACTTTTCTTGTATTACTTCTTCTTCATTCGGATCAGGCTCCTGGGTTGGCCATTCTTTTGGAGCACGTTTTAGCCAAGGCGGACCCTCCCACCATTTAGACCCCAGAAGTTGTTGAGCAGTACAGCCCCGACTAGGCAAGTCTGCAGGGTTCAAATTTCCTGTATTGAAATTATCGTATTATACTCAACACATCATTGTCAAATTGTAGTGTTATTAACTCTTAGCTGTTAACGTCCATGGACAGTTTAACTGTGACCGAGAGAGTACGCGGAAGACGAGGAGAAAAGTTTCGTTTTGAGTCTGTAACTATGTATCTTGCGAGTAGCAAATTGTAAATAGATGTACCGTATATTGTTATTAAATGTATGTGTAAAATGATAAAGAGCATCTCTTAAAACACACACAACAGTCGGCCACGACAGACTGGCGACGAGCACGGGATCCAAAGCCTGTTGATTCGGTAAAATCGAAACAGTGTTCTTCTGTTATAAATGAAATTGCTTTTTGTTGTAACGATACCAATTGCTGAATCTTTAATTTACCAGGATCGTATAGATTTTTAGGTTAGCAAAATTAACTATATTACAGAAATAAAATTCCAGAAATAAAATAACTTCATGATAGTTGAAATAAAATTCACTTCCAAGTAACACTCAACTCAGAAAATCGGACTAAGACAAAGGATATTGAGGCAAGAACTAGTTTATTAAAAGATTAACATATTTAGATGACTTACATCTGCTCCTGGTTTATTTACAAGGTAAGGGAGCTTTACCATAACACAATCTTTTATGCCAACACAAAGAGGGAGCACATCTCCCTGGCACTTAATGAATGGGATAAATTCACATATAAAAAGGATTGTCATTTCTTTACATGGTGGTTGGCAAACCAAAAAAAAACTTAAACCTACCTGTGGAGCTCCTTAAATAAAATTTCTTTAAAATGGACTAAAAAAAATAAAATAAAATAAAACTTGCATTACCTCGCGTCATAAGGGCTGAAAATTAAAATAGAGGGGAAATAGGAAGTAAAGGCATAGTAAAGCAGAAAGCAATCGAGGGGTACCCCGGATGGAAAGTCTTTTACAGCATGGGATGGTCAGCAGGGGCTGCGCATTGTTCCATAGTCCTAGGGCTCTTCCATTCCTTCAATCAAAAGTAGGCCGGGTGTCTTACGGAGAGCGCCGGAGCATGAAAAAGTCTCCTATAGGTTACTGCCAGCGGGGGAAGAGAGTTCTCTCACATCAGCCGAGCATCCGCCAGCCTAGGCCTCCGCACTCCACTCACGGCGTCTCTTCTGTCTCCGTTCTCCGCGGCCGAAATGTAGTTCCTTTCCGCGCCGTAGCTGTGCCTTAGGGAATGGCCTGTACATGCCTGAAAGGTTATGCATTACCTTCAGCATGCCGAGACTCAACTTATTTTTGCTGTAAAAATTCCCAAAACTGGGTTTCTATAAAGGCGCAAAACTCACACGGAGTTATTGGAGCTCACCGCCTTACGTATCATTCCGCTACAGAGAATGGTAGGGACGGACGGCTGGAACATCGCTTAACATTCCAGGGGCCTGGGATTTTCAAGCCGCCTCCTCCTCCCTTTGGGAAAACAAGATCCGCCGTTCGAGAAATGGCACCCAACAACGTATCCAATTACTGGTGTACCGAAAGAAGGATAAAAGATAAGACAAAGAAAGGTTCACCGTTACTAGGCAAGAGAGTTAAAGCTTTAAAGACTGGCTTACGTTTATTAAGATTTTCTAATTTAAAAACAGTTTGCCAAACCACCTAAATTAATTTGCCACCACCTTACAATAGATCAATTTAATTACGTACATTTACACCTAATTTCACTTCTTAATAATTCATCTACCGCCTGAGACACTTAATTGCAATAATATCCGAGATACTTAATTACAATACTTCCAAAGGATAGGGTAAGTACCTGAAGACGGCTCAAGGTAAAAGTTGTTTTATCTTTTGATCAGAGGAGAAAATGGTGCAGCAAACTGCTGAAATATTGCGTCAGAATCAGGAACTGATTCAAGCTCTTCAAAATAAGGAAAAGGGTTCTCATAATAAAGTTACCGTACAATTTGAGAAGTTCAATCAAGAATACGAAAACTTCGATAGTTTTATTGAACGTTTTGAAACATACCTTGATGTGCAACAAGTTGCGGTTGATAAAAGAGCTAAAGTTTTTATTTCATCACTTAGTCCGAAGTTATATCAATTGCTAAAAAATCTGCTGGCTCCTGACATTCCTTCTGACCAAAGTTTAGAGAAATTAAAAGATGTTCTTAAATTACATTTGACTCCTAAGCCTTTAATTATCCCTTCCTTCCATTAATTTCTTAATCGTAAACAAAATGAGGGGGAAAATATAAATAATTACATAGCGGAACTCAGAGCACTTGCAATAAATTGTGACTATGATAATAATATGTTGAATATTATGTTACGCGATGTGTTTGTAAGCGGCTTAAAAGATAAGGCAATTTTAGATATATTATTTGAAGAGGACAAAATTGATCTAGAGAAAACTTTGCAAATTGCGTTAGCTATGGAAAAGACAGTTAGAGGGGCAAATGATGTTATGAGGCGTTCTTCTGGAATCAATGTAATAAATGTAGGTAAAAAAAAATAAACCTTACATGAAAACAAACAAGAAACAAAATTTTGCGGAAAAGCAGAAGAAAGGTGAGTTTTGTACGCGGTGCACAGGTACAAACCATAATAAACAAAATTGTAAATTTATTTCTAGTAAATGCAATTTTTGTTCGAAAATCGGGCATATCCAAAAGGCATGTTTTTTAGCAAAGAAAGCTAACGTCACCCATGGGGTATGTCACTGTAAAAGTAGAATATAAAAATCAAATTTTGAATTTGAACTTGTACATTGCAAAGGAAAACTTGGTTACGATTCTAGGTCGCGAATGGCTTTACAAGATAAATCTTGATTGGAATGCCATATGTGGTAGAGTTAATTGGGTAGGTCGTGATTTAGTATAGTGGTAGGCAATGATACCATTACTCTGAATTTTAAACAATACATTAATTTATTAACATAACACATATATTAGTACACATTCAATTATATTATTAATAATTATGACCCTAAAGAAACACTCATTATATCAAGGTATTATTTGAATGTACTATTTCACTTATTTAAATTAATTTCATTTCAGTACGCAATATATATTATTTTTTAACTTCCTATATTATAAGACTCGGGGGTTTATAGACTTTTTGGCAATAGGTAATGAAAGATTACCTCCATTTTTGCAGACTGCAGAGGGGAAACATTCGCCGGCATATTCACGTGCATCGATTGGGATATCTTTCTTCAGGATTCATTTTCGCTGGTGAACGCAGTCATCAGAATCGCTATATGTCGTGGGAAGAGGCGGACTTTAACGGCCGGATCGGTTCTCCATCTTTGGCTTGTGGGGGTCAGGCAATCTGTCTTGGTTCCGTATCTCAACTACTCTCATCTCATCGGTAGCTTGCAGGGGTCAGGCAATCTATCTTGGCTCCGACGCTCCTTTATGCTTCTCTCATCGCTAGCTTGCGGGGTTCAGGCAATCTTTCTTGGCTCCACTATTCATCTAATCTCCTCTCCTCGTTGGGTTGCAGGCTTACAGCGATGCGCTAAGTCGGGGCGCACTCTCCCATATATTCTTTTTGGACTTCTCGCTTACGAGGCTACCACTCTATATTCGTGTGCTAAGTCTGGGAGTCAAAATCAATTATATTATTATTTTATATTCTCACTCTCTCAATTTTTTATCTTCTCAATGCCCCGCCTTTTACATTTTCATTCGTCTCTCATGTTCAACCTTTTTTTTTTACTTCCACTTCGGTTCGCTAATTTTCATCCCCTAATTATTTCTTTAACTATTCAGAGGGAGGGGCGTTTTATATTAGAACAATTCCGCCTTCGACTCATCCCTGCCTTTCTAGGAATCGTGTTTTCCCACAACATCTCCTATGTGTGGGGTCCTCTTCTCTTTGCCAACAATTCCCTTTTCATCTCGATGTCCCCTCTATCTAGACCCCTCGCTGTTTCGTCTCTTAACTATTGCTTTTCAATTTCTTCTTTTTCATCGGTTCGTATGGTCAAGCGCCATTTCAATTTTCTCATTTTAACCCCGATTGTCCGATTTAATTGGGTTTGTCTGACCTTTTTGAACTTCTAACATATCGTATCCCCACGACATTCTTCTTGTATCGTCTGGCGTCATTTCACTGTTCCATTTTCCGTCCCGTTTGTTAATTGGTTTTTCTGCACTTTTTCTATTTTCTTTTTTTTATATGTCGTAAAAACATTAAAAGTGGAAACAAAAGTGAACTCAAATAAATTTTTGGAGGAATATAAAGAAATTTTTGATAACAAACTTGGGGAAACAAACAACCATGAAGTTAAGTTGGAATTGAAACCAAATGTCAAACCAATATTTTGTAGGTTTAGAACGGTACCCTTTGCTCTAAAAAGTCGAGTCGAAAACGAAATCGAAAGACTAGAAAATGAGGGCATTATAGAAAGGGTAGAAAGTTCGGAATGGGCTACGCCTGTGGTACCAATTGTTAAGCCGGATGGTAGCATACGTCTATGTGCAGATTATTCAGTTACCCTAAATCCAAATTTAATTGTACCTCAGCACCCCTTACCAAGACTCGAAGAAATATTAACAAGCTTGAATGGGGGAAAACAATTTTCAAAAATCGACTTCAAACATGCATATTTGCAAATGCAAGTTCATCCTGAAAGTCAAAAATTGTTAACAATTAACACGCATAAAGGATTGTATATTTGTAAAAGGCTGATGTATGGGTTAAATGGAGCACCTGTCATTTGGCAGCGCTATGTTGATGGGTTGTTTCAAGGCATAGACGGTGTTAAGGTATTTATGGATGATGCGAGAATTACCGGAGTTGACGAAAGTTCACATTTTAAAGCTTTAGAATTTTTTTTCAAAAAGTGTAAAGAACATGGCCTAAAACTCAATTGAAGTAAAAGTCAGTTTTTTCAAAATGAGATTAATTTTTTGGGACATAAAATTGATTCTAATGGATTACACAAAACTGATGAAAATATTTCTGCTATTGTGAAAGCCCCGATACCTAAGGATGTACAGGAAGTAAAGAGTTTTTTGGGATTAGTAAATTTCTATGGGAAATTCTGTCCAAATTTGGCTACTATAGCAAATCCTCTAAATAACTTAACTAAAAAGGGAATCAAATTTAATTGGTCTAGGGGTTGTCAGGATGCTTTTGAGCAAATAAAAAAAGAAATATGTTCACCTAGAGTGCTGGTTCATTATGAACCAAACTTACCTCTATTGCTGGCAACAGATGCTTCACCAGTTGGTGTAGGTTGTGTGTTATCTCACCTACTGCCAGATGGAACAGAAAGACCAATAGCCTTTGCATCAAAGACTTTAACGAAAACAGAACAGAAATACTCCCAAATTGACAAGGAAACTCTTGCAATTCTCAAAATAGTATGGGCAGTAAAGAAGTTTTATTTGCATTTAAAAGGCAGAAGATTCACCTTGATAACTGATCATAAACCGTTAGTTGCAATATTTGGATCAAAGCGAGGACTCCCAATACTAACAGCTACCAGACTTTTACATTATGCATTAACCTTGCAGTCTTTCCAATTTGACATAGTTTATCGAAATACTAAAGACCACGGAAATGCAGATTTTCTCTCTCGATTTCCCAAAACTTCAGAAGAATTAGAAGTTAAAGACGACATTACGATGTTCCAGATGTCGCAAATTGAAACATTACCTATCACTTCAAAGGATTTACGTGAAGTAACGGGGAAGGATGAGGAATTGGGTCTACTTTTGGAAGCCTTTAGAAAGGGCCAAAATTTAGAAGGGAGAGAAGCCCAATATATCATAGAATATGGATGTATTATGTACGGGCAGAGAGTTTGTGTTCCAAAGATATACCAGAAAAATGTCTTGGAAGAGTTGCACCAAGGACATCTGGGTATGGTTAAGATGAAGGCGATTGCCAGGTCGTTCGTTTATTGGAAAAACATCGATAAAGACATCGAAGAAGCTGCAAGAAATTGTGTTGACAGTGCCAGACATAAAGCTGATCCAGCGAAAGTGAAAGTCCATCATTGGGAATACCCAAGTACGCCTTGGGAGCGTGTACATGTGGATTTTGCTGGTCCTATATTTGAATATATGTTCCTGTTAATAGTGGATGCACATTCCAAATGGTTGGAAGTTTGCCCGATGAAGAAAACCACAACAAACAAAACCATCGAGTGTCTCAGAGACTGCTTTGCGAGATTTGGGATGCCAGTTGTACTAGTAAGTGACAGCGGACCACAGTTTTCATCTTATAAATTCCAGAGATTTATGCAGAAAAATGGCATAAAACACAAAACTAGTGCACCATTTAAGCCATCAAGCAATTGTCAAGCAGAACGTTCTGTGTATACACTGAAGCAATCACTGAGAGCAATGCAAAATTATGATGGTAGTATGGAACAGAAGCTAAATACATTTTTATTGCAATATAGTAAAGCTCCAAACGTCACGACAATGCACAGTCCCTCCATGCTATTCTTAAAAAGGTGATATTAGAACAAGGCTTGATTTACTTTTACCTGACTTAAAATCAAGAATCCAGGAAAAGGTAAGAAAGGGTGTATTTGAATTTCAAGATAGAAAATTCAATATTGGTGATTCTGTGGCAGTCAGAGATTTCCGAGCAGCTAATTCAAAATGGAAGTTTGGACAAGTTGTAAATCAAGACGGTGCTCTCCACTATACCATTGATATTCAAGGCATACTAGTGAGAAGGCATGTTGATCAAATTCGTTCAGTGGGGAATCAAGTGCAAGAAAGTGATTCCGTACGAAATGAATTTCGTAGGTTCCCTACAGGAAATTTTACTGAGAATGCCTCAGAAGTCAAGCACAGTGACAGTCTTACCTCTCATCAGGGTCCAAATAAAAAGAAAGTTCCAGCTTCGCCAGCAGTGTCATCAGCTGATATCCCTGTTCAGGACTCATCACCAGTGTGCTCAAAACCGTCAACTCAAACCAGTACACCTTCTGGCCAGTCTAGTACACCACCAGTGCACGATATCCCAAGCCATGTGCATAGACGCTCTGAAAGAGTCCGAAGACCATCCCAGAGACTTGACCTTTAATAAACGGGGAGGAGATGAAGTGTATTAACTCTTAACTGTTAACGTCCATGGACAGTTTAACTGTGACCGAGAGAGTACGCGGAAGACGAGGAGAAAAGTTTCGTTTTGAGTCTGTAACTATGTATCTTGCGAGTAGCAAATTGTAAATAGATGTACCGTAGATAGTTATCTACGGTACATCTGTTGAAAATCATAATAAGGAGCAGAAACAAATTAATGTGTTTAAGCGGCCTCGTACTTATTGAGTACTAAAGCCATATTTAAAAATGTCACTGAGCATGCGCAGAAAGCAATTTTTTAAATTGTAAATTATCGCTAATTAAACAGCGCGAAATAAACAATTTCCATCAGGTACAATCTTATATTTCACAAACATAATTTTCATAAAATAAAAATGGAAGAGAGATTTAGAGAGACTTCTCGGAATAAACGTGTTTAATCATTAAAACATGTCACTGAGCATGCGCAGAAACAGTGAGTTTCTAAAGCCTCGTGCTTATTGAATACTAAAGCCAGATTTAAACATGCCACTGAGCATGCGCAGAAAGCAACTTTTAACTGTAAATTATCGCTGATTAATAGAAATTGCAGTTACAAAAACCAAATTTGACAAATCTACAGATTACAATCTTTCGTTTAAGACCAAAATGAAGTAAACTGATGCAGTAGATTTCTCTCACGGACTGCCCAAAAAGTCGGCTTAGCAACTTAAATATATACCCCCGAATTCAATGTAACGTTTTAGCTCTTTAGCTAATTAGCTAGTTAGCTCTTTAGCCGATCCGTATTCAACTGCCCAAAAAGAGCGAAATATCCGGTCACCTGTTAACTAACGCTTGCTAGGTGGTTTCTCCGGTGGTGTTTTTGTTTTGTTTAAGGTTTCGACTAGTTTCTACTGTTTTGAAGTTAGTAATTAACTCTTTCTTGTATTTTTGAATATTCCAAATTATATTTATTTAGCAGTTACGTAAAATACGTTATAAATAAGCAAATTATCTTTTGTTAATTAGATTAATCTTTTGTTGCGTGCACTTTAAAAAAATTTCATGTTTATCGTTATGTATAATGATTTGGAAATTTACAGTAGACATTATGTCATTAGTGATTAGTATAATGGTTTGAGAATTTCTGTAGCTTTAACCGCTTTCGCTTGTGTTCTAAAATGGAGGAGTTATATACAGTTCGCACACAGAAACGAAATATAGATTTTAACTATCAAACATTTAATCTCTTCTCAGTTTAGATATCCGTAGTGGAAGAACACAGACGAATTTTAGAAAATACGTTTAATTGATCATTCTTCGTGCTAAAGAATGAGAATTGTATCAATCAATAGAAACTTAGTAATAACACTACAAAACATTTGTATCTAAGCTGGAAAGCATTTTAAAAATTTATATTCCTCTTCCCAGACAAATTACAAGCTTCAAGCCCTATACCTGTTCCCTGGAAATTAAATTTTGATGTATATAAAATGGGTTGTTTTTCCTGGCTGTTGCGCCTTTTTTAATAAAAACCATAGTGGATATTGATTTTTCCCATTTATTTCTCTTTTACATAAAAGGAACAATTTTATCTAGTATGTCTGTGAAGAAACTGCTCTCCCATGTGTGCAATAATTGTTTTATTGTGTTACATTTTGTCAGTGTGTAATTGAATGCTTACCTAGAAGAAACTTTTTTTTCAATCTAAAAAAAAGTACAGCTGTAATATGTCTTTAAGTATGATTTTCATGAGCACAACATTGATTTCTGTTTGTTTCAATTTTATAAAATGTGGTTAATCCCAGTTTCCACGACTTTACTTTTTTCTTCTTTTTTAATATGTAAACAAAATTTAAGTGTTAGAAAAAGTCATGCCTTTTCAAAAGCAGTTACTAATGTTAAATTTTACAATGCACAAGCTTATTCCTGAGCTGATATAATGTTCTATTAAAAATTAATCAAACTATAACTAAAATCAAATTTGACTTAGCTATGGGTCTTGAAATTTCAGCCAGGTCTATGAAATTTGGTACAAACCATGTTTCTTTAACTGTTATATTTATAATGTGATTCAATCAACTGCTTTTTGATTGTTCTCTGTGTGTTTCTTCAGAAAATTCTAAAATATTTGTATAACGAATGAAATGATATTAGTATAACGAATGAAATGAATATCTTAAAATTGTATATTTGTTGCATAGCTATGAACCAAAATTAATGATAGTCGACCAAAAAAATACTATCAATTGTATTCCATTGTACTTAATTGTACTAATTGAATTGTGGATTAAATTACTGAATTCCTCACATAGAAAAAGATTAATGCAGAAATTAATTACATTTAATTTTGTTTGACTGTTATATTTATAATGTGATTCAATCAACTGCTTCTTGACTGTTCTCTGTGTGCTTCTTAAGAAAATTCTAAAATATTTGTGAAATTGTATTTTTTTCTGCATAACTACAAAATTTAAGATAACTTGAAATTTTGAATTTTTATCATCACAAATTGAATAAAATATAGTAACTTAACTATGCAGTACTTTGTTACTTTATCTTTTAAACATTGCTTATTTGCACCTAGTGTAATGAATGAAATGAATATCTTAAAATTGTATCTTTGAATAGGTATGAGCCAAAATCAGTGAAAGTCGACAAACACAAAGTACTATCAATTGTATTCCATTGTAATTTATAGTACTTTGCAGATATGTGACTTTGTAAATTAAAATACTAAACTTAAAAAACTACAATACAGCTGAGTATTTTACTGCCCTATTCCTCGTAAAGAAAAAGATTAATACAGAAATTAATTACATTTGATTTTGTTTGACTGTTATATTTGAGAAACTGTGTTTTTTTCTGCATGACTACAACATTTAAGATATTTGAAATTTAAAATTTTTATCGCCACAAATTGAAAAAAGATAGTAATTTAAGTATGCAGTACTTCAAATACTTTATCTTTTAAACACTGCTTATTTGCACCTAGTGTAAGGAATGAAATGAATATCTTAAAATTGTATATTTGCAATGAACCAAAATCAGTGACAGTCGAAAAAAACAAAGTACTATCAATTGTATTCCGTTGTACTTAAATTGAACTAGATTTAGCATTTTCTTCATTTACGCATGGATATGTTTAAAAGAGTGTAAATCTATCGATTTTCTTAAAAGGATATTGTATCAACATTTAAAAGATTAAGCTAAATGAATTCTTGTGCAGTGCTGTATTTATACTGAAGCAGTGTCTGTACTTGTAATTTTTTTGGCTACTATTAATTGTGATGCATAATTTGAATGTTATGAATTCTAAATCTTAACTGAGAATAATCAGATGAGTACATCTTAAATAATACTATTTAATTTAAAGTTTGTCTGTATAATGTAATGTATATATTTGAAAATTTTAAATACAATACTGTTAGTTTTAAATACCATGCTGTTAGTATAAACTTCAGATATTTGAATGTGTTTTATTTCAGATGGGAAACACATCAATGTGATAATTATTTTAAAAGCTTTTATTAAATATATTTAATTGAAACAAGGACATCACATAAAGTTCAGTGTATCATTTTATCAGAAACTTTTTTTTATGTCAAAATAAATAGCTTTTGGGAGGTTAGATTACTGAATACAACGATATTTTAACATTTAGCTAAACTTTGTTTTAAATATATTTTACTTCATATCCTCCATATTCGTAATATTTTTCATCATCTGTATTCTCTACTAATTAATTTTTAAAAATGTGGTATTTTGCTAAAAGAAAAGAAAAATAAAGCTTCCGGTAATTTAACATAGTGAATTATAAATATTTCAAATAAAGTTGAACATAGAATGATGAAAATATTTGTAAGTATTCTATCCACAAATTTAAAATCATTTGATTAATTTTTCTTTTGTTGCGTATCCAGGCATTACTCGTTTTTATTATTTTTATTTTATCAGTTCCGAAGTTTCCATGTTTGTTTACATTTGATGTCGCGCTGGCGATGAATTTGGGCTGTCTGATTGGCTTACTGAGAGCATTCGCTTAAAATCTTCCGAGATTTGCCAAACATTCCCTCGTCGGAGAGTGGCGCTCGGATCGGAGAGCGAACGGGCCATTTGAATGCCGATGTGCTAACAGTTAGAAAATTGAGGTTTGCTAAAGACCTAACTAGCTAACTAGCTAAAGAGCTAAAACGTTACATTGAATTCGACCCATAGATTTTTTTAGGGCCCCCAACATTCAGGGGCCCCTAGGCCCTGGCCTAATGGAAAATCAAGGTCTGTGTGTTAGTGGGCCTTGATAACCAAAAGAGACTTAACTAGCCAGAATAGTGGAGTTCTGCCAAGTAGAAATGGTAAATTCAGCGTTGCCGAACATAATACAGAAGGCAGAACTCTAAGGGCCTGTTCACATAGGAGTCCGTTGCGTTGCGTTAAGGAAAAGATGTTGTTGAGACGAAAATAAACCAATCATAGGCGTTAAAAACTTCATTGCTAATCGTTTGGAGGTTTGTCATTGGTAAAATATATTTCAATACTTTAATGCTCAGCAACGGACTCCTATGTGAACAGGCCCTTATTCGTCCACTCCAAAAACTGTATCCTTTAGAGGTAACAGGTAACAACTAGTGATCCCATGTGTCAGACACCTGAGAGAAAATCAGGGAGAGGAAGTGTTCTGAAACCTCCAGAAAGGCTGAATATGTGAACTCTAAAATACTTCCTTTTAATAATTTTCTAATGTTTATTTTATTTTCATTTTTTTTAATATTTGTATGGTGATTATTTTGACTTTTGTGGTGTAGTTAAGCATAACTGTAGTTTTGAATGTAGTATATATATTAAAATTTTCAGTTGATTTAGTTAAAATTTTTATGATTTTGAATCTTCAAAATCAGGTGGGAGAATGTTAGGCTTCCATTAAATTTAATGTTTTCACCACGCGGTAAGAGGTATCTCACCTCCAAAATAGCTTCATCAGAACTCCTTTATAACGAGCTTTATGCAAATCTCGCGTTCCTGATTTAAAAAAAAAAAAAGAGGAGCACGGCATCACAAATTCATATTATTTCACCACTTTTCTTTATATTATATTGCAGTGTTTTAATTTGGAAGAAAAAAAATGGATCATAATTTTGTTTATGCTTCGAAACGGTGAGTCAATATATTTTGAGTAGTTATTAATATTAGTTGTGGTTAAAAGGGACCTGGATAGGATTCTTCCAGTTGTTAGCAAAACCACTGTTGGTGTTTGTCAAACTCCACTAAGTGCAGTTACCTTAATGTCAAATTCAGGAAAATACTATTTCTGATTGTTTTCAAACTTTAAGGCAGCATTTACCTGGAGAAAATAATTAAAGCAGCCTAAATATAGCAGTGTCCAAAAAATCTTAAGCTAGAAAATAAACATCTAAATACTTCAATATAGACCCAAAAATTGTAAAAAAATACAGTACATACATGAATTGTCAGAAAAAAATTTTAAATTTAAATATTTTCAAAGTTTAAAAATCAATTTATAAAACTAAGGAGAAAATTTAAATATTTTAAGAAAGGGTACAAAATTAACGAAAAACAAAAATTATGAATCTTTATTTGAAAGAAATTAGAATTCAAAACCACTAACGAAGGTGAAATGAAGTACCAGATACACACAGGCCTAAATTAGTGCTATTCTAAATTATTTTTAGTGCCATCCTAAATCACCTCTCTTGCCATCTTAAATGGCCTCTTCAGCCAGCTGATCTGTGCAGTGCACACTACTGTCCTGTTGTCTCTATGGCCCTAACCTGGGGGCACCAGGGGCTTGTTTTGGTGGGTCTGCGTTCTAACCCTACAGATGGGAATCTATATACGAAAAGCCTCTTTGAAGCCATGGTGGGTCCCATTTTGTACTTCGGAAGACTACAAGTATAATCTAGATATGAATAACCAAGAGTAAGTTCTCATCTTCTGGATTGTATTCCTTGAAAGAGAGAAAAAGAAAAATGTTATGAAAAGAATTCAAAATGTTTTTCATTCACTAAATGTATCATTCATTATCTGAAGCAAATTTCAAATTTCATTATCTAAAATATCTTAATAATCATCATTCAAATTCAATAAGTTGAAACTGAAAAAAAAACTGGGCATTTCTGAGGTATAATCACTGACCTATGGTGTTGCAAATGGTATTAAACTGAATAATGAAAGCATTTATTATAAAAACTACAACCCATTTGTAGCAGAACATAAACAAAGGAACCACTTATATATTTACCAAATTTGTTGTTATAAAAAATCCAGCACTTTTCTCAACATTCATTTGTTTGGTATTTTTCTAATTTGATTCTATGCTTAAAATATATTAAAATTGTCTGAACATCTAAAGCTTATCAGAGTTAACAAACTATTATTTATATGTGCATTGAATTTTTTAAATTTACAATGAAATCGATATGCACTGTTAATTTCATTTGAAATTTATTGATATATTTAATTAAATTATTAAATTTTCCACATAAATGATGAACTGGCATCAAATTTTGTGAGCTTTTACAGCTTAGTACCATGAGCAGTATTCTGCAATTTAGGTGTTGCTTTTTTGTATCATTCTTCTATCAGAGAATTATTTTATTTGTGATTGCATTTGAAATAATTTTTTCACGTTATTTGTTTCTGAATTCATTCAGTGTTAAAACTTTTGATGACAAGATTTAATAAATAACATTCATGTTCATTTTTCATTGCAACCATGATAACAGTATTAAATCCAATATTAATAAATATTCATCATTTTAGGTACATCATTCATTATAATACGCTTGTTTAAAATCTTAAATCAATGTATTTCAAAGAGGATGATTTAAAAGTAATACTTGATATTTAAAATTGAAATTTTAATAAGGCAAAAATAAATATTTTAACACTTCAAAACTGTACACAATTATTAATATATATATTATATATATATATATATATATGTTTGATTTGCTCAATACCATGCATTCTAAAGATTTCTTCATTACAAACATTTTACGATTCTCAAAATGTGTATTAACTTATATTTATGACAGCCTTGATATGATATTTTAAAATTTTTTATTGTAAAAAAAGTTATACTTGGGCCAGTTTAGAACTTAATTGTTTGCTCTCTTACCTGCATATTTTTTGTTTTTAATAGATTATTTTCTACTGGCAAATTGTATAACTGCCTTCTTGCTGGTCATGTCTTGGATCATTTTTTTAATCTATATACTTTCTGTTATTACATTCAGTTTTATTCAAATTGATAATAGTGTCAAAAACCATAGTTTTCGGGGTCTATGAGACGAATAGTGACATTTCTGATGCCGTTTTCATTTTGCGTAGAATATGCATAAACATTCTGTACAACTTCTTTTATGAAAACTGTTTCAAAAACAATTCTGAATAGAAGTAAATCATCTACCAGAAGATTTTTCTTTCCTGTGCAGTCATTTTCATAGCTTTGCATTTCATGTTGAAGTTTCTTACTGACTGTCTGTTTTGTTGACAGTTTATAACTTTGTTTTAAACATAATTTACAAAAATCTGATAAATGAAAAATTTGAAGATTTTTTATGAATTTTACATTTTGAAGTTTAAATTTTCAAGATTAACTTTATGTATTAAGGTAACAGCATATGACAGTTATTATTTTGCACTGGAAAATTTTAGATCCAAGTTTTTGTTATTCATATCTTTGACAAGGCAAACCTTAATTCATTGCAGGGCTCATTTGTAGAAATATCAGCATGGTCCTTCAAAATTCTTATATACATTAAATTATAAAAAGTGAATGTGAAGCGTAAAAGACAAAAGTAAAAAGGTGGTTATCCTTTTTTATGTACATTTATAAGTAAAGAAAAACTAAAAAGATGCTAGACTACAACTGTTTTATTCACAAGACAAAATTATTTAGAATCAAATTTTTTTAGTATTTTTATCAGCATGATCATTTATAGATTGATGAAGTTTTAATTTCCTTGTTTCTATAGGCTCTATAGACAGTATTGTAAGACTTTTGAGTCTCTACTGTGATATTGTTGACCTCAGGTATGTTTTAATTAATTTTTTTCTAGAAAAGCTTCTTTTTCCCAATGTTATGGTTACATGAATTGTTAAAAATATCGTTGAAGATATACAGTCGAACCTCCATATATCGAAGTAGCAAATTGCGCGAAAAAAATTCGATTTATAGAATTGAGCTTAGTCTTATCATAATTCTCCTTAAAAAAAAAATAAATAAATAAAGCTAATTTTCGTATACGAAATTCCATTTCTAATTTATAAGTGAATCCCATTAAATGAAAGTTAGCAACTAAAAAATGAATTAATATGAAAGATTTATTGATTACTACATATCTTTAAAAAAGTAATAATGCAGACAGTGGTTACAATGATCACAGTTACATTCTTTAAAAAAAAAAACTACGAATATCTTGCTGAACAGTTAGTTTTGCGAAAAGTTAAAAGAAATGTTCGTATTTATTCAGTCTACTAAAAACTTTATCAGGGACATTTTCTGCGAATTGAAGTCCATGGCGTATTGTTTCAAATGCCAAAAATTAGGAGATTTTATTCTAAAGTGGAATAAAATCTCCCAATTTGTCTTGAAAAAAATTTCGATATATAGAAACAATTTTTCTATGTAATGAACATGGGGATTTGCTAAGAGTTCGATATATAGAAAATTTCGATATATGGAGGTTCGACTGTAAATGCATTTGAAAAGACAGTAGCTGTCATTTGTAGCTATTTTAGAATTTTTATACGGGTCATTTTCAAAAAATTCGCCAATTCATTGTCCGGGCTATTTTAGATCTGTTAATTATTTTTTATATTTATTCAAACAGACAATACATTTGTATTCTTGTTTATTGAGCTATTTTCTACATGACTGTTAAAAATTTTAAACATTTTAGGGATTGTAACACCAAAAAAAAGGGAAAGATAGACTTGAAAACTGGATTTTTTAGCTGTCCTGAAGACCATTCACTCAATCATAATTTGATGTTTCAAAACCTAATCTACATTATTCATACAAACAAATAAATGTTACATATGCTACATGGAATTATCTAGCATATGTTGATATTTAAAAAACAAAAAACATATTAAGTGTCAATATTGAGTTATAAAGACTTGTCATAGAACTGTGTCATGAGTGTTACTTTTTTTAGTTTTAATTATTTAAAAATAGATGACAACACCATTTACAAGCTTTTGGACTAGCGTGTCTTTCCCGATGGGGCGCCCAATACGTGGAACAGTCCATTTGAATTTAGAGGTGGGATAGGTTTTTCCCAACGGGGCACCCAATTTCTCTATATCTTCACAAGTACCTTGCAACATTTTTGAGATTTTATTAAAAGTTTGAAGTATTTTACTTTGTACAATTATTAAAACAATTGTTGGAAATTGTTCAAAATACTTGTAATTATTCAAATTTTCAGCTTCATGTTGATTATCACAATTTTTTCTATTCAATAAAAAATATGTCAATATTTTAATTATAAAGTGCCTATATTTTTAAGATCTATAAGGCGTGGATGTTCTAATGGTTCAGAATCCACTTTAAACCATAGGTCTCAGTGTAAATAGCACTCATATTTGACCATATAGTTACAAATCAACCAACCCAATAGTCCAAATTTAATATTGTCTGTGTCATTTTTGTTAATTTCTAATAAAAAAATCTTCTAAATAAGGGTTAGCAGAATTTGAGATAAAAAAATACCTTGCTCTTTAAAAATTATTTAATCATTATCAACCTGAATTAAAATTAAGGTATAAACTGAAGCTACTAAATGAATTCAACGGTTGAAGATTATAAAGGTACTAATTACGGCTACTAGGTTATCTAGTGTAATATGTACTCAACTTTTCTTAGAATTAGATCTCATGGAATCCCAAGAAACATAAAATATTTATCTCTATTACCCCAAAAAGTTACAGAATTTACAGTGTTTCATTTTGCTCTCTTTGGTAATTGTAAAAATGCACTTAGCATCCTTCAATTTATATCCACAGCTTCAAAAGGTACTGTCTTTTGAGGTTATTGAATATTAGAAGTTCATTAGTATTGTTATATACAATACAAATGATAAATGCAATCTTTTCAGGTAAGTAATTTTTTAGTAATTTTTATAAAATAAAATTACTAAAAAAATTTTTTTTTAAAAAGCAATGTGCAGTAGTATCACCCAAGTGCAATAGTATATGCCCAAAGACTCATGATGATCATAATACAAGAAATAAAAATGTTGAATACAGAACTTTAAAGTTATGTTTCAAAATGCTCTAAATCTTTAAACAACAAAATAAAAACCCATTAAATTAATTTCTACACTTAATGAGCAGTATAATAAATAAAAAAAAATGTTCAAACATTAATAACTGCAACAGCATATGTATTTAAAAAATATTTTAAAAAAAATATTTTTTTTTAAACAATTTCAGAAGAATTGTTTGGCCCTGATAAGGGCAGTTTTGTTGAAAGAACTTCAGACATTTTGTCACAGAACTAACTTGAAACAGACAAGAAAAGCGAACCTAACTTGATACACACAAGATAAGCGAATAACTTGTAACAGGCACGTGAATCGTAGAATGGCGAATAGATGGCGCCACCCTTCAACCTAACCTATCCCACCTCTAAATTCAAATGGACTGTTCCACACATTGGGTGCCCCATCGGGAAAGTAAGCCTTTGGTGTTTATTACTACTTCCCTAAACTAGTGCAACACAGTACATGTGCTTCTGTTGGATTTTGTTGATTGATTTAAGAAATACTGGGAAATACAGTGCCAAGAAAGGTGAGTATTTTTATTAATCATCATGAGTGTTACCTTACTTTTTATATCTAATTATTATATAACATAGGTTTAATTTTAATATGTAATGAGAACATGAATTAGTTATTCATTAAGCCTAACAAGTTACTTTTGTATTGACTATTACTATGGAATAAAGTTAATATAGTATAATTTTGTCATGAGTGTTACCCATAGAAAGTAACACTCATGATGAAATTCTGTTAAATAAATTTTGATAGAATTCAGTTTGCATATTTGCCCTAAACCAAAAGTAACAAATTAAGAATATTTTTTTTAATATGTTTGATTGGTAAATTTTTTATATATATATACACATCATCTTTGTTATTTTAACATTTTTATTTCTTGACGACTGAAAATAGTTTCCTTTTTTTTCTAAGATGCCAACATGCAAAAAAAATAAAAAGGCATTATCAACAGCAGAAAAGCAAAAAAGATAGAGAGAAAAGAGACGACAAGATGTGCAGAGAGAAGCTTTATACATGGAAAATCACAAATTATGAAATGCAAAGAGAAAGAAAATTAGTGAAATGACTAGCCATGAACACAGGCAGGTAAAGAGAAGATGACGGATTTCTGCTGCAACTTCCAGTGAAAAAAAAGCTTTGAAAGCTAGTTTTGAATCTCCCTTACAATTAGAAAGCACACCAGTTTCTGCACAACCAGTAAGTATACCAGTTTCAGCACAATTAGAATGTACACCAGTTTCTGCACAACTAAAAAGCAGGCAGAAGGTGCAAGGTAGAAAATGTATCTTAAAGAATAGATCTAAAACAGTAAGAGGAAATAAAAAAAAATGAAAGAAAAAATACATGGAGTTGCAGAAGTTATTAGATGAAAAAACAAAAAAAAATTTGATAAATACAGAAAAAAGTATGCAAGGGAAGTCACAAGGAAAAGCTCTATAGTTGAAACTCCTAGATCAAAAACAAAAAAAAAATGCTGGAAAATTTTAGAATAAGTAAAGTTAACATGAAACATGAAGTTGCAAAAAAGTTAGTATTTCATGATGTTTTGGTATCAAATTTGAAAACAACCTATGCAAGACTATCTAATGCTAGTGATAAGAGAATGATTGGGAGAATTGTCCTCAAAGTTATGCCAGAAATATAAAATGCAAAGTAAAGCAGCTCGCACAATTGGATTAAAATATAAAAAATGTATTTCTGTGGTAAAAGCTAAAGAAATCAAAGAAAAATATGAGAAAATAGTACAGTTTTTTTATGTGATGATGTAAGTTATGCTACTGCAGGAAAGAAGGAAACTCGAACCAAATATAAATTAAAGATGCAAAAGAGGTTTTTGTTACTTTCCATGAAAGTGTTGTATAAAAAATTCTGTGATTGAAAAAATAACTTCTGAACCTGTGTCATACTCTTCGTTTACAAAATACAGACCATTTTATGTTCTGAAGCCAACCAATGATGACAGGGACACTTGTAGGTGTGTGCAACATGCAAATTTAGAGTCCATGGCTTGCAAGCTACGCCATCTGAAAGTTCTGCCTACTGCAAACCTACATGTATTGACATCATTCTTAGCTTGTGATAAAAACAACTTTAACTGCATGTTTAGTATATGTAAGAATTGTATTCACAATACAATCCCAGTATCATTTGAAGATCTGAACAGTAGTACAACCTGGAAAAAATGGAGCAAAGTAAAAGAAGAAAGATATAAAATAAAGGATGGAAAAGTCATTGTTTTGTGTGAATGTGCAAAAAGTTGTAACACTTCATGGAACTGTTAACGAATTGAATAATTCCTTCCAGAGTCAGATGAAAGCATTCAAACCCCATTTATAAAATAAGACATCAAACCAAGTCTTTTAAGAAATGCAAAGAACAGTTATCTGATACTGAGGCTGCAATAATTATCGACTTTTCAGAAAATCATAATTGCAAACTGCATGAGGAGATCCAGAGTTACCACTTTGGAGCTTCACGACATTAGGTGACTATTCATACAGGAGTGTTATATATGAAGGATAAAAGTCCTCTCTTTCTCATCAATTTCCCCAAGCAATGAACATGGTCCACCTGGAATCTGGGCTTATCTCGAACCTGTTTTGGATTTATTAAGAAAGGATTATCCAAATATACAAGTTCTTCATTTCTTTTCTGATGGGCCTTCTACCCAGTACAGACAAAAAAAAAACTTCTATATTTTTACTAGGAAGATCTTTTGATTTTGAATTTAAAGCAGCGACGTGGTCTTTCTTTGAATCTGGTCATGGCAAAGGAGCTGCTGATGGCATTAGGGCAACATTAAAGCGAACAGCAGATCAACTTGTAGCACATGGTACTGACATACCTGATGCTGAAACATTGTTCCATGTGTTACAAAATCAAGGAATAAAAGTGAAACTATTTTTTATATCTCAAGACAAAGTTGATAATTATTTTCAGCTAATACCATCCAATATCATGACAGTCAAAGGTACTCATTCCATTCACCAATTATTAACTACAAATTCAGAATTTTTTTACCGTGATGTGTCATGTTTCTGCATGAAAAACGAATGGACATTGGGAAAGTTTTGCAAGTGTTTTCAGTCTTTTAAAAAGATTGTTCTCAAAGGAGTAGTAAAACATAAAAGATCACCAATTTACAGCACTGGTGATCATGATGATGACACTTCAGTATCTTCCATTGATCTTAACAACCCAGGAGCTAGTGGCTGTGAATCTAAGCTTCAACCTGGTACTTATGTGCTAATTAAAGTTTTTAGGGATAACCCAAATAAAGGACATTACCAATATGTTGGATTTTGCCAAGAGTATGATGCTGTGGATGGAGAGCTTAAGGTTGCTTTTTTTAGATTAACTTTTGAAAATGGCAAATTGTATCGATTAATGGAGGAGGACATTTCATATGTAAAATTTGATCAGATCATTCGTATTTTGCCTACCCCCAACTTGTAATGAAAGGTATTAGAGTTTATTACAGTTTCCCCTTTCCAATTGATGTATTTGAAAAAGTATAAGATGCTTTTCTCTCTTTTTATCAAAGTGTTACCATTTATGTCATGAGTGTTACCATTTATGTCATGAGTGTTACCATTTATGTCATGAGTGTTACCATTTGTGTCATGAGTGTTACCAAGTAAATGAGCTCTAAACACAATAAAAAAATTAAATAAATCCATAATAACTCTACTAGAATTTGTATAATAATTAAAAGTAATGTATTTTCATAACAATATTAATTTGAAACTTTTTTTTCATTTTATTTACAGTAGTGATAGACAGTAAAACATGATATCAGGATAACACTCATGACAATGAATAGTGCATTTTTATTAAACAATTATTAAATTCTTTTTTTGTTTAATGTGATATAGTCAAAGGACAAATTTATTAATGGAATGTATCATTTTTGGAAAAATAAACACTTTCATACTTTATAGAAATGTAGTCGCATTGTCCGGTAACACTCATGACATTGAAGCTCAAAGATTTACTTTCAAAGTTAATATATCTGGTTGTGGGAAAAATTAAGCTCAAATATCATTGTATCCTTAAAAATGAAGTATTTTCAAGCATGTATCCAAAAATAAATTAAACAGTTGATGATTTTTAATTTTGAAATGCTGTTTTGGCAAATTTTTTGAAAATGACCCATACGGTTTCTGAAACAATAGGTTTTGATACTTCCATATCTTTGACCAGCATGTGGCTATCTATTTCTACATCTTTTATAGACTACATTTGGTCATTATTCTGAATAATTTTTACATCTGTCAAGGCAATTTCCAGTACTGATACATGTTTCAATGTTTGTTCTGAGGAATCGTCTGGAATAAACTTGTCTAGCTTTGTACAGTATTTGTTTAAAAAATGTACCTGAAACTTTTTTCTAGTTACTTATTGATTCATCCGCATACTCGTAATTGTCTTTTTTTATTTTAGTAAATGTGTTTTGAGAAATTGTGGAGTGACTTCTAAATAAGTGGGAAGCTCAGTGGCTTGGACAAAAACTTCTTTGAAACTGGAGTGGCTATATTTTGTCAGGCATTCTAGAAGGTTTCTAAATGATTACAGTATTTCCTTTCGGCCATATTTTTAAAAAAAATTTCGTGTGGGGTCCTGTACTAGCACAGGGCCCAATTGCGTCAAAAAAGTACTATCAGATTAAACCTAGCCCCCTCTACATTTATTTGTACTCTGAATACAATGATTTCTGATTCACCAAGTCTGTTATTAAAAAATATGTCTGAAGTACAGTATTCGTACTGTTGTAGTGAGATTTCACCTCAGAATGCTATTTTTGCATTCTTATCCCTTGGATTCTTCAGTTTGTTCTGTAAAGAAACTATACACTACAGGCATGCAAGATGCTTTACATACATAGCAGTGAAAATGCGGGAACAGGGAAAGCACCCATTTATTTTAAGTTTTTAGTGGATTTCTATTTTTATATTTTTGCAATTATAATAAATCTCCTCACTTCTCACTAATATGTGAGAATTATTTCTCACTTTACTTCTGTAGGTATAAATATAGATGACAGAAGGCTTCTTAAATTAAAATATACTGAGGGGGGGGGGAGTGATAATTTGTCTGGAAATCAGATAATTTCGGATTAGGTGTAATTCCTCCTTGAAAATCAAGCATGTCCTGAGCATTGTAATTAAAAATGGTCAGAATGTAATGTTTGTATTCATAGGTATACATGCAGTTGTGTTCACCACTTAAATAATGCAAATTTATATTTGCTTATTTGTGGTATTGTGGGCATTTTCTTGCAACTCATTTTACCACTGTTATATTTCCTGATCTACTTTCAAGTGATGATTTTGTTGAGATACCTTAAAGTAGCTCTGAATTTTATGAAAATCCTTTAAAGAAAACATGAAGTTTGTAGATAAAGTTAATGAAATTTGAATAAAATTCCTTTGAGTTTTCTGATGAAATGCATGAATGAATGTTTCGATATATGTGCCAGCAAAGTTATAAATGGCTAAGAGCCACCTCCTCCTCTGGCACCTGTTATTAATCTGGCCTGTACTGAACTTCTCATAAACTCACTTCCAGTGAAGGCAGATAATAATCAACCTCTTGTACTCTCTAATCCAATCACAAATGTTATTGATTGTAACACTGCCTTAAGAAATGTGTAGCTATATATTAATAGTTCATATTGCTCTTAATCCAAACCCGATACCTCAAATATGTAGAGTTTTATGATTTTTGTTTGCATTCTGGTATAAGCTCAACAATCCATTATTATTAACTGCCTTATGCCGGTCTGTAAAT
The DNA here is from genome assembly GCA_907164885.2 of Dolomedes plantarius. Lineage (NCBI taxonomy): Eukaryota > Metazoa > Arthropoda > Arachnida > Araneae > Dolomedidae > Dolomedes > Dolomedes plantarius. The sequence continues at coordinate 86,832,415 of OU015493.1, read as the reverse complement.
ATCTGATACTCCAATGAGATTTATATAAAAGAATTTTGTCGTCAAAATCTATTTGGAAAGTATCTAACTTGTTTGTTAGGCAATAAATTTTCTTTTTGTCACATTTGCTTGAAATAAAGACAATAAATGTTTTGCCAGTATACTCACCTGAGCTTATGGGTACAAAATAGAAAAAAATTACTTTTTCTCTTTCCTGTCAAGTCAGTGATGTGGCGAGCATAACTGGCGCCCGCCCCCCCCCCCCCCAAAAAAAAAAAAAAAAAAATATATAGCAATATAATATATAGAATTAGTCTTGGGGACTATTTGGCACCCTTCTGCGAGTGGAGCCCGGGACTTTAGAGACCCCTCGCCTCCCCCCCTCACTACGTCAACTTTGATTAACCCAAGCTTTGATTGTCCCAACCTTTCAATAATAATTCCAGCAGAATATACTCCTTCCCTTTATTCCTTGATACATTTCTTTCCCTTCTAAATACACCATTATATGACCCTAAGAATCTCAATCTCTGCGTGTGTCATACCGAGCCAAATACGTCAGATGTGGGGCTGTTAATCTCAAACCATGGGGAAAAAGAGGCTGATAAATAACTGTTTAATAAACTGAGGTGTGGTTTCAAAATCAGAGAACTAACTGGGATTTTAAACGTGTATTTGTGTGATTAGAAATTCACGCTGAGATAAATGTTTCATTTGTGTTATAATGCGATTGAATCGAGGAGCCTGTTTAAGATTTTAAGTACAGTTTCATTTAAGAAAAGACTTGAAAAATATAACTAAGATAAACATCTCTAACATTCCTACCAGCCATGGACTTACATTTTGCCCTTATCATGGGCGTCTCCTATAACTTAGCTGTGAAGTTAGCTGGACAGAAAAAATAAATCCAGTAGCGAGATAGCTCTAGATTTTTACTGTTTACTGGCAATTTGCAGTCAATCCAGCATTCACCGAAATGAACAAAGCGCTTTCCACATTTTTTAAATATAAATTTTGATAGCCTGAAGAAGTTAGCTTGATGTAATCTTTTGATAATCTTCAGTGTACAAACGATCCATTCAAGATGAAATATATGAAATCTCTCACTATTAAGACACCTTAACAATACTGAGCGTATAACTTTATATTTTGACTAGCTGAATACCCGTTCTTCACTACGGAGTACATTCTAATTAAATACAATGGTCAATGTATGCAATTAATGGTAATATATATAATAAATACAAAGATCAATAGTCAAGTGTATTACTTCTAAGGATTTAAATTTATTATTATATATATGAAATTTCTCAAATTTGGAATGAGGGAAAGGATAAATATTTTATAAGAAGTAATTTATAAAAATGCCATGCATGTTTATATATGAACAAAAGAGTTTAAATTTTATATGACTGCATATGTTGTTTTTGATATACTTATCCTTTAAAAAATTTTATGTGTGTACTACTCTTTTTTATACTATGTATATACGTTTCTTTAATCACTGTTTGTTAAATAATTAATTTTTCTTCTCTATCATGAAAAATTATTTCAGTTCTCTATCATGAAAAATTATTTCAGTTGACAATTGCTTTTCTATCGCATTTTTTATGAAGAGATAGATGTGCTTTTTTCGAACCAACAAGTGTTGAAATAGGTATAGCTTAATCTTTATCTAATTTCCTGTAACACTAAATTTAAATTGTATTGTAGAGTTCTGACCCAAAGAATTCTAGTCTATGTGGATATCCTGAAATAATTTGATTTTATACAAAAAATGTAAAATGTTATGATTTACCTTATTCTGTAAGAACAAAATGGTGTTCCAATATTCTCTGAATCGCACAATCATTTATTTTATACATCCAATATAAAGGTAACTCAAGATAATCAGACTGCAATTCTAATTATTCTTAATTTATCCAATTTCATTTTTCCAATTTTAACTTGGCTACAAGTTTTAGGAGTGTTTGAAGGATAATAAAGACCCCATTTTACATTTTTGGTCCCAGTGTACATTTTTATAGGCATGCATATTTATATCTAGTGGATTCATTATGTAGTAGTCCCCCTTTTCTCGAACCAACAAGTGTTGAAATGGGTATAGCTTAATCTTTATCTAATTTCCTGTAACACTAAATTGTATTGTACAGTTCTGACCAAAATAATTCTAGTCTATCTGTAACATAGCTCCCTGAGTGGATTTATGCAAATCAGAATTGGTAATCATTTACAGTTTTAATCAATTATCACGTAATTGGATGCATAAAGTAGACCGGTGGAAGCAGATATATCAACAACTTTATTTTTGGAAAGGGTAAAGCTAGATCTTTTGTCACCTACCGGTTACAGATCTTCGGGCGAATTGTTCGCTTACATCAAATATTTCCGGGTCACAAGTATTCAACACCACCTATTGGTGTTGTGCACCATAAAATGACACTGAATGGTGGTGCCTGTTAGCACCAAGGGTTAAAAATTAAGTATATTTTTATTATCCCCAATAAGTTTCCCCAGGCTTGACATGCAGTCCAAAAAGAAATCTGTAAATAGTATAGAAATTATTTAAATGAAATATTATATAAGCTATAATTGATAATTAACTTTCTGTTATTTAGTAAACTGCATAGTTAAGAACTGTTTATTCACCTCAGCCAATGTTTACATTTGGGATGTAGAGTTGAAGTTGAAGTATGATAGGCATGTGATGTCATTTGATTGCCTGTTAATTCCTCATTGGTTCCCAGGTATGAGGTCATCAAATAGTGATGCAACACACTTTTTTTTTACTAATCCCAGATTGTCTAGCAAGGCTAGACAATCTCCATAAAACCAAAAATTTCCAAAAAGTCTAAAATCAGTAGAGGGTCCAGAAGGACCTCGTCCTTAGTAAATCCCAAACAATTTAAAATATGGGCAGGGGAGGCCATGTCGGCAGAGCACCAGTGGCACTCCGGGAAGATCTTCTGTCCCTGCTGAAAAGTGAGTGCTTTTATATGACCACTCATGAAGCGCGAGAAGGCCGTTTGGTACTTTCTGGGCTTGATCTGAAAAGACCCACCCGGACTTCTTCCAAAGTACCATGGGTGGCAAGGAGGAGTTCTCCAAAGATGGTTTTGTTTGATCTTCATGAGGGAGTAAATCTCTCTAAAAGTAAGAGCCTCACAAGGACTCACTTACTCCTCAGCCGCAGTCCTGGCTAAAAAGTCGGCCCTTTCATTTCCGTCGATCCCAACATGGGAAGGGATCCACTGAAAATGAATAGTGTGTCCAGAAGAAAGCCGGTCAAGAAGATCTAAGATGTCCAGGCTAGTCGGGTCCCCAATAATAGTCCAATTAGAGAGGTGCTGAATTAAGGCACGGCTGTCAGTTAAAATCCAGACATCGTGAAATTGATCCTCAACTTGACACGCATACTGCAAGCCTTTCCTGGTAGCAGTAAGCTCTGATCTAAATACCGAACAGAAATCTGGATTTTTAATTTTAAATTCCACAGCACCGGTAGGAGTTGGTATGAAAAACAACTGCAACACTTGAGTATTTGGAAGGGAAGTGTGCCTCAACTCTGGATTTAAATTTCTTTTGGATCAAATGGCATCACATGCACATATCTTTAGAATATGTAGATTTGTTTTGAATATAATTGTATAAAAGCCCAAGTTGGGTCAGTATGAAGGCAGCAATACAAAGGCATATCGACACTTTAGAGAGTTGGTTCACGCGATGGAAAATTCGAATCAACCCTTCTAAGTGCCACGCGATTTTCTTTTCCAATCGTTACTGTAATCCCCCCCCCCCCAGCTTTACCTTTACAATTCGCCTATTTATTGACTGGGAGAACACTATGACCAACTTGGTGTGACCCTTGATCGCAGGCTGACATGGAATTTCCATGTCAGCCTGCGATCAACTAGTACAAAAATGTAACGCTGTTACCATGCAACTTCACTCATTAATATACGGCAGCCATCTTTCCATGTGAAACAAAGTCCTTCTTTTTAAACAAGTTATTCTTCCCGTAGCTCTTCATGCAATACCGGTCTAGTTCTACGCCGCGAAAACTCATCCATAAACTGGAAGTCATCCAGAACTTGACTCTCAGACGTATTCGCCGAGCGATCCGTTATGTCGAATGAAACCATACGACGAGACTTCAGCATCCTTTCCTTCGAGGAAACTGCACTTAAACTCTCTAAGAATTTTTTGATAATATTCTTAACATTCGCAATGAGATTATAGCTGAGTTTCTCGACTATGACTACTCCCACCGTGCTAACCGCAAACGCCCTCGGGCGTGTCTTCTTAAGAGTTAACACTGTCTCTTCTATCTTGCTTACTTATTCTTATTTTTAAACTCCTCCCTCTTGTATTTTTACCAACCCCCTAGAACTTTACTATATTCTCAGTGCGAATATCTTCCTCATTTTTCTTAAATAACTGTGGCAACTCTGGCCCAGTGGATGCGCGTGCGCCTTGTTATTTTTCTCCCGGCGTTTGCTTTTATTTTACTATTATTTTTTTACTTGTATTATGTTTTTACTAATAAGGGCCTATTTATTATATTTAATTACCTGCTGAGCAAATATATTTCTGATGCATAATGTTACAATTGGAGATAAAGTCCTACAGACCTTGGAGCTCCGACAAGTTGAAATACCTGAACCTGAGAAGGCAGCAAGTAAGCTGAAGCAGTCAGCATCAGGATGGATGCTATATTTGTTTTTTATCTACTAAAAGTGATTATGTTTGTTGATTTTAATAAGCTGCTGGACAGTATTTTTATTTCTTTATGATTCAAATATAAAAGCCATGAGTTATCCAAGTTACTTAGCTTGATGTTTTCTACATATTTGATCCACCAATTAACAGAGCCATCTATTATACAGAAAATAAAAGAAATTTAAATTAGATAAAATAAGTTATCACTACAAGAGTATCCATCCAGTGAATGAACTTTATGTATGAATGAATGACAAAATGTCAAAAGTAAATGTTAAATATATAATGATTAAGAAAGAAAATATTTTTCACATATACATTATTCTTTCGGGGTTTCCTGGTGCAAATTTACAAGACATTATATGAAAATGTGACATTAAATCAAAATATAAAGAAAACAGTAATCTCTGAATATAAGCCATTCACTTATGTGGGCCATAATGATTGTGCATCCCTGAAACCAAAATGTTATAAAGAATAAAGAAACTGTTTTCTATTTAAAATTTGAATACGTATATACCTTGCAAAATTTAAATTTAATGTATGATGCAATTTCAACATTATATGCAAAATATTTCAACAAATTTCAGTTATTAATCTCGTATTAAATTTCATCTGAGATTTTATTACACTCATTATTTTCTGGTAATTTCCTTTCTTTTGATTGTGTTTCGGGTAATCAGTCTCAGGTAAGTCGTTAAAGATAAAAGCTGGCTTGACTCTATCAAGTGAGACACAGCTTTTCTTCCTATCTAAGTCGACAGTGATGTTTTTGCTCTCTCGTGAAAGTACTGCATGACCAGTATAGGGTTGTGATAAGGATGGACTTACTTTAACCATTGGAAGAAATACATGCGAGCAGGTCTTTAAATTCTGGGTGCTCAAAAGCCTTGGATGTCACATGATGTGATGTGGGGATGGGTTTGACGTTATTCATTCTTTCCCGCAATTGTTGGCGAAAATTCTTTTGTGAAATTTTATGCAGTGAAGATTCTGTCCACAAATCTGCTGGAAGTTTCACTGACACACCGTACACCAAGTCAGCACTGGATGTATTTATATCTGCTTTCACAGCAGCTCTAAGTCCAAGATGGCAGGTAAACATTAAGTCCATTTAGGATTTTCATGAGCTTTTAGAGCACTTTTTAGGACACTGTAAAAACGTTCCACTAGACGATTTGACATGGGGTGGAAAACAGTTCTGATTCTGGTAGTGTCAAGCATATTGGTCAACTTTTGAAACAGAAAGGATTCAAATTGTTGACCTTGATCTGTTGTTATGATGGAAGGACATCCAAAGTGACATATCCAACCACTGAATAGAGCACGGCATACAGTTTCTGCGGTGATATCAGCAATAGGCACGACCTCAGGCCATCTTGTAAATCTGTCGATGATTGTCAGGCAGTAGGTCTGCCCTTCTGGTGGAGGTAAGGGAACTATCAGATCGATGTGGATATGAGAGAATCTTGCATCGGTGATACAAAAGTGCCTAATGGTATCTCGTGAGCCTGATTACTTTTGATCACTGGCATGCAATGCGGCTTTTCAACCACTCTTTAAGATGTTTCTTCATTTGAGACCACGCATACCTAGATAAAATTAGTTGTGTGGTTACTGCTACACCTAGAGGTGCAAGGTTATGGAAGAGTTCTGCGAAAACTTTCTGGGACGAATGGTCTAAGTACAACAGTTACAGACATCAGACATAAATTTGGTATTTGACACTGGACTGGGAATGCATTTAAACTGTAATGTAGTACAATTTTCAGTCTGTAACTGTTTCAATTCAGGATCAACTCTTTAGGCATCTGCGAAAGCGTTAAAATCTTAAAAAAATTAATAGGAAATAGGACGGATTTCTACTCTAGATCAGGGGTTCCCAAACTTTTTATAATACCGTACCTATAGGTTGTAAACAATTTGACGTACCGGTAGACCAAAAATTTTGAAATGGGGAATAAAATGCAATGGAGAACATTTGTAATAAGACAAGTAACTTGGGATATATTTTTGTTGCAAAACATATACATAAAAAATAATCACTTTAAAAATATATATAATTAGTGAGAAGGTTGGGCATGTTTATTATTAACTAAAGGAGTATGAACCGTCGAAAAATGGACTATCGAACCAATAATCACACCTGTTGCAATTGTACTTTGGTTTTATTTTAACACAATTAAAGTTTGAAGACACGTTGCTGTGCTTCAAGTATTTGCCTCGCGCAGCTGGCACACTGGAGCTTTGTCGAGTCACACTGCCCGTCTCTCTGCCTGGCCTTTAAAGCCGTCTGGTGGGAGCAGCTTAGCCAAGCAATCTGCATAGCGGCAGGAGATCCAACGTAGATCTGGGTCGGAACGAACCCGGGTGGATCAGTATTGGCACCTGACGTCATACTGACTGCCTGAGCCGAGGCCGCCCCACCATCTGACCCTTCAAGACCAAACATGCCTCCAGCCTTGAAGCACTGAGAGGTTAAACAACAAAAAAATTAGTGCCCTAGTAAAGAAATTAAAGTCATTACAAAGAACACTTCAAATCATAGGTAGAGCACAGAGTTTAATAATTGGTCGTTTCAAAATGCCACTAGCTGTGCGCACATCCACTACTCTGACTCTTTCGTCCTTTCCAGGATAGGCTTTGGCAGCTCTTCCTAACCTCCAACGTAAAGAAGGAAGATTCTCACTTTTAAGGAGCACCATATCACCAGGTTGAAAGTCTCTTTGTAACTCGCACCATTTAGGCCTCTGCTGCAATCTCGATAGGTACTCGTTACTCTATCGCTTCCAAAAGTGTTGAAATAATTTCTGCATGTTTCTCCATCTATCTGTATGACTCATTTTCTCTTCGACCAAATCCGGATGGGTACTTAACGACATCCCAGTCAGGAAATGACCCGGAGTTAGCGCGTCCAAGTCATTAGGATCAGAGGCCGCTGGAACCAATGGTCTGGAATTTAAACAAGATTCGATTTGAGTAATTAAGGTCAGAAAATTTTCAAAGGTTGGAATTACATTACCTAAACACCTCTTTATATGATACTTTACAGACTTTATTCCTGCTTCCCAAAGTCCTCCGAAATGGGGAGCAGATGGAGGGTTGAATATCCACTTGATATTCTCAGATGACACATAACCACGGAGGTTATTATTCTCAAAAGCTGCCAGGGTTCTCAGCTCCTGACTCGTTCCTATAAAATTAGTAGCACAGTCACTATGAATTTCGCATGGCTTTCCTCGACGAGCTATAAATCTTTTCAACGTAGCAATGAAAGATTTTGTCGAGAGATCTCCAACCAATTCTAAATGTATAGCTCTCGTTGCGAAACAAACGAAGAGACAAATAATAACATTTTGTAATTCTCACACCCCTCCCAGTGCGGTTCTTTATGCTGAAAGGTCCGGCTAAGTCTACTCCTATTCGATTAAATGGTTTACTTTGAGTAACTCGTGACGCGGGAAGATCAGCCATCAGCTGTGTTGCGTATGCTGCTCGAAATCTGCAGCAGGTAACATCAGTATAGACACCTAATGGCCTTTCTAGCACTGATGATCCAGAATCTTTGTCGTATGACAACAATTAGTAACTGTGGGTCTGCATGAATTGTATAATTAAATTTGTGACGTGATCTTTCTTGGGTAAAATCATCGGATGTTTCCTATTCTCAGAAATAGAAGAATTTTTCAATCTTCCGCCTACTCGCATGACTCCTGTTGAATCTAAATAAGGTCTCGGAGTCAAAAGCTTCCTTTTGCATTCAGGTGTGTTCCTAGTTTTAGACAAGAAAGTTCCTCAGAAAAAGCAGATAACTGAACAACCTTCTCAATGATTATAATAGCTCTATTTAACTCTTGTGTAGATAACGGACACCCTAACCGGTCAGCAGGCATCTTAGACCAATTATCTCTAAATCTTACAATCCATGCTACTACTCTGATAAGCTTTATCCACGATGAAAATCTTGTAATTACACTAGGTGTCTGGAATTGACACATTCGTACTATAACCCTTTTTTTCTTCCCTGAGCACAAGTTCCCTTAATTCATTATTTGATTAGTCTTTCTGCACAACGGTTTCTGATGGTTTAACCACTGCGGTCCTTGCAACCACAATGTGTTCCGTACAAATTCTGGTGGAAGATATCCTCTAGTCCCACAGTCCGCAGGGTTCTCCCTTCCAGAGACATACCTCCATGTCACACCTGGAAAGACTTCCTGAATTTTGGCAACGCGATTGGCAACAAACGTCTACCAACGGCGTGGCTCAGAGGAAATCCAGGCCAAAGTGACTTGAGAGTCTGTCCAAGCATAAACGTCATTGATAGAAATTTCAATACAAGACAACACTACTTGTAAAAGATTTGTCAGAAGTAATGCTGCACAAAACTCTAATCTAGGGAGAGACTGTGGTTTTACTGGAGCTACCTTAGTTTTCGCTGTTAAAAGACTAACATTAATGGAAGAATCAGGTGCAACACTTTTGAGATATATAACAGCACAGTAAGCCTTTTCTGAAGCGTCACAAAATCCGTGAACTTTTATACTCACAGGATTGGAACACAAACAATGCCTTTTAATTTGAAGGTCTGATAGTAGTGGTAACTCTAAATAAAATTGCTGCCATCTATTTTCTGTCTTCTTATCAATTGCACCATCCCACCCAATATCAAAACTCCATAATTCTTGCAGTAAGATTTTAAAAAATACTATTATAGGAGCTAGCCAACCCAGGGGATCAAAAATCTTCGCAATTTCTGAGAGTATAATTCTCTTTGTGCATGGTTTCTCAGTATCAATACATTCTGAAAAATGAAAAGTATCAGATATTGGTTGCCAACTAATACCCAACACCTTCACTCTTTTATCCGCATTAATCTCAACCAAACTACGGGGATCTCTTAAATGTTCAGGAATGTCATCTAAAACACCTGGCACATTTGAAATCCACTTCCTCAATGTAAATCCACCCCTAGACATCATTTTATGTAGTTCTTGAGTTAAACATTTAGCCTCCTCTATATTTTGAGCTCCTGAAAGTAAGTCATCAACATAGAAATCACGACGGGACACCTTAGATGCCAAAGGAAAGTTAAACTGTTCATCCAAAGCAAGTTGTTTCATTGCTCCTGTGGACAAATACGGATCACAAGACGTTCCGTACGTTACAGTTAGTAATCTAAAGGGATGCAATGGCTTCTCAGGGCCCTCTCTCCACAAAATTCTTTGCCAATCTGTGTCATCACTGCGTATTCTAACCTGCCTAAACATTTTCTCTACGTCGGCACAAACTGCAATTTGATGAGTTCGAAATCGTAACAAAATGGGAAATAACTCTTGTTGTACTCTTGAACCAATCATCAGTAAATCATTGAGGGATAACCCAGACGTCGATTTTGCCGACGCATCAAAAACAACTCAACTTTGTGGTTGTTCTAGAGCCCTTAACAACAGCGTGATGAGGTAAATAATATGCAAAATCAGAATATATCTCCTCTTCTGGAATCCTTTCCATGTGTCAGAGCTCACTGTACTCCCTCATGAAGTCTCTATAATGCTCGTAAACTTCTGGTTTTGTCAATAAAGAGTTCTTCACCGATTCGAATCTACGACTAGCTAATTGCCTCGAATCTCCAAGCAGAGAGGGGGAGGAATGAAACGGAAGGTGTACCACATATACACCACTGTCGCTTCGAGAATGAGTTTTCTGGAAATGCTCCGCATAATTGCTCCACCTTGGTCATCGAACTTACCGTGGGTGCAGAATCTAGCTTCCAAAACTCCGACACTAACTTATCAGTTTCCAATTGTATATTATTGACATAAATTCTATTGGCGTGCTCGCTGGGCATCACTACATTACCCGAGACGATCCATCCGAAATCAGAACTGATAGCAAAGGGGTTGTTTTCATCGCGCTTGATTAAATCTCCTCTTAACATAGGTAATGAGATGTTTACTCCTAACAAAATATCTATAGGTCCTGTTTTGTAGAGCGAAGGATCTGCTAAAGTTAAATGATTAAAAGGTTTAACAAATGTAGAACTAACAGAGGCATGTGGAATATTTCCAATGATTTTCTGAATCACATATACAGAAGTGGAAAACTGGGGTAGTAGCAAAGTGAGGAAGGAACTTTATCTCTGTAATTCCATTTGTATACGTGTCTGTAGCTCCAAAGCAACTAATGGGAATTCTTGCCTTTTGTTTGGGTAACCCTAGCCTCTGTAAATATTCGTTAGTTATGAAACTGGCTTGACTTCCAGAATCAATCAAGGCTCGGCAATGTTGATATTTACCAGAGGAATCTAGAACTCGTATGATTGCTGTACACAACAAAATCTGCTGAGATGTAAAATTACTTGTACATGAAGTAATTGGTGGAACTATATCAGAGGTTTCATTAGCCCATTTATTTTCTTTAACAGACTGCGCATAATGAATGTTTGGTACGAATTCTTTAACATCAACTGAAAAACCCTGGGAAGTATTGACACTATTAAGTTTCTCAAAATGTAGTAACGTATGATACGGTGTATTGCAGTCTTTGCATTTTTTAGTACTCTTGCAAGAACGTACATGATGCTTACCATTCAAGCAATTAAAACATTCCGTTATTTTTTACAACATTAACTCGTTTTTGCACAGTTGCATTTAGAAATACAGTACACTTATATAAAGAGTGCTGTCCCTTGCACACTACACATGAACGGTTAATTTCTGAAACTAAAGAAGTAACTTTTGGCACAGATTTTTTGATTATTTAGGATTTACTAGTCTGAAGCGTCCTAGAATGTGATCGTAAGAACTCCAAAAGTTCATCAAGTTTAGGAATAGCGTCTTCCTGCAGAGAACGTTCCCACCATCCCCTTGTTGCTGGGTCTAATTTAAACTGTATAACAACCATTAAAATAGTGTCACTAAATTTATTTACCTTAAACCCTAACGTCTCGAATGATCGAACACATTCCCTCACTGTGTCCACTAAGTTACCAGTTGAGTAGGATTCTCAGTTTGCAATACAGGCAAATATAAGATTTTCCTTAATAATGCTGCCACAATGTCTCTCTTGTGCGAATATCGTTGGGAAAGTAACTCCCAAGCAATATCAAAATTTTTAATCACAAATAGTTAACGATTGTACAATTTTTAAAGCATCACCTTTTAAGGAATACGTGAGGTATTTCAATTTTTGAGCACCGGACAATTTATCATTATTTGAAACTGCAGCTTTAAATAAATCACTAAAAGTTAACCACTCTTCAATATTACCTCTGAAACCTGGAAGAGTCAGCTTAGGTAGCCTTACTTCACAAAACTCATGACTTGTTTCCCTTTCAGACTGTGGAGTACAGTTGTTACTAATTCTTGAAACTTTAAGTAACAATTCATCAATAGTATCTTGTACGCTTTGTTGCTCATCAATATATGTATCAATTTCATTTTCACCACATACAGAATAAATACCATTAAATATCTCAGAAATTTCATTCGATAAATTCTTAAGTTTACAGTTAAACAACTCCAATTTAGCTGCATCCGATGCAGAAATACTTAAATTAATTTTTTCTTTTAATTTCGTTAGTTTAGTTTTTGCTACTCTCTTCTGCATTTTGACACCTTGAAGATCCGTCACTAAAGAAATAATGGAACACACTCACCAATAGTGGAACAAAGCCTCTGGCTTGACGGACCAAATTTCTGAACCGTCGAAAGATGGACTGTATCGAACCAATAATCACCTGTTGCAAATGTACATTGGTTTTTATTTAAACACAAAGTTTGAAGACACGTTGCTCTGCTTCAAGTATTTGCCTCGCGCAGCTGGTACACTGGAGCTTCGTCGAGTCACACTGCTTGTCTCTCTGCCGGGCCTTTAAAGCCGTCTGGTGGGAGCAGCTTAGCCAAACAATCTGCATAACGGCAGGTGATCCAACGTAGATCTGGGTCGGAACGAACCCGGGTGGATCAGTACTGGCACCTGACGTCATACAGACTGCCTGAGCCGAGGCCGTCCCACCATCTGACCCTTCAAGACCAAACAAAGTAATATAGGGCTCATTGTTTGTCAGTTTAAGGCGAAGATCCGATTCAATGTCCAGCAAAGCTCTGTATTTGGTTTTCATCGCAGTCATTGCAGAAAATCCTTTTTCACATAAATATGCGGTCGCAAATGGGATTAAAAATTTTACTGCTTGACAAGAAACTTCTGGGTATTCTTTACGAATAGATAGCCAAAAGGTGTATAGGTTGGAGCACTGAAAGCCTAATTTCAATCCACTGTCACTGCTAAGATCTATAAAAGACTCTTTTGCAATCTCATCGTCTGGAACCCCCGTTGTAAATGCGAAAGGATTTCGAATCCAATTTTGAGCTGTGAGATCTTCACGAAAATATTTTTGGAAACATTCAAAAGTTGATGTTCGATGTTTTCTAATGTCGCTCATCACATCGTCTTTTATTAACAAATTATTTTCTTTGATAAAGTTACAGAGGGAAGGAAACATGTTAACATTTTGTTTTTCAATTTGCTGTAGCATGAATTTCAATTTTCTCTTGAATGCACTTATTTTGTCATACAAGTCGAACACAGAATTAACTCCTTGCAAACTCAAATTTAGTTCATTTTATCTTGAAAAAAAGTTTGAAAGGTATGCTAGTCTACACAACCATTGCTCATCAAATTATCTCCGTTCAAATATTTTGAATTGGCCAAAAATATATAAATTTCATCGCGTAACTCCAAACAATCGACTGAGAACTTTACCACGTGACAACCACTGTACTTCGGTGTGAAGTAAAAGTGTGGCATGGGTACTTCCCATTTCACCGCATAAAATCGAAAATAAACGCGAATTGAGTGCTCGAGATTTGATAAAATTAACCATCTTTACCGACTCATCTAAAGCCTCTTTTAAATTCACTGGCATATTTTTTGTGGCTAAATCTTCACGGTGAATGATGCAGTGCGTAGACTTTCAATTTGGTGCCACTGCTTTAGTTTTGGTTATCACGCCTGATAATTTTCCAATCATTGAACGAGCACCATCGGTACAAACTCCAACACATTTGAGCCGACTTATGTGATTTTTAATGAAATAATTATTAATTATTTTAAATATTTCTTGCGCAGTTGTTCTTGCAGTTAATGGTTTGCAAAATAATAGTTCCTCTTGTATTTCATTGTTGAAATCAAACCGAATATATACAAGTAGTTGTGCAAAATTGGAAATATCGGTACTTTCATCCAGTTGGAGGGAATAAAATTGGCTTGCTTTTAATCTTTGGATTAAAATATCTTCAACCTGTGATGCCATCTCATCTATTCGCCGCTTGACAGTATTATTAGATAATGATACTTTGTCAATTTCTTTAGCCGCTTTCTCTCCGAGGACAGATGCAACTATATCTTTTGTTGCAAGCATCAACAATGTTTCACCAATTGTATGTGGTTGCCCGCAATTAGCTATATGCAAACTAGTTAAATATGATGCTCTCACATAATTAGTGTTTATACTACTAAAAGTTTTGACAATTTATTTTTGAATGTTTTCTTTTAAAAAATCAAGAGTTTTGTCTTTTACACTCGAATGTTTGCTATATAAAAGCCTCTTCAAAAGAGCTGGCCCGTTTGATGAGCACTCAAAACAAATCACGCACTGTGGAATAGATTCAGCTTCTGTTCCGGATTTCATGGCGAACCCATACTTCATATAATCAGGATCATACTTCCTGATCCAAGTTCGCTTCTGCTTCTTTAATTCTGGTTCTTCGTCTTTGCTCAATTCTCGTGATTGATCTTCCTTTGGGTTGAAATTAGAACTTCCAGATTGCTCTAAATATCTCTTCATTGTATCGAGGTTCTGTAAAAATAATAAGTAAGTAAAATGTTACAAAAACGTAAAAGTACAATAGTTTTCCCATTATTAGGATAAATTTATGAGACTTATTAAAAATGATTTTTTATGTATCCTAATTTATTTACGCGAATCAACCCGAAGTTTGAATTTTCTTGTTAAAAAATGTAATGTTTTTTTAATTATTCTCTTTTATTTAAAACCGATTTTGAAAAAATAAAAACATGAAAATTGTCAATTTTTAATGCTAAATTCATATCTAATTTTGTTTTTCAATAATTCTATTTGATAACAAAGTTATATTTACCGCTTCAAATTTACATTGGAATCCCTATGTATCAATTTAAAAAAGACACCCGGTATTCATACGTACTATATAATTTAAAATAATTTTTGTAAACTCTAATGATTGGATAATTCTTTTTTGAAAAATATTTGTTTTATGATTGGGCGTAATGTGATCTACATGTAAGTAATTTTAAGATTTTGTAACTAAACTATAGCCATGACTAATCATACCCTTTTGTAAATTTTTTAGTGTTCTTAACAACGAATAAGTTTATCTGTATATAGTCTGAAGACGAATACGAGATGTATTCGAAACATGTAGCCAAGCATTTCTTAAAATAAATTAGGATACATAAAAATACATACATACAAATCATTTTAAAGAAATCTCCTAAGTTTAATACACTTACCTTAACAGCTTCTTAATATTTATTAATAATACAATTACTATTGATTAATAATATGCAATTAATTTAAAGATGTTTGAAACACAAAACACAATTTTTAGTAGACCTCGGACACAGTTATAATTCGCAAACACAGTACTGGTATGCGTACCCAATGTTGGGAACCACTGCTCTAGATAGAGTATCAACTACAGTATTGTTAATTCTATCGGTATAGCGAATTTCCGTGCTGAATTGAGATATGTAGTCAAGATGTCGCCACTGACGAGGGCTGCATTTATCAGGTTTCTGTTTAAATGCATAGATGAGAGGTTTTTGGTCGGTGTATATTGTGGCGCTGTGACCTTCCAGCATATGTTGAAATCTCTTTACAGCTGTGTATATTGCCAACAGTTCCCGTTCAAAGTGGAGAATTTCTGCTGACTCTTTGAAAGCTTTACAGACATAAATGCAATTGGCTCCTATCTTTGTTCATGCACTTGCATTAGAGAACCGCCAACAGCAAAATCGATGACGTCGACCCATACACTGAATTTTGCACCTGGAATAGGATGAAGATCTAGGGTTGCTTCAGCTAAAAACTTGTTGCATCATTAAGTGCTTGTTCAGCCTTCTCAGTCCATTGAAGTGTTATCCTAGGGACTGTTGCGGGTGGGTCTCTTAGATTTCTTTTATTTTTAATTACCTCTAACAGTTTGTTTAAAGGTACTAAAATGGGTGCTGCTTTTGGTATAAACCAGCGCTGTCCAACTTCTCTTAGCCAGCGGGCCATTTTTCCTTTAGCAAATATTTCGCGGGCCGAAAAGGATAGGTAAATGAAAAGTCAGTTCATGTCAACTCAAAAGTTATTTTATTTATACGAAAAAAAATAAAGTCAAAGATAACATTTTTTCGACAATAAAGTTTATATTTTTGCATAATAAATATTGCGTTATATTTATTGTTAAAATGAAATATCACATAGTAACAGACAAAACAATGTTATTCTTAAAAATAATACTTAACAAGAAATAATAAAAACACAATAAAATTAGAATATTATTAAGCCTAAGCTATTTAATGGGAGCATTGCGGCCGTAGTTGTTGAGCAACAATTTCTTTTATGTCCATATCAATATTTGTTGTGGCAACTCTAATTATATTTTCAAGAGTGGAGTCTTTCAAGCTGTTTCTAAATTTTGATTTTATATATTTCATGTCAGAGAATGCACGCTCGCAGGTATATGTACTTCCGAACATAGAAATGATTTGAAGCCCAAAATCTCTCATTTTTGGATATTTTTCTTTATCCAAATGTTTGAACACTTGTATTCCAGTTGCTCCACTAGATGTAATGAATGGGTCAGCTTGAAGGTCGCATAATTCCATTTGATATTTAGGTTCAACGGAGGTAATATCGATATTGAATGGATCACTGAATAAATTAATACTCATCTTTAAATCTTCAAATTGAGAAAATCTTCTATTAAAATCTTCAATAAGCATATCTAATTTAGTTTAAAAAATGTCAAAATTCACTTTCTATGTTACAGGCCTTCATTTCTTCATACATGTCTTTGCAACATTCAAAATGAAATAAATTATTTTCCTGCAAATTTAACTTCCACAATTTTAATTTATTTCTGAATCCTGTTACATGTTTATAAAGACAACACACATCTGATCTTTTCCTTGCAAGAATTTATTCAAAATATTTAAATAATTTGTAATGTCTGTTAGGAAAGGAAGTGAACAAAGAAAATTTTGATCACCTAAATTTGCTGTCAAATCTTCATCGATGCCAACTTCCGTTAAAAAAAGATGAATTTCTTTTCGAAGTGTAAAAAATCTCTTCAGGCATTTTCCGGCACTAACCAGCGAATATTACTATGTAAAAGCAAATCACCATACTCAGCTTGCAGTTCGTCCAAAAAAGTTTTAAATTTTCGATGTGTAAGAGAACGATTTCCGCCACGAATTAAATTTGTTATTTTGCAAACCTTGTCCATTACGTCTTTTAGTTTTAGTGAAAGACCACATAATGCCTCCTGATGCACAATACAATGGAACATTCGAAAATTTATTCCTTCTTTTTGTAAGAGTCCTGCGAGCCCAATATTTTTGCCCGTCATAGCTCTGACGCCGTCAGTTACAATAGCGGTGCACTTGTCAAATCCGCCATACGGAGCTATTGCACATTTTAATTCGTTATAAATATCGTCACCTTTTGTTGTTCCCAGGGCCCGACTTAGCCTAATTGGGGCCCGGGGCAAAAACTTCTTTGGGGGCCCCCCTCTGCTTCACTACTTTAGTAATGAAGAACTTAATACTTAATACTAAACTTTTTATTCGATTTGGGGGCCTCCTCTGATGTAGGGGCCCGGGGCAACTGCCCCGTATGCCCCTGCCTTAGTCAGGCTCTGGTTGTTCCGTGTAATGATCGTAATTTTAAAAGTTCTTCTGAATAATCGTAGTTTTCATTTTCGGTTCTTATAAAATAAGCATTTGACTTGTGTCGGAATTTTAAAAGTTCTTCTGAATAATCGTAGTTTTCATTTTCGGTTCTTATAAAATAAGCATTTGACTTGTGTCGGAAATGTCTATACTTTCGTCCAATGCTACGGAAAAATAGCAGCAATTATTGATTAGGTTTTGTAATTTATTAGTGACCTGTATACTAATCTCGTTTACACGTCGGCTTACAGTTTGATGAGAAAGAGAAACTGTTTGAAATTTTTTTGCCATTTCGTTATTATTAAAAGCTTGAGCCATTTTTATGGCACATTTTTTAATTAATTCTCCATCCGAAAACGGCTTTTTTGCTTTTGCAATTTCTAAGCAAACTTCAAACGATACAGCTACTGATGCTACTTGAGAATTTGTTACTTGGGTAAAATAATTCGTTTGATAGTTCTGCTGTTTTTTCAATTTTTTTACTAATGTTATTCTCGAGTCTTCCGTGCACGAATAATACTTTTTTTCATGCATTGATTGGTAATGGCGCTTTAAGTTGTATTCTTTGCACACAGCTACAGTCTGTAAACATTCCAAACACTGTGGCTTGCCCTTGTTAAGAATAAATAAATAATCAACCTCCCATCGTTCTTGAAATTCTCGATTTTCAGTATCAATCTTTCTTTTCTTAGAAGCACTCATAATTAAGGATTGTTTCAATTAACGAATAAATATGAAATTCAGTTAATTGTGTTTTATTGCATTTCACAGAATGGCAAATAACCCACGGTAGATGTAAACATAAAAGTCCGTTAACTACTGTTGGACAAGATAAGCGGCTCTCAGCAACAGTGATACCAGAATGCAGCCGCGGCTACAATCTCCACCGCTCCTTCTGCCACCACGTAAACTCGAGACGGACAAAAACGGACAATGCGCAAAGAAGAAGCGCGCTCGGGCGGGCGACTTGGTGGTGGTAGAGAGCGCGTAAACAGATACACTTGCATAGAGCGTGGATTAATTTTATCGAATGACCATAAAACAACCATATTTATTCATCATTAGCATTTTTATAATTCTTGTTGTAGACGGTTGAATTATAACTATTATCTAAAAATCTCATATTTTTTTTATTTTATATTTTAAATGTATGCAGATTATTTAAAATTTGATGTAAAGTTTACTATAACTCGCGGGCCGTAAATAAAAGCTTCGCGGACCGGATGCGGCCCGCGGGCCGCCAGTTGGACAGCGCTGGTATAAACCATCGATAAAAATTTAAAAGTCCAAAAAATCGCCTCAATTGTGTTAATGTGTCTGGTTTCGGAAATTTTAAAATGCAATCCACTGTGTCTGTTAAGGATTCAGTGCCATAATCTGAAACTTTATAGCCTAAAAATCGAATAGAAGAAACGCCAAAAATACATTTAGACGATTTAAACTAAGACCATATTCTTGTATGTGCTCAAATAAAATGAGGAAGTGATCGATATGCTCCTGGAGATTTTAAAGTGACTAAAATGTCGTCAACAAAGGTATAAACAAAATGAAATCCACGAGTTACCTCATCAATGAACCTTTGAAATGTTGCTGCAGCATTGCACAGGCCAAATTGCATCAGAATACTCCCGAATAATCCAAGGGGTGTTATTATGGCACTTTTATGGATATCTTCAAAGTTATTGTAATCTGGTGATATGCCTTGATAAGAACTATATGAGAAAATATTTTTCCACCATGTAAGTTAGACGTAAAATTCAAAATGTTTGGGAATGAATAGTTATCTTTAATGGTTTGAGCATTAAGTGCTCGGTAGTCCCCAACTGGTGTCCATTTCGCACTGTCTTTGGTACCATGCGCAAATTGCTTTTAGAAGAACGCGTGTGACCTACCTCGATCATATTTTGAAATTTGCCCTTAGCAATACGTAGACAATCAGGTGCAAGACGGCGTGCTTTTGCTGTCACAAGAGGACCAGTTGTTTGTGTTGAGTTTGTAACTGTGCGCTGAATACCCATTGTTTTTGTATCCTTCTTGCTCTCTTGCGAGTGACCATATTTTGTAGACCGTGCTGTGGTTTTTTGTCGCGCGTGGCGCGTCGAGCGGTTTTTTGAAATGAAAAATAACAGAACGCATCGAAAATAAAGACGATGTCGGTTGACTACGTAGTTTTCTTGAGTACTCGTTTTTAGTTTTTAATATTTTTGGCGTCCTCGACAGGATTCTTCTTGTTACAAGGTAACAAAAATGTTTCGAAACGTTAGAGGTTTCAAGAGAGAAGATCTGATTTTCGTAGCGAAAGAAATCGGTGAAAGTGCACCGCCAAGTATAACTATAGCTGGTTTAAAGGATTTGATTCTAAAATGTAGAGAGTATGAGAACGATCCAGAATTTGTTCAAGATCGTTTGATAAATGCTATTGAGGATCGAAAATTGATGGAACAAAAACAAACTGAAAAGGAAAAAATGAATCATGAACTTGAATTAGCAAAAATTAATCATGAACTAGAACTGGCAAAAATCGAAGCTACAAATCCAGGTACGTCGTTTCCAAGTACTGTTATTTCTGATGTAAATAATTCAAAAGAAAGTTTACTCTACCTAGACTAGAATTTAGACAGTTGAGATGATATAAATGATTGGCTACCGTTTTGGTGTCAATTCGAAGAAATTCATAAAGATGATGAAATAGCACCTGAAGATAAAATGCAATATTTAATTCAAGCAACAACTGCTGGTTCCCGTGCTAGGGAAGTTGTTGAAAGTTTTCCGCCAAACGGCGCCAATTATGAGAATGCTGTGGAGATTTTAAAATCTCGATTTGGCAGGGAAAATATGTTAGTAGAGGTATATGTTAGAGAATTATTAAAATTAATTATAACTGTTCAAACAAAAGAAAAGTTCTCATTAACTTCTCTGTACGATAAACTAGAGTCTTTTACGTGCTTTAGAAACGTTAGGCGTAACCACACATAAATGTGCTACGCTCTTATATCCATTGGTTGAATCATGTTTTCCAGCTGAGTTTTTAAAAGCTTTTAATCGTAATATTTCTTTCTCTAAGGGTGAAGCGAAAGAAAGACTAAACAATTTGATGCAATTTCTCAAAACGGAAGTGGAGGGGGAAGAGAGAATATGCTTAGCTGTAGCGGGGTTTGGTCTGGCAAAGTGCCAAGATTATAAATCAGCCAGAAAGAAGAATTTCAATTCGAACTATACGCGAATCAAAACACCAACTGCAGAGGGTCTCTTGACAACCGCTTCCATTCCAGAAGTTAAGAAATGTATTTTTTGTGGGGGGTAAACATTTTAGTTCAGAATGTTTTACTGCTCAAAAGATGAGTTTATCGGAAAAGCAAAAAATTGTAAAAGATAACACTGTTGCTTTGCATGTTTGTCACATGGGCATACAATTAAGAAGTTCAGAGTATTTTTAAAGTGCTTGATTTGTTCTAAGAAACATGTTTCTTTAATGTGCGATGTACTCGATTCACAAATTAAAACTGATCAGAAAAATTGGCGGAAATTGAAGTTAATATGTCTAATTTCAATAAACGTAGCCCTAAAGTGTTTCTTCAAACTCTGAAAGCTACACTCATTTCCGATGATAAAGAAAGATTTGTACGATTACTCCTAGATTCGGCGTCACATAAAAGATATATTTTGAAAACTGTGGCCGAAGAAATTAACTATATTCCCCTTAATAAAGGAAAATTGATGCACTCGCTTTTCGGGGGAATAACTACGAAGGAATGCAAGCATAATCGTTATGAAATAAGATTACAAAATATGAATAAAACATTTAGGTGTAATTTTGAAGTTTTAGATCAAACTACAATTTGTGAAAATTTACCACCGATATATGAAGGCTCGTGGATAAGAGCTAAAAGAAAATGGCATTGTTTTGACTGATGTGAGGCAATTGATGTTCTCATAGGAGCTGACGTTATGGGGAAAATGTTGACTGGTAGGAAAAGGGAGTTAGCTTCGGGTCTTATAGCTATTGAAACCT
This sequence comes from Dolomedes plantarius, assembly GCA_907164885.2. Taxonomy (NCBI): domain Eukaryota; kingdom Metazoa; phylum Arthropoda; class Arachnida; order Araneae; family Dolomedidae; genus Dolomedes; species Dolomedes plantarius. The sequence continues at coordinate 86,810,721 of OU015493.1, read as the reverse complement.
ATTTAGGATGGACTTTGATGGGTAAAGTGCCAGAGGAAGAGTCTTCAAACGAAAACTTAGCCATGACAGTGACATCATTGTTTGTTAACGAAGCGACTATTGCAGATCTGTGGAGTTTAGATGTAATAGGGATCAAGGATCCTATTGAGAAAAAGTCTAAACATGAGATTGATCTTAAGACCAAGGAGCATTTTTTAGAAACTGTGACAAGTGATTTAACATTGATAGTCGTTATGAGGTTTGTTTACCTTGGGCGGATGATAAATCACCTTTATCTGATAATTATAGTTTAGCTGAGAAAAGGCTGAATTATACCACTTCGAAACTTTTAGCTCTCAATTTGTATCAGGAATATGAAAACGTTTTGTGTAGTGGAATTAGTGAGGATATCGTAGAAGAGGTCCCAACAGGGGAGGAAAACTTACGGCAATTTCTTGCCTCATCATCCAGTGATAAAAGTAAGCAGCAGTACTACTCCAATCCGTCCAGTATTTGATGCTTCGGCTAGATTAGCAAATCACCCTTCTTTGAACCAGTGCCTACAAGGTGGTCCTAATTTAATTGAACTTATTCCAGACATTCTACTGAGATGCAGAGAGAAAATTTGGTGTTATAGTTGACATTAGAAAGGCTTTTCTACAAATAAGTGTTCGCAAAGATGATCGAGATTATTTGCGTTTTCTTTGATGGAAAAATTTGAAGGATAAAGAACTTCGAGTTTTTCGCCAAGCTAGACTTGTTTTTGGTGCAAAATGCAGCCCTTTCCTTTTGGCTTCGGTTATCGAGTACCACATTCAGAACAGGGAAGGATTTGATGCATCTTTCAAGAAAATACTTTCACAGAGTTTATGTGGATAATGTCGTTACTAGTGTTCACAGTAAAGAACAGTTAGAGAAGTTTATCTCTTATTCAAAGATTTTGATGGCCAAAGGTGGATTTGATCTAAGAGAATGGGAGTATTCTAGTGACTACAGTGAAACCAATAATAAGACAGAAACACACGTTCTAGGGTTAATTTGGAATAAAGAACTGGACACACTGAAAATTAATATGAAATGGATGAAAGATCTCAGTGTGGAAAAGTTAACAAAATGAAGTATATTATCGGCAGTTCACAAGATATTTGATCCTTTTGGTTTTGTCCCTCCAGTTACACTTTGTCCCAAACTAATGCTACAGAAAGCATGGAAGAAAGGAATCAGCTGGGATGAAGAGATTACCAGTGAACTCCGTAAAGAATATTTGAGCTGGTTTCAAGATCTTAAAGTTTTGAGTGATATTCATATTCCTAGATTCATCCAAATTACTTCAGAAGATTTAAATAAGTGCGCCATTTATACTTTCTTTGATGGAAGTAAAGATGCATACGCAGCTGTCACATTCTTGAAGATTGAGAAAGAAGACCAAATTGAAGTGTTTCTTCTCGCTGTGAAGTCCTGAGTTGCTCCTTTAAGAGGTGCAACTATACCGAGAATGGAGCTTCTTGCTGCAGTGATTGGAGCCAGATTAACAAATTCAATCACTGATGCGCTAGGTTGCAGAAATATCGAAAGGTATTACTGGAGTGATTCTTCGAGTGTGCTCGCATGGATATCAAGGGAAGAGAACTGGTCCGTTTTTGTACGAAATCGTGTTCAAGAGACCAGAAATTTCAGTGACCCTTCATCAATGAGACACATTCCTGGGGTAAAGAATCCGGCACATTTTCCGTCCAGAGGCTGCCGACCGAGACAGCTTGTCACTTCAAGATGGTGGGAAGGTCCACAGTGGATGAAAGATCCCCCAGAATTCCACTATCTAATGAATTCCTCTTGCCTCAGTTGGAATGAAGAAGAGATTGAAAATGAAAAGTCAAATACAATTGGTATGCTAACAAGTCATAAAACCATTAGTGATACCAGTTGGTACTATAAGGATTTTTCTAACTGAAAAAATCGTACGTCTCGTAGCACGAATTCTCCGTTTTAAGCATAATTGTTCAAATCCGCAGGAAAGAAAACACTGAGAACTATCAGCTACAGAATTCCATCAAGTAGAGATGGAAACACTGCTTATGATTCAAAGGGAATCATTTGTTTCGGAATGTGATGGAAGATGAAAACTCTTCAGACATTTAAAGATGATCAAGGAATCATTCGTATAAAAACAAAATACTTTTTAGAAATACAAAAATGCAAGAAACAATTTTTTAGAAACATTTAACTCAAATTAAAAGCTATACTTAAATTTTTAACAATCCCCACCCATCCTAAAATATTAACATTTAAAAAATGAAAAATATACTAATATTTTTTAATGAAGGAATATATAAAAAATATCAATTTTTTTTCAAATATTTCTATAATTATGTTACACTTTGATTGGCATCAATCGCCCAGCACTCCCACTTTAAAAATTTCTTATTCTGAAAAGTAAAGGTTTATAATAGGAAAAGATCTTTCAAATGTACAAATATAGCATTAAAAACACGACGTATATCTCATACTTGAAATCCACAGATTACTGTTTTGAAATGTTTTTCAGATTATTTGAAGAATCGCAAAAAAGCACTTAATGTACAGTAGACGAGCGAAAAGATAGTTGAGGAATTTATACTACAGTTAGTTCTCTGTTTAACGACGCTCTACTTAACGACGATCTCTATTTAAAGACGATATTTCCCGGTCCCGGTCCCTCCGACGTAAAAAAATTCTATTTTAAGACGATTTTGTTTCTATTTAACGACGATTTTGTCTTACATGATAAACTTTTTCTTCAAAATTTTATCTACTGGAGGGCTACTTTCTGTTGTGGAGTTTGGTTTCAAAAAAAGACCCGGAATTTCCTTTATGTTTGTTGCAATCATAGACTTGTTGCAGTGGAAAAAACTGGGGGAGGGGGGGATAACTGTTTCTCGGAAGATCGAATATTCTTCCCTGGTGGATAGAATTTCTTAGTGCGGGTGGAATCACTCTATTGTACCTACCATGTTGTCATGTGATTTACGAACTGTCCAAAAGCACCCCTCTCTCACTCCTTCTGGGAAGCACGTGTTCATGTTTAGAGAATTCATGGTTGGGTGTAGGAGCTCATTCCAGTACGAATACGAGGTGAGCAGAGCAAAATCGCATCAAAGCGAAAGCATCTTACGCTACACGAAAAAGGGTAAATTATTGAAAACTGGGAAGAAAGTGTTGGAATAACAAAAGTCCAATTCGCAAGACAATTTCAGCTACCCGAGTCTACTCTCAAAGGCATTTTATCAAGCAGAGAGAAAATTCTTGAAGCAGCACAAAAATTTGGTTTGAGATCCAAATCCAAACGGCAGAAAATTCAATGTGGCCGATCAGAAGAGTTTGAGAAGGCAGTCCTGCAATGGTTTCATCAAGCAAGAGCATCTAACATTCCAATTTCCGGAGTGATATTTAAAGAAAATGCTATTATTCTGGCAGAAAAGTTTGGAATGCAAAATTTTCAGGCTTCGGCTGGTTGGCTAACAAAGTTCAAAGAAAGATACGGGCTTGTATTTAAAAGCATATCTGGCGAAAGTGGCTCCGTAGATGAAAAAATAGTGGATGAATGGAAAATAGTGCTGAAGGGGAAATTAGATGGATATGATGAGAAGAACATATTCAATGCAGATGAGACGGGCCTATTCTACAATATGGTGCCTAATAAAACCTTAACGTATGGGCGAAAAGTGTTTTCGTGGAAAACACAGTAAGGAACGATTGACTGTTTTACTGTGCACTAATTCGGATGGATCTGAGAAGTTTCCACCACTAGTTATAGGCAAATCAAAGCAACCAAGGTGTTTTAAGAATATCACCAGGAAACTTGTGAGTACCGCAATAACAATAAAGCGTGGGTGACATCACAAATTTTTATTGACTGGATTAGAAAATTTGATGCAAAAATGCATCGAGAAAAGTGAAAAGTTTTACTTTTAATCGACCGATGCACTGCACATACTCCAAATATCCCTGGACTTACAAATTTCACTATCCATTTCTTACCAGCTAATTGCACTAGCAAGTTGTAGCCATTAGACCTGGGTATCATTCGCAGTGTGAAAGTATACTACAGAAAGTCTTTAATTAGGAAATTAATAAACAATTCGGCTGACAGTATAAAAATTAGAAAATTTACAATCTTAGAAGCAATGCACATGATAACATCATCATGGAAAGAAGTTTCTTCATCCACAATAAAAAACTGCTTTCGCGTTGCTGGAATTCACAAATAACTTGTAGTGGGACTGCAAAGTACGGATGTAGAAATCAACGAAGATGACATTACCCCTGAAGAATGGAGAAGTCTTGTTGAAGATGAGGATGTTTCAATTCAAGATTTCTACAATTGTGATAAATATGTTTTATCAACAGATTTCAGAAATGTAGAACAAATTTATTTAGATATTGTAAACGAAAACACAGTATCAGACGAAGAAGGTGAAGTTGAAGACACGGAAATCGAGACACTGCCACCGTCTTACACAGATGCAATTTCTGCTCTAGATGTTCTCCGACGCTATATTACATCGAAAATGGAAGGTCACTCATTTAACATTTTAGAAAATCTGGAAAAGAGAATAACGAAAACAAGGCGAATGAAGCAATCAACACTTTTTGAATTTTTTAAAACGTAATTTATTGTATTGTTTGTACTCATTTTTTTTCAATGTAATTTAAAATAACTTTTTGTGAATAAAATAATGATGATAATAAAAATAACATTTTTAAACACGCCAATATATTAAGAAATATATTGACAGTCCTAAACCTGTAAAGTGTGAAGGGAAATGTTATTTTTTCACAAATTCTGTTTAAGGACGATCTCTACTTATGGACGATTTTTCACGGTCCCTTGAAAGTCGTTAAACAGAGAACCAACTGTATTATCAATTCTAATGTATCATATGCAAAACATTTAAATTAAAATGTGGGGAGCGTGTGGTGAGAAATATCTAGGCACCAAACTACAATCTGCCTAAACAAACATATTAGCTACATTTTCTTTGTTATTCGTGTAATAATTCATATATTTTAATAGATTTTTGAACTTTTTAATCTGATGGTAAACGAGCTTTTTCATTCCATTTTCATATCTGGAATTTCTCGGAGCATTAAACTTTATAATTTAGGAGGAAATTGTTTTGAATTTCGGACAACTAAAATAAATATAAAGGGGAAAATATTAACCTTCCATCGGGCGCAATTCATCTGACAGATTAATATATGCAATTAATGCAATTTTTGAGTGTAGGTAAAGAAAAACGTATCAAACTGAACTTTTCACTTATATTTGCGTATAATTATGCTTTCAGATAATATTTTAATATTTCTTTGCAGTTTTTATTTACAAATTTGATCAAATCATCAAATTGTTCCAAAAAATTTTTTTCTCAAAAATATAACTCGAAATTCACTTTAATTTCATAAAACAAGTCCACATAATCATAAAAATCAAAAAATAAAAATAAAAAAATGTTATTCATGAGCCAGGTTGAGGCACTGTAAAAGCTGAATCATAACATTTTTCACATATCATCTTGGCATGCTCCAAACAAAATACTTCAGCATTACATTTCAGATATTTATATTTTGAAAAGCGAACTTTTTTCATTTGACGACATTTGGAACACCTCTTCCTCTGTTCGTCGTGGCATGCAGATGCAGGCACCTCCTGATGTTGTGAGGTAGGCTGGAACTCCCGTAGTTCATTTTGTAGTTGAATAGGCATTTCCCATGTTTGAATGTTCCTCCTTTGGAGTTGTTCCAAACACAACTCGTTGCATTGAAAGTAAAATAAAGGTCAATATCACTGAATTACGGGCTAGAACTTGTTACACATGCTATTTTAGGTATAAAAAAATAAATATAAACAAACAAAGGTGAAAATTCGAAAGTCAAAAATACTTACACGATCGGGCGCAATTCATCTGAGAGATTAATACATCTCTCACGACATTCAGCGAAGTACTGGAAAAAAACCGAAGGCGATCTTCTGTAAGTGGGAGGGAGACAGGAAGCTACTAGGAGACTCACTCTCCACTCCACTCCAATCTCGCTGATTGGTGCAAAAAAAAACTTGTGACGTAATCTCACAGATTAGTTGCGCACGACGGAAGGTTAACATTATTTATCTATTATGGCTCGCGCCGATAGCAGTATTTTTGTAGAGATCCCTACACACCAAAACATATCAAATCTCTGCACGTCCTTATGATGTACTAGGATAAAATAATAACGATGGCTAAGGAACTTCGAGCCTTAATTACAATAAATTTGAAATGCTCAGTAGTTTAATCCAGAACATAATTTTAACATCTTCGTTTATAGATATCTAATTTTCTAGCACAAACTTTTATACATCGGTATTGATTTCTCGTGAAAATGTGCGATGATTCAGTGTTAATATATCTCATTAATTTTTCCTTTCTCCTCACTTTACAGGTGTTCCGAACAGATTGTGAGATGGGAAACTGAAATGTTTGTGGTGCCCACAAAATTTGGAGTTCAGCGTATTACTGGCAGTTAGTTTCTGATCATCGTGTAAAGAAACTTCGTCATGTCAGAAGACCAAATGTATATTTCCAGTGTAAAAAGATCTTCCAAAGAAAACTATTCCGTCGAGCAGAACCCTACTCAAGCCGAAGATGAATTTACTCCTTGTGACGCATGTAGATTTAGCCTAAATGCAACAAGATCCAGTGCACAGATTCCCCCTCACACCGAAGAAATTTTTGAATGTAATTTACGCGAAGGAACCTTTTCACAGTTAGCCGCCTTAAATACACATCATTCCTGCCGCATTCCTGGTAATACTCTCCGCGCCCACCCAGGAGAGAAAACTTTCGCCTGCACTGGACATGATAAAAGAGTTTCTCGAATGGACTATTTAAAAGCATATCTCCGCGCCCATACAGGAAAGAAACCTCTCACATGCACTGTATGTGAGAAACGATTTTGTCAACAGAGTCATTTAAAAAAGCATCTCCGCACCCACACAGTAGAGAAACCTTTCGCATGCACTGTATGTGATAAAGGATTTTCTGGACAGCGTGATTTAAAAACACATCTCGACTCCCACACTGGCGAGAAACCTTTCGCATGCGCTGTATGTGGGAAAGGATTTTCTCAACAGAGTCATTTAAAAACACATCACCGCACCCACACTGACGAGAAACCTTTCGCATGCGCTGTTTGTGGGAAAGGATTTTCTCGAGTGGGGGGTGTAAATAGACATCTTCGCACCCACACAGAAGAGAAACCTTTCGCATGCACTGTATGTGGGAAAGGATTTTCTCAACAGGGTCCTTTAAAATCACATCTCCGTACCCACACTGGCGAGAAACCTTTCGCATGCACTGTTTGTGGGGAAGGATTTTCCCAGCAGGGTCATTTAAAAAGACATCTCCGCACTCACACAGATGAGAAACCTTTCGCATGCACTGTATGTGATACAGGATTTTCTCGACAGCGTGATTTAGAAATACATCTCCGCATCCACACAGGAGAGAAACCTTTCGCATGCACTGTATGTGATAAAGGATTTTCTCGACAGCGGGATTTAGAAATACATCTCCGCACCCACACAGGAGAGAAACGTTTCACATGCACTGTATGTAATAAAGGATTTTCTGAACGGCGTGAATTAGAAATGCATCTCCGCACCAAGAAAAGAGAAAAACTTTTGGCATGCACTCTATGTGAGACACGATTTTCAAAACTGAGTCAGTTAAAAATACATCTGCGAACCCACACAGGAGAGAAACCTTTCGCATGCACTGTATGTGAGATGCGATTTTCTCAAAAGGGTCATGTAAAAAGACATCTCCTCACCCACACAGGAGAAAAACCTTTCGCATGCACTGTATGTGAGAAACGATTTTCTAGAAAGGGTCATTTACAAGCACATCTCCGCATCCACACAGGAGAGAAACATCTCGCATGCACTGTATGTGACAAACGATTTTCTCAACATGGTCAATTAAAACGACATCTCCTCTTTCACACAGGAGAGAAACCTTTCGCATGCACTGTATGTGAGAAACGATTTTCTGAAGAGGGTCATTTAAATACACATCTCCGTACCCACATAGGAGAGAAACCTTTCGCAAGCACTGTATAACAGGTTCATTTACAAACACATTTCCATGCCCACACGGGAGAGAAACATTTCGCATGCACTGTATGCGAGAAAAGATTTTCTGTACAGTTTTTTTCTAATGCGGAATCACTTGTCAAGCATTCTCCTATACTACGCCACAGTTTACTGTCCATTTTATTATGGGGGCACCATATAGGCGGACAGCATTACCCCCTACGAAGGAACGCTACAAACGGAAGCATTTTTCGTGGCGCGACACAGGGATTCAATCCGAGCACCCTCAGCACCGTCTGTGCAGTTTTAAAACATACATCTCGGCATCCACACTGGAGAGAAACTTTTCGAACGCACTGTATGTTTAAAAATGTTTTCTTTACAGTGGAATGTGAAAACGCATCTCCATATCCATGGAGGAGAGACTTTTGGTCTGCACTGTATGGGAAAAAAGGTTTTCCGAACTTCATTTTAAAAAAACGTGTTCGTGCTGATAGAGAAAAGAAACCTTTCGATTGCACTATGTGTGAGAAAAGATTTTCTGCAGAAGGTAATTTAAGAAAAATCTTTTCATCTGCAGGTTACAAGAGATAGGTTTATGGCTTGTGAACAGATGAAAAGGGCATATTATCCATTCAGGTATGTAACCAACTCTCTACTATGATATGAAACGGGATTCTGTTTTTGTCGCAAAAAAATATATTTGTCCCACCGTGTAGATGTCCTTGAAAGTCAGATTTTAGGTTGGTGTTTTTTTAGAGGAGATATCTCCTTAGTGACATTTTAATTTTGTGTTTTATGACTCTTGAATTTTTTTTAATGTAAATAGATGCGATATCAGTCATGGCTTACGATACTTGATAGGATACTTGACCCTCCGAAGTGATTGAAGTAAAAACAAATTATTGCCATTGATAAATATTTTTATTGTCATATAATGTTCCTTAAAAAAATGGAGAGTTTCATTACACCTGTCTACTTTGCAGGAAATGGTGTCATGAAATGTCAGTGATACAATACTTCTTGTTTTAGATTTTGTCTAATATTTAATATTTATTTTTAAGATTCTACTGTTTTTTTCTACGTCTGCTGTGTTCTATAATGGAGAATAAATATGTATAATGGAGAATAAATATGTATATTGAGGAAATAAATTTGTACACTTATATACAAATAAATATTTTAAGGCTCCATATCGAGACTGAATTAATTTGCGCTTTTGTCTCTCTTTTTATTATTTTAAATTAATGTAGCTTTTATTATTTTATTAGAATTTTTTTTCCTATTTCAAGCCAAAGTAATATTTTACGCTTGGAGCATCTAATTACACTTTTATATAAGATATCTCAGATTTTTAAGTGTGAAATGTATAACTTTGAACTAAGTCTTGAAAATTGTTTAAAGTTTATAAATTACACCAAGTCTCGTCTATCGAATAATGGACTTTTTGCTGAGCTTTGCAAGATCTTTAGAGAGGAAATGTTTTATTATGCTTTCACTCTGAGAGGCACCGGTAATCAAGGAGGAAACTTTTGGGTAACGTTTCACTTTAAAAGACGAAGTTTGAATGGTATTTAAAAGCAAGTTTTTATGAATTTCTTTGTTTAGCAATTTGTTGGACAGCTGACTTATGCATTAAATTTTCTGTCTTAATGAAATTAAGTTTAATCTTGTTGTACGAGAAAACATGAGTGTCTCTAAAATTCATAAGAATATGGAGGCATCAGTTAAATTTATTTTGCAGGATGTCGTCTGAAGGAAAATACTAACTGCTTTGTAAGAATTTCTAAATTTTAAGAATACCATTTCGAAATTACAGTTCGATACGTTTGAGGATAAAACTTGTAAAAGCTTTAAATGGATGTTTTTGAAACAACCCATGCAAACAAAATGTGGATATTAGGTGAATATTCGGTATATAAAAAAATAAATTGACGAAATGATACATTTAGGTGAAGTAGAAGAGGATTCATTAATAGAACTTTTATTCCGAAATTTGGGAGGAGTTTTAATTTTTATTCATTTTCGTAGCCAAAGATTTTTAGAAAACTTTTAAGATAGGATTTCGCTTTCTGAGATTCTCTCCCACCGCTCGCATAGTTTCGTGGTCGGGATGGGGAGGGGGGGGGGGGCGATCCCTATTACGCCATGCAGACAATACGGTGCTCGTCTCGTGTGAAGTGTGGAACAAAATACTCATGATGGAAAAATGTAGTGAAAAGTATATGTGCGGCGAACACTCTGACTCAGTTGAATAGTATTAATAATAAAAAACTTTTTATTTTTGCAAGCTGCAAATGCAATTGGAGGAGATTGTGAGGGGTTCTATTCACGACTTCTGGTTCGTTCAGCTCGCCGGAAGGATCTGGTACAGGCCAGAGGCGAAAGTTGGATCTACTGTTCATAGAGACGGTCATAAATATTTGTAGTAGAAAATTTTCACAACTTAAAGCAAAATGAACTTACTGCGGTTACAATGTGCCCTAGTATTTCTGTATAGCAGTGGTTCTGCAGACAAAATTCCTTCAGCCGTGGTTTGCGTATGGAGTTATCGATTATCCCCATGCAAATGAATGAGATGACAACTACCATGTTTACGTTCAGTGCTCCGATCAGTGGCGTGCCTAGACCATTTGGGGCCCGTGGCGGATTTATTTTTGAGACCTCCCCCCCCCCACAAAAAACCCGGCAATTTTTAACTTTTTCTAAAGATATATAGCCTTTCTTTGCCTTAATCACAGACAGTCTCTACCTGCTATTCACCTGTGCAGAGAAAAAATAGACAGAATAAAGGGGCGAACGAGGTGATCATTAGTGTATAGGTATTAAATTAATTAAAAAGTGTTACGTCAAAGCCCGGATTCGAGCAATCGAAACAACAACGTTCCGCACGCCACAGCTCCAAGAGCAACGTTCTAACCGTCTGAGTCATGAGCTCGCTAACTTACTGTTCGGTTCAAGATTAAAATCAATTGTACGACGCTCGTTTTTGTTGTATGAATTTTTCTTCTGGCCTAGGTGGATTGTAATAGACTTGGCCGTTTGATAAATTAAAGCAATAATAGTTACAGAAAAAATTCGTATTAAAAATAAAAGGAGCTATTTTCGGCGCCAATACTTACTTCTAATATTCCGGTAGCTTCAAGGATAACCAAAGAAATACTACATTTTGATCTACATTATCGCTAATTCAACTTTTAAAAATTTTACTTATCACATGGCAATATATGTTGGATAAATTCCTCGCGAATCAAAATTAAGGTAAAAATACGCGTACCTTATTCTATGTAGCACGTCAGCGCTATCGTCACAGCAGAGCAATGGAGTTGTAGATAATCAGGATATTGGATAATAAACAGCTGAGGCTAAGTAATTTAAGTTTAAGTTTTAATATGCATCTTTTACATTAATATCTTAAGCACGACACAAGACAACACGCGACATTGAACAACAGTAGAATTACATGAATTCTGAACAAGTGGTGCCATCTGGTGTGGCATGTGACAGTTTCTCTTTCTTTAAGGAAAACACAAATATATCTAACACCCCTACTTATTTTCTGAAAAAGAAACAGTCTCTAAATGTAGATTAGTTCGGTGACGTTCAAAATCAGGACGTGGCAATGGCTTGGTCAGTATATCAGCTGTCATATCTTTACTTTCGCAATATTCTAAATCAATAGTACCAGCTTCTTTAAGATGTCTTAAATGATGAAATTTTACATTAATGTGCTTTGTTCTTGAATGATGTTTATCAGATTATGAAAGCTTGATGCACGACTGGTTATCTTCAAAAATTGTTACTGGTAAAGCTTGTGATTAGTCCAGATTTTTGGTTAGATTGATCAGCCATATAACTTCTTGCGCAGCATTAGCTGCCGAAACATATTCAGCTTCTGTGGACGAGAATGCTACACAGTTTTGACGTTTTGAGAGCCATAGTATCGGACTTTCACCGAGTTTAAATAAATTCCCACTCGTTGACTTTCTGTCTAACTTGTCGTTAGCCCAATCCGCATCACAAAAAGCAGTTAAGATTGGTTCTTTATCCTTGCCAATAACTAGTTTTAAATCTTTAGTTGTTTTGAGATATCTTATTCGTTTCACAGCATTCCAATCTCTATCTCTTTGTTTCTCATTCCTTCTACTCAAAATGTTGACGGCTGCTGCAATATCGGGTTTTGATACTGTGGCAACGTATAACAAACCCCCTACTGCTTGCCTATACTTGGTATTGTTTGGCAGCTGATCTTCATCTCCTTCTTGTCTCAGATAATTCGGGTCCATAGGAGTTTTGGTTGGTTTGGCATCTTTCAGGTTAAATTTTTCGATGATTTCTTCTATCTTATTTTTCTGACTTAAAGCAAAATTTCTATCTTTGGACCTTTCGATATTTATTCCTAAATAATAAGTTGCTTCACCAAGATCCTTCAATTCGTACACTTTTTCAGCTTGTTAACAATTTCTGTGATATCTCCTGTTTTTCCTGCTATGCGTAAGTCATCTACATAGACAATTATGTACATAGTATTTCCATCTCTTGCCATTTTTAATAAGCATGGGTCTGTTTTACTTTGATCAAAACCACATTTCGATAATGATTCCCCAATTCTAATATGCCAGTCTCTTGCGGCTTGTTTTATCCTGTAGATTGCTTTATTTAATTTGCAGACTTTCCGTTCTTTACCCACTTCAATGTAACCTTCTGGTTGTGACATGTGAACATGTTCTTCTAAATTCCCGTGCAGGAAAGCAGTTTTTATATCGATATGCTTTACGCTTAGATTTTTGTATGCAGCATTAGCTAAGAATGCCCGTATTGTCGTATATGTGACCACAGGAGCAAAGGTTTCGTCGTAATCTGATCCGAATTTCTGTGAAAAACCTTTTGCGACTAATCTTGCTTTATATCGTTCGAAATGTCCTTCGGAGTTATATTTAGCTTTGAATGTCCATCTGCATCCAATAACCTTTTTTACTGGAGGTGGTGTCACTAATTCCCAAGTTTGGTTCTTACGGAGGGACTTCATCTCTTCTTTTGTTGCATCTGCCCATTTTTGTTTTTCATATGGATTTTCCATTTCCTCGACGTCGTTCCAGCCTTTTTGTTCGTTAATTCTTCCCAGGTTTGCATAAAAGGCAAATCTCTCAGGAGGTATTCCTTTTGTTTCTCTCTCTGATCTTCTTGGTTGATTGGTTTGTATCTGCGAATTACTTTCGTTTTCGATTTCATTTTTATTGTGCTCTTCTTCTTCATGTTTGAATTCTAACTCAACTAGCTGTTTTGTTTCTTCTTCCTGGTTCCAAGGTATTTTTCCTTTTTTACCTGCATATGGAAGAGAATTTTCAATGAACTTCACTGTTCTGCTTATCACCACATTATTATCACCTGTATAAATTCTATAATCCTTACTTCTGTTATCATAATCCAAGAAAATACACTGCTGGCCACTGTAAATGCAACACCCTGAAGGAAACATGCAAATAACATGAAATTTACAACATGCATTAGCGAAGGTGAGATATGCAAATGATTAGAATTTCAGCGCAGACGCACATCACGCGCGCCTGTGGCGCCACTTCAAAGCGCTATTTAAGGCTTGGAGATTTCGACAATTTCAAGTTTGGCAATTGTGTTTTTCTTGTGGTTTTTTCAAAAAAAAACGATCAATTATGCCTCGTCGAAAACAGCGATCATCTTTTGATCAAGTATCTGAGTTCGACAGAGGAAGGATAGTGGCCTACCGAGATTGTGGATTATCTTTCAGGGAAATCGGTAGTCGTGTTGGACGAAACCAAACAACTGTAATGCGGATATGTGATTGTTGGATGCAGGAGGGTACGACCGACAGGCGTGTTCGATCGCATCCACCTCAGCGCACCACTTCACGTGATCACAGGCAAATTGTGCGCCTGGCAGTGACGGATCGCTCAGTCACATCACGAACCATAGCACAGCACATGCAGTCTGTAACGCATCATCCAGTGTCTGCGCGTACCATTCGACGCCGTTTACAGCAGAGTCGTCTGTCCGCAAGACGTCCATTGCTTTGTCTACCCTTGACGCAGAACCACAGACGTCTCCGCCGCCAATGGTGCGATGACAGAAGGATGTGGACGGCAGAATGGAATGAAATTGTCTTTACTGACGAGTCGCGCTTCTGTCTGCAACACCACGATGGTCGCATTCGAGTCTGGAGACACCGTGAAGAGAGGATGCTGAACAGCTGCGTTATGCACCGCCACACTGGTCCTGCACGCGTATTATGGTATGGGGCGGTATTGGATATCACTCTCGCACACCTCTAGTGCGCATTGCCGGTACTTTAAACAGCCAGCGCTACATCTCCGAGGTGTTGGAGCCAGTTGTCCTTCCTTACCTTCAGGGCTTGACCACAGTCGTATTTCAACTTGATAGTGCACGACCACACGTGGCACGCATTGTCCAACGGTTCTTCGTCAATCGGCAGATTGAATACTTCCCTGGCCGCCTCGCTCTCCGGATCTTTCGCCGATAGAAAACATGTGGTCCATGGTTGCTCTACGATTGACCCAGATTCCATCCCCAGCTGCCACAACAGATCAACTTTGGCAACGTGTGGATGCTGCTTGGTCTGCTGTACCCCAAGAACTCATCCAAAGTCTCTTTGAATCAATGCCGCCGAGGCGTGTGGCAGTGGTGATCTCCAACAATGGCGGCTAGTCTGGCTACTGATTTTGGCAGGAACCACACTTCACAGAAGTCTATAAATTTAATCATTTGATACTTGTTCAACATGCTATCTACAAAATAAATTTTGTTGTGATATCTCTTGTCTTTCTTGGTGTTGCATTTTGGATGGCCAGCAGTGTATTTTAGCGGTATAAAAAATCTCTTAACATCTTAATTTTCATTTATAAAAGTAAGTACAAACTTGGTTTGAATATTTAGCATTCTTTCTGGATGTCATATAATTATCTATCCCCTCTTAATTTGTACGATTATACAAAAACGTAGTGGTCCATTTGTAAACTTTGAGTGTTGAAAAAGAAATTGTTGTTGCTTGCCAATAAAGGGTACTTTTCAATAAAACAATTCCCATTTTAACCGCGAGAATGGTTGGTGGTTTTCAATGGGGGCATCGTATAGATCAGGGGAGGGCAATTGTTTTGGCCCGGGGGCCATTTTGTGTAAGGGGAGGTTAGCGGTTAACGTGTGGAAGCTGCTTGGTCTGCTGTACCCCAAGAACTCATCCAAAGTCTCTTTGAATCAATGCCGAGGCGTGTGGCAGCGGTGATCTCCAACAATGGCGGCTACTCTGGCTACCGATTTTGGCAGGAACCACACTTCACAGAAGTCTATAAATTTAATCATTTGATACTTGGTCAACATGTTATCTACAATATAAATTTTGTTGTGATATCTCTTGTCTTTCTAGGTGTTGCAATTTGGGTGGCCAGCAGTGTACCTTCAACGGCTTTATCGTCGAGTTTTGAGCGTTTCTGTTTTGTATATAAGCGTAAGCTCTACATCTAAAAACTTTAATATGGGATAAATCTGGTTTGCAATTCGTCCAGATTTCGTAAGGTGTTTTCTTATTTGATTTGTTTGGGAGCCAGTTCTGCAAGTAAGTTTCTGTGCAGATGGCTTCACCCCAAAATTTATGTGGTAACCCAGCTTCTAGGATCATGCATCTAGTCATTTCATGTAAGTTATATTTTTTCGTTCTGCAACCCCATTTTGGGAAGGACAGTAAGGCACAGTCAATTGATGGTGTATTCCCTGTTCGGTTAAGTAATTTTCCATATCATTGCTAACGTATTCGCCCCCGTTGTCAGTTCTAAGGTTTGTATTTTTCTTCCAAATTTGTTCTTCGTCATTGCAATGTATTCCTTCAATTTTGAGAATACTTCATTTATCTTAGCGATCAAGTAAATTATAGTGCACCTGCTATAATCGTCAATGAGAGTAAGAAAATAGGATTTCCCGCCAATCGAATTTTGAAATGGACCGCAAACATCAGAATGTACAAGTTCTAGAAGTTTATGCGCTCTGTATGTAGTTGTTTTTGGGTATGGTTGATCAGTCAGTTTTGCTTTTATGCAATTTTCACACACGGTTTCATGCTTGCATTTATCTATTTTTATACCGTTTGCCAAATTTTTGGAAATTAACTGTGTAATTGAACTGTAATTTTTATGTCCTAGGCGCTTGTGCCAAAGATCTATATAGTTTTTATTTTTGCAGTGATGTGCTATTAGAGCAGAGGTTTCGGTTTCTGGTTCTTCTAAAATGACCTCGTATAGAGAAACATTTATTTTCCCTTCTAAGTAGGTTCTTCCCCCTTGCTGTATCTTGCATTTATTTTTCTCAAAAATTACACTGCATCCGTTTTCCACAGCTTTTCTAACAGAAATCAAATTTGTTTCTATTTCTGGTACATATAAAACATCGCGCAATGGTATATCATTAATATTTCCATTAAAAGTCAAAGTTCGAAACAATACATCTCCTATTCCCTGAGATTTCAAAGTGTTTCCATTTGCAACGATCATCGAATTTTGGTTCAGAGGTTTTAACTATACGAAATATTCCTTATCGTGATATATGTGACAGCTACTTCCTGAGTCAATGATGAGCTTCTGCTTTATTTTCTTTTTATTCGCAATGAAGGAGCAGGAATGTGCGTATTCAGGTATACCGCTAATAGCTTTCGTTTTAGTCTCAAAAGAAATCGAAGCATTATGCTGTTTCAGTTTAATCGTATTTTTGTTTTGAAATGTGGGTAGATTACGATTTTTATTTTTCAAGTGATAATATTCTGATCTCATGTGATTCTTCTTGTGACAAAAGGTACAAAATTTATTTTCGCGATTTGGTGCTGTACTTTTGGTTTGGATTTTAAACACTCTATTTGAGATATCGCTTTGACCTGTTTCAATTCTACAGCTGCGTTTACACCAAAGTCTTCCACTAAGTTTTCCACAAGTTGCGGCAATTTGTTGCTTTTTCTACAAAATACAGCAACTTTTTCTGTCTTCCACTTGTGGAGAGACAAATCTTCCACTAAATTTTGGTTTCCCGCGGAGTGTCGGTAAAGATCAAAGAAAGTTGACAACTAAAAGTGGAAGATTTGTTGCTGCGCGCTTTGTGCTAGCAACTTGTAGGAAACTAGTGGAGAACTGTTCCCCCTCCACGCGCCCCGGACGTGACGTCGTGCGCTAGCATCCCACCTCCGTACTCAACCCACGATCGTCAGTGCACGTGTGTACTTCAGCTGCAGGTGTTTTCGGTGATTTCGTGTGTGTTTTCGCTGTGTTTCTGTCAAGATGGAAGACTGTAGTGAGAACGAATGGACCAGGACCAAAACCAGTGAACTAATTGAACTTTACCGGAGCAGAGAGGTTATCTGGAACCCAAAAGACCGTACATTTAAAGACAAAAACTTAAAAAACTACGCCTGGGGGGAAATTGCAGCCGAGCTGCAAGTTGAAAAATTTAAAGTTCAGAACAAGGTTAAGAACTTAATTACCTGTTTCCGAAGAGAGGCAAAGAAAGAGAAGAGTGGTGCCGGTGCTTCCCAATCAGTCAAATAGTGAGCGTTTGAGTCTCTACTTTTTCTCAAGGACAAAACGACACCAAGAACGATCACAGAGGCCGGGATTAGCAGAAATGAGGTATTTATTATTTACTATTGTTTCAATTAATAAAATTTTGAGTCCGGTTTTTTTGAAAGTTTACAAAACATATCGTGTGGCACACCTTCCCAAAAATATATAACCTGTAACTAGATTTTAATATATTATATAAAATGAAATAATTTTTAAATTTTTGTGCTCTCTCTCTCTAAACTATATACATTTGATGCCAAATCAGTTTTTATCGGTTTTCTTATCTATGCCTTTTCAAAATGTAATTTCATGTAACATAAATTTAATTATTGAACACAGCTGAGAATTTTTCAAAAGGGATAAGCTTTGAGCTACTCATTCCTTCATGGTAAAATTGCCTAGTTTGTTATTTTACATGATATCTGTATTTGGTCAAGAATGACTAAAAAATATATGACTAATAAATTATTACATAATCAGAATTTTTTTCATGGTGGGAGGAGGGTTGGTGAAAAGTATTAATAGCATTTAATACTGCACCATTGTTGCTTTGATATGTTTGAAAGATTTATTTGGTGTGCATTGCTTTGTGCTCATTAAAACCTTTCCAAATTACAGTACTTCTGACACTTCAATATAGAAGTAAAAAAGTCTATAATTGGAGTGTTTCTGTATTGCTGGAAACCATTAAATTGTTTGCCAATCAGATTTGTGTTACACTGCAATTCATTAAAAAATTAATTGTTGTGCATGAGTAATCACTTAGATGAAGTGCGTATTTGCCAGTTTAAAATAGTAAATTTTGCAGAAATCAAAAACTTATTTGCAAAATTTTTTTGGTTTTTAATATTTTTTTTTGCTTCTGAAATGCGACCTAAATTATATTCCATTTTTTTTCCTGTAAAAATTTAGTATACCTATTTAGTGTTTCTTTTAAAACCATAATTTTATTGGGCATAAAATTACTGGTAAAAATGTGGCATTACCTCCATTTTGTTAGAAGGAATGTCATAGGCAGCATCAAAGGCCATATTTTATATCTTATGTATATCTTATTATATTATTTTTTGTTTAGGAAAACATAAATGGGCAAGACGGTGCTGAGCATACTGAAAATGAAAAAGGAGACCAACCTGTTATAAATAAACTGCCGGCTACACCTGCTACATCACGGTCTTCTTCCAGCTACTCCAACCCTATCAGCAACAACCCCCCCCCCCCCCCCCGGAAGAAAGAGGAAGCTGAATCCTGTTATTCAAAAGGCTTTTGATGCATGCGAAGATTAGATCAGAAGTCACTCACAGAAAGAGACGAATTCACAATTTTTGGGAGTATGTAGGTTACCAAATCAAAAAAATCCGCAATGAAAGAGCAAGGTCAATATTGAAACATAAAATATCAACTCTGCTATTTGAAGCATAGCTGGCGCAGGCTGATGACAGTAGTCAACCTGTCTCTACCCAATCAATGGATCCTTCCCGTTCTCTTTATGACTCTGAAAACAGCACATACAATGAGATGTTGTCAGAATCCATTTTGGAACGTACCGACAGCTACGGAGACTCTGAAAACAGTGAAATGTCCATGTGCGTTGGAAAATCTTTTTTCAAACTCTAATAACCTTAAGTTTTCTTTGTTTAAAAATAATGTTCTCGTTTCAATTTCAAGTAAAATTAACTCTTAATTGTGTAAAGCCCATGGTTATAAATTTATAATTTTTTCTTCAATTGAGAGTATATAATAGACAAATTTAGAATACAATTGTACTTTTTTCATATGAGCATTACTATCAAGATTATTGTTTCTAAAGTTAAAATAAACAAAGTGCTGTACATGAAATTGTATATTTATTGATATTTACATTACAAGATAGCTTTGAATAAATTCAAATAGCCTCATTACATACAAGCGTTATTAGTATTTGTCTTGCCAACTCACTGAACCCTCTTTGCTTTTAAAGTAAGCGGCGAATTCTCTCCTTACTTCCTTTGCAATCTGAGAAGGTTTATTGGGGACATGCTTTAAGCGAAGAAGTGTGTCACCTGGCATGCCTTCCGCCTTCCATTGGCCTGGTATAATGGCTCCTGTACTTGTATCCTCGTAATCAAAGGTTCCCTGTGGTGCATATGATGACGTAGACGATTCACTGCGTCTTAGGAAGTTGTAAAGATGAACGCAGGCCAATACCACCTTATCAGCATTTTCTGGTTCAAGCAGCAGGGGTTTTCTTAGCACTCTAAAAACCAATGAAAGTACCCCAAAAACGTTTTCTATCACACGGCAGCCTCGGCAGTGACGGTAATTGAAATTTCGTTCATAGATACCCTTCTCATGTAGTCCTGGATAGGGCTTCATAACGTGTTTCTTTAATGCAAAAGCATCATCTGCCAGTAGTACATAGGGTACGGGAAGGTTTCTGAAAGGCAAGTACTTGGAGGAAGATCTAATTTTGAACCTTCCAAAAGTTCCTTAAGAGTGGTATTGTTGTATACTCCTCCGTCAGACAACCTTCCTTGGCATCCTACAGATGCGTAGGTAAAACAATAGTTAGCATCAGTAACGGCAAGCAATACGATGCTGAAAAGCCCCTTATAATTAAAAAAGTCACTACTTGAATGAATAGGTGCTTGTAACATGATGTGTTTCCCGTCCATACTACCGATGCAATGTGGAAAATTCCATTTATTGTTCCAATCACTTGCATGGTGCAACCATTCTTCTTTGATCTCTGGTAACTGAAAAGAAAAAATCAGTTTAAAAACCACTATAGGAATAATCTGCTAAAGAATGGGAGTTGTAAGGAGCGGGACTGTAAGGTACTTGTACATTTAATAATGAATATTTTAAATCATAGTAGTAAATCACCCCTTTTATCTTTAATGTCAAAATATCATAAAAATAATAATATAGGGCTAATGACAAATTCTTATGTATAAAATATTTACGTTCAGTTAGTACTCGGCTTCAATAAGTACTGAATATATAAGCAATGTTTATTGACTTACCTTGATATTATCCTTCAGCACTTCTATCAAGGCCTTACAAACTTCAATCACAAACAGTGAAATGGTTGATTTTGAGATTTTAAACAAATAACCGAGACTTGTGTACGAATCACCAGTAGCCAAAAAACGTAATGTAACTGCTAGCTTTTCTTGGACAGGTACTGCTTTCCTGTAGTTTGTGTCACGTTTCTTGATTTTATGTCCTATCATTGAAATCAAATACTCAAAATCACTACTGGTCATTCTCAGAAAGTTCTTGACACTCCCGTCGCACCTCAGCTCACCACTCAACGGATCGACGTCATCTTCTCGGAGATCAGCTATCATGTCACTTCCACTGTACCCATCCCTAGCCTTCAACGCGGGTCTCACCCAATATCTTCGGGGACCTCTTGTACAGTGGCTGGCTATGATGACACAGGCAGCCGCGGCAATAATTGCGTCTTCTTCGTGCGACATCCTTGACACTACTGCCTAATTTTTGACACTACCGCCTTTCGCGCCAATTCTTTGGCAACAAGTTTTCCACTTGTTGCTCTAAATTTGAGAAGAGCAACTTTTAGTTAACAACTTTTAGTTTTCAACTAAAAGTTGAAAACAATGTTTTGTCAACTTTTAGTTGTCAACTTTGGTGTAAACGCGGCTTACGGTTATATTCATCGATAATTTTTCTCAGATAAAATCTACACTGAGTTCGTTTTCTGGTCTTGCTTCTAGAGCAGTTATTAAATTATCATAGCTGTGAGGGAGTGAACACAAAAGTAAAGCAGAAATGTGAGATTCGTTAATGTTTTCTTCGATAGCACGTAGCTTATCAATTATTTCCATTAAATTACAAATGTGATTATTTACGTTTCCATCATCTTCTAATTTCGTGCTGTATAACTTTCTGAGTAGAAATAATTTACTTGTTTGATTAGATCTTTCATGCACTTTCTTTAATGCATCCCAAGTTTCTTTTGCTGTCGTAAGATATTTTACATGCATAATTTGGCTGTCTTCAATAGACAAATTTATCAGCGCCCTAGCTTTCTGATCCTGTTTTAACCATGCAGGTGTTGTTTGGCTCGGGTGGTTCAACAGTAACGAGATCATAAAGATCTTCTTTAATGAGAACCATTTCGGTTTTGAACTTCCAGTTTGCATAATTATTAGAGTTCAGTTTTTTGACAAGATAGTTATCTCTAAGAGCCATTTTGTGATCAGTTTTGTTTTACTACAATTTAATTGCCGCTGTGAGATCCTTCAGTCTCATAATCTTTGTTGGATAAATCACTCGCGAATCAAAAGTAAGGTAAAAATACGCGTACCTTATTCTATGTAGCACGTCAGCGCTATCGTCACAGCAGAACAATGGAGTTGTAGAGAATCAGGATATTGGATAATAAACAGCTGAGGCTAAGTAATTTAAGTTTAAGTTTTAATATGCATTTTTTACATTAATATCTTAAGCATGACACAAGACAACACGCGACATTGAACAACAGTGGAATTACATGAATTCTGAACAAGTGGTGTCATCTGGTGTGGCATGTGACAGTTTCTCTTTCTTTAAGGAAAACACAAATATATCTAACACATATATCTAACAATATACATTTACAGTAACAGAATGATAAAAATAGAATAGGAATACATAAAAAACTTTTCATGTTAAGGTGAATACAGTAGAAGTTTTTTGGAACAAAAAATAATTACAACTGTTTCAAAATAAGACATATGTAAAGTGAAGTATAATAAAGTATTTTTTACGTGTGTGTATATATGTAATAATAACGCCCCACATTTTTTACTTAACGCGTATTCTAAATTATCCTCTTTTCACTTAAGCACAGTCCCTTTTCCAAATTGTGACCTAGAAATAAGCGAATTTACTAGCCCCGCCAGAAGATTCCGGTGGCTGGTAGTATTGTTTGTGTGTGTCTTGCTGAATCCGGAATGTCTTTCGTTATGTGGAATAATAAAAGTAATGTGTACCGCATCAGAGTTGTGCGTGTTCATCAATGCCTCTCCTCTCTGTGGTTTTTCCTCCCCGATGTGTTTTGGCTCTCCTACAATAGTATTCTTCTCGTCACTCGGTGTTTCGACTACAACAGGTTTTTGTGTACCATCTCCTGTACATAGTTTAAAGTTAAAGTTATATCTTCATTACTTACACACACACACACACACACACACACACATATATATATATATATATATATATATCCTATTTTACCATACACATTCTCATGTGAAGGGAAAACTAAGGGAAAACTATTCTGTATTAATTCCGAATATGTAAAAGTCTCCTTATAAAATTGTATTTTTCTAACTTTTTCATCAGAAAATTATCTAATTATCTCATGAAAGTTTATTTTCATAGCCAACTTGTTCTCGATGAATAACATTGCTAGTCCATTTAATCTGATTTGGATCATTGTTGAGCGCAAATAGTTTTTGATGATTTTCAATTTTGAAAAACTTCATTCACGCGTTGTGACTGAAATTCAAATCGTCAAAAACAACTTTAGTCCTAAACACAAGTTTGGTGCTGACTCTTGAAAGTCTATACCAACAATGAACTGCAAAACTTGAAGAGATGACCCCTTTTTGACTTCCTCTGTATTAATATTGGAAGCTTGCTTATGACATGTTAGTCTTTTTATTTCTTGAAAAACCTCGTCCTTAGAAAATTCGTCGTAACATTCAGTTAGACGAGAAATAAGTTCTGGCAATTTCTCATCTGGAGCTTTGATCAAATTAACCGATGGCGAGACTTCAAATTTGTTATGAATATTCTCCATGAATTTTGTTTTGTTTGGAGTTTCAAATACAACCTATCTGCATAGTTGAACATGGACCTCCTTATTTCTTGTAAAGATAAACCTTTTTCACCCGGCTTCCTGCCTTTTTCGATCTTTTTCTGCCTCTCTTTTCAATATCAATTCCCATTTCTTCACATTTCTGGGAAGCGGAGTCCAAAGCATCACTAACTAAAGATTCTCTACTTTTCTTAATAAGAAGTTCCAATTCTCTTAGTTTGTAAAAGCCTTATCGAAGGAAATCCCTTCAATTTGCAGGTAGCGTTGTGTGGTTGATTTCCTTCAAAATGTCTGACCACAGGTATAGAATCGCTGAAAGCGTAAAATCGCATTTGTCATTATAATCTGAGATGATCTCTTGTATCTAGGTTTTCAGACTCGTTGCACAGCTTCTCCATTGCGTCGATCAATATTCCAAAATTGTTCATTACTGGTTTCACAGCTGCTTGCTGTACACTTCACCTTGAATCAGACAGTCTTTTTACCGCTATTCCCCAAAGCCAGTCAAAATTTCCCATCTGTGAGATGAGCCCGAGAAGTTGTAAAACTTTTCCAGTGGGCCGAAAAATGTCACACTGGTTGGAGTGCAACTAAAAGTGTGCACACCTCGCAAATTGAATGATTGGCATATGCCACGAAGAGGGCTCTTGGATTTAGCTCTCGAATCCTTGCTTGCACACCTGTGTGTATGCCAGCCATGATCGATGCGTTGTCGTAGCCTTGACTTTTGCACAGCGTGATATCCAAGCTGTCACTTTCTAGAGCCTTTAAAGTTTCCTCTGTCATTTCCTTTGCCTTTTTCCCGCTGAGATTAAAATAAGCTAAAAAGATTCTTTGATCTGGATTTTATCGTTCTCAGTATGCACATACCTGATTACATCACTCAATGATCTTTGTGAGATACATCGGGTGTTCTATCAAATAGTATACCATAGTACCTAGCTTCTTGTATTTCCTTTAAAATTACATCTTTCACGCTCTTTTCTGGAAAGAAAATGAACTCATTTTGAATTTTTGGGGATAAATAAGATTGCAAAGCCTTTCTAGACGACTTCAGCTGTTCGATTCTTAAAATATGTTCTTTCAAAACAGGATCATTATGAGAGATAAGCTCTACAAGTTCCAGAAAGTTCCCCTGTTTTCAGATTCTTCAACTTCTCTGTGGCCTGTAAAGGGCAAATTTTGCTGAGCCCAAAAACAATGCAATATCTAATAAATGCTGCAAAATATCGTTCCGTTTAATCATCTCCTTTTCTACTTCAACCTGTTGCATGGAATCAGAGTCTTGTTTAGTCTCAGCCTGGCACTTAAAGATTTCCATTTTTCTAAGTTCTCCAAATGCTTATCAGAATTTTCATATTGAGCTACTTTTGGATTCAATTTCCACCAAGATTGAAATCCTGTTATGGATTTGGATGTACCTGCTTCTTCTGCATAAGAAAAGATAACTTACAACAGAAGCAAAATAGACTTTTTTTTTTGAAGGAGAATATACCATCCATTTTCTCAGCAATTTTTCGCCACAGGGTAAATGTTTATAAAACCATGTTGAGCCTAAGTGAGGAATTTTACCCTTTAGGTTCTCTCCTGATCTCTGTGATGAATCCTAATGGCCGTCTTTGTTTTGGAAAAATTCACTGCCTCGCTTTAAAAAATCGGTTTTCATACCATCCGATAAGAGTGTTTGTTGGCCAGTTACTTACATCACAAAAAAAGAGGATCTTGACTTATTTCGTCTATGAAGCCCGTTGGCGTAGTGGTTAAAAGCGTCAAGCTGCCATCCCACAGGTCCAGGGTTCAACCCTGTAACTGGGCAAGGCCGACTCAGCCTTTCATCCCTTCAGTGGGTCGATAAAATGAGGACCAAGCACGCTTGGGAACTAAACTCTGGGAGTCCCACGTCAGGTTGACCATATGACTAAGACATATGCTGTATGGCACCCCAAGCCCACGGTTACGAAAGCGGAGATGGGTACCGCCGGCCCTGGTCCACATCGGACTGTTGCGCCGTGAGTTTAAGTTAACTTATTTCGTCTGAAATTTCAATATCAGGCTCTGCTTCACCTCCTTGAGGTAATGTTCCGTCTCCGTCTAGGCTTACATATTCATTGGCACTAACTCGAAGAGGAAGAGTGTCCCCTGAGTTTTGCTGACTTGTGTTGAAACTTTCTTCCTTTATTTGAGGCGGCATTGATTCCACATCAGATTCTAATTCACCCAACCCAACTCCAGAACTAGTGGGCTCTTCCTTGCTTTTCAAAGTGGAAGGTGGATGTTGGACGAATTTAAAAATTGATCCTGAGATCAGCCCTGTTCTTTTTTTTTCTGCTTTTTTCAATTTTCTCTTTTGAGCTCCACTAAGCTGCTTATGCTTCATGACAGTATTTTTGAAAATAATAAATACACTATAATATCGCTTTTAATGTATTAAATATCTATAGATCAAACACTTAGAAGGTGTTCTACTCGGAGTATCCGAGAGAGTGCGAGAAAGAAGATGTTGGAGTGGACAGATGTACATAGCATGCTTCTCCCACTACCTTGCCGATCCCCTCAAACCTACAGTAATCCCTCGTCATACGCGGTTTTGCTTACCCGCGGTTGACCTATCTATACCATCCCTCGTTTACGCGAGCCAAGGTCTCACTTATTCGTGGTTCGTAAGAGGAAGAGGATGATTCGCAGTCCGATGAGGTTGATGACCTTTCACTTTATGTATATGCACAACTGTAATGTCTTATAAAAACAATAAAGTTCGCGTCTGATTAAAAAAATAAATACATAAAGAAAAATGTATGTAATTTTTTGCAATAAAAATATCATTCAATTAAAAAAAGCCCCTGTCGTGGGGCCCCCTTTGTAAATAGGGCCTGGGTTGGACCGCTCCCACCCCCACCCCCACCCCTCTAGGTCCTCCACTGGCTCCGATTCATCTATTACTTCGACATTTATTTCAAGTCTTGGTCAAAAGGTGTCGAAGATTACCCTGGATTCTTAATTCAAGTGAGAACGCCGCCAATGGAGCTAATCTAATGAGGAACAACTTAGAAAATAACATCACTCTCTGTGGCCAGGAATCATGAGCAAGAACTATGTCCAGTTACAGACAATAATAGGGCGACGAGCTGTACAGTGAAGAAATTCTAGGCACGGTCTACAGATCGTGAAGAACGTTTACTGTTCTGGTGTGCATATTCATATTGTGCATATTCCATTGCACATTCATATCCGGGCGTAAACATGATCAGTGTCATTTTCCTTGCTTCCATCGATAACTACAGTCGCATGGCATGGCCGAGGGAATTTCGTCCCGTTACCAGATATGTTTTCCAGCTGTCCCTCAAAAAAATACGTCAGGAAATAAATTCAATGGCAGTACAGAAAATACATTTAGCTGTGGGCACGTAAAAAATACGGGACTTTAGAAAATCGAAGAAATGTCCTGAACTCTCAAAATTACGAGCAAATGACAGTGCAATTTTGTTATATGGACCGAACATGCGAAAACGAAGTAATTTTATCAATAGAAAATTTTTATTTAAAAATTTATTTCTTATTGATAACAGTTTGAAATATAAATGCAAACAATTCGTTGACGAATCATTCATGTAATATTTGTTCAGACTGCATTGGTTTTTGATCACAAGTTTTTTTGATAATTGACTTAATATCGTATTTCATAATTGTATATGCTTGAAAATATATTGCTTAAATGATATATTTTATAGAATTATAAAGAGCTCTCGAATGTCTGCTGAAAATTATCGGTTTGAAGTAATAGCATACGGGAAGAGCATAGAAGTATTCTTCAAGTTCCTGAAACACTCAAATAATTACTATTTCTTCTTGAACACATCAGGATTCTGTCGCTGACATTAGTATTTTATGATACACTCTTATGAACGTATTTGTATTTTACTATAAACACTAAACAAACCTCAAACTTTGTATTTTCTCGCATTCAGCAACATTATAGCGAGGTGAAACCTTGGCATACGTTTCCCTAGAATAAAGACATAGCGTACACTGAGTGGCCAATTTTTAAGACCAACTGACAGTTTTATGCAAATCAGCTATGACGTCCCGCTATTGCTGCTTGTGGTTGAGACTGGTATAAAAAGGGATTGCTAGATGATTGTAAAGCCAGTTGAAGTGTATCGCCTGGGAAGGTATGAGTTGAAAACGCAATTTCACGAACTTTCAAAGTGGAACGATTGTGGGTCCTAGAACCAGCGGGACGAGTATCAGCTAAACCGCTTCGCTTGAGTAGTGCGCATGATACCGCAAGATCAAACACCTCCAGTTCGCACAGGATCATAAGGTTGGTTGGTTGATGTTTAGTGGGGCAAGGACAAGCTGTGCCAAACAGATGTAGAGCAAAACCAAACCGCATATATAAAAATATTAAGTAACCATAATAGTTATCAGTTGTAAAAAAGGGTGCTAAGAGCCATGAAGGTAAAAACAGTCATAACGGTGATAAGACCTGTAATATGTAAAATATGACAAAAATGGTAGTATGTATAAAGTGGAAAACTGTGATATATATATATAACAAGTGTAAAAAAAGTCTCGTGAGACAATATTACAAATATTATAAAACAGGCCACTGTGCCAAAGAAAGTTAAAAGGTGAAAGATGGGGAGATTCCCCCAATAAAACATTATCACTAGATGAGGAGGACTTAAAATATATTTTTGATAGACACGATTGTAGCGTGGAATTTATCGCTACAGTTAATGTGTGCTAATTTTGACCCAATTTAATCTAGAATTTATTTAATAACAGGAAATACCTTAATTCTGTCACTCTGTCAAGCAATATTTCACGTTAACAGGTGTGTTCCTAGCCCCAGCTTGGAATTCAGGGTGGTCTACTGTATCAACATCTTCGCTCATTCATGCACATCTGTGAATAAATAGAATCAACTCGATTTTGTTGAAGAAATCTTTACGGTTTTATTATTCCCAAGATACGGTTCTCTTGTTGAAAGAATTTCTTTAAACTACGGTTTCCGGTTTACGGGCTAACAAACAGCGTACCATCTTTCAAAACCCCTTTCGAAAGCAGTTACTCAATTTCACGGCGCTCAAGGTGACGTTTCCATAATGCAAGCCATTTCTCTTCCCCCAAAGGCAATACCGTCAATTGATTCTGTGCAGCTTTTGAGAAAACCGCTTTGGTGATAAATCGCCAAATTTTGGTGAATTTCAAAAGTCTCCAGGTCTCACCTGCTCAACCAATCACCGCTTTTTAAACCTGCCGCGCCTTTACGTCATAAGCAGATGGTTGCAACTTTTCGCCCGTTATCGCCCTTTTAACTTATGCGCGTTTTGTCTTCACACTACGCACGCTACGACGCTTCGGCATCTTGGCACACAACTTTCGTGTAACCCCCGCTCCATATACTCCTGTCTGAAAAGAACTTGAGCACACAGAGATACGAATTCACTTGCTTACACTCTGAGACATACTTGGAGGGACCACGAGTTTTTGATATAAATATAGGTCGTGCCTTTTAGAAACCCCTCCAGAATGTGGCCCTTCTTGCCTAATTCTGTGAGGAGGCTATACCATTTTCGATGTATGATTTTTATGAACCATCATGGTCATTTTTTATGTATTTGTACTTAACGATCAAAGCTTCCGAAGTGAACTTCAATAAATAACTGTTGACCTAATAATTGGCTCGCTTCCTTTATTTTTGTGTGGGAATTTGGTTCCCGGATCGCAGAAGACGATAGCGCCGCCTGAGGGTATTGTGGTCACATCATGCTAATCCCACTATACAACGACGTTACCTGCCAACATATCTACTGAAGCTAGTTAGGCCTCTAAATTCTACATCACGTTTTATTGAAAAGCGGTTATCATCATCGAAGTAATGTTTGCTTGTTCCTAGCTCCACGAACTTTCTTGACTGGGTTCATCGGTTTCTTCTTCGACATATACTTTCGGCCATAATCTTCCCGTACGAACAGTTGTCATCGAGATAGACTTAGTGCCGTGCCGCTTCCTTTTCCTACCACTAAGGTGTAATTCTACAATATAGAGATAGACATTATTTCTTCATTAGAGAATGGTTCCATTCCTATTTTATCTCTACAAACTAAGGTACAGCTTCATTCTTCAGCACAAACTATAGTGCTGTTCCCATTTCTTCCGCACAACGATTAAAATATTTACAGTCGGTTAAAAGATGGAGAAGGGTAAAGTTTCCCTACAAAAATCGCAAGACGGAACATTTTCATTAAACAACAAGTGCAAATAAGGCAGGCGGTTTCTCCCAATCCGCAAACGGGGTAAAACATCTCTTTTTCTATTTAAAAGCTGAGACCATAGCGATATAGTCGATTTAATTGTGTAAAGTTTATTGGACACGTGCGAACTCCAATGCTGATGTCAGTTTGTATAGATTAGGTTCTTGACAGCCCTTACAGGATCGTAGGGATTGGACAGTAAATGAATGGAAAAGGGTCATGTGGTCCGATAAATCACATTTCTTAAAACACCATGCAGATGGCAGGGTGCTAAAATGGAAAAATAATCATGAAATCGTTGATCCTAAATGCTTTTCCACAGCACTTCAAGTTGGTGGGTGTAATGTAGAGTTTTTGACCCGGGTTTCCCCGAACCCGAAAACCCGGGTTTTTCAAAGGTTTTACGAACCCGAAACCCGAGGAATTTTTAATGTAAACCCGGGGAATTAGTTATTTATCTAATACAATAGAATACCAATAATATTCCTTAATTTAGAAACAAGACCGACTTTAACAAGTCGGACTCGGTACGGCTCTCAAACAAATGGATATAAAAGCAATGAGACGGAGTGAGATGGAGATATATTGGCGACGGCGTACGCCATAGCTCTATTTCACTCAAGTTTATGAGTTAGGGATTCCCAGCAGCACATGCGTTATGCCGTGTGAATTGGCAATACTTCAGCTACACGACCATGCCTGCTTTCTGTGGTTTGTGGTTGTTTAGTTTAGTTATATATCTCGTTCTGTTGTGTTCTCGCTGCTCTTTATTGCGTAGTTAAACAATATTCTGTGGACCCACCCATATTGAAAGCGCTTTGCCTGCAATAGAAGGAAGTTTTTTGTAACGTCCTAGATTGACGCACTCGACTTGGATCTCTCACCTGATAACGATCTAACATGCTGCTCTCGAAATTAATATTTAGTTTTATATTTTTATGTAAATAGTAAATAAACTTAGTTTAGATAGCTCTCCCACTCTCGATTTTAACTGGACTCTTCGATTATTTGGAATTGCTCTGATTTGAAATTTCTTCGACCTTTTGTTTCTTGGATATACACGTTGGATTTCGATCAGCTTCAAATATTATCATTTTTGCAGTTATTATTCTTTTATTAGGTATGTATTTATTTGTTTTAAAATAACTTTTTAATATGGGTATACGCCACCGTATAATTAAGTGCATGTTTGCGCACTTTTCTGATGTTGTGTAGCTTAGCTGTGTTAATTACAAATTTTAATTATTCGATTTTATTACAGTTTAAAATCCCTAAAATGAATATTTTTGAGGACGTAAGCTCGAAGCGCAAATCTGGAGTATGGAAACATTTTCTGTTTAACAAACCACAAGAAACAGCAAAATTCAATATTTTTTCATCAATCCTAAAGGCTTCGGGTTCAAGTACAAAAAGTTTGATAAGCCACATGAAGACAAAACATCAAATTGAAGTATTAACATGTTCTAAATTTGGTGATGATGACGAGCCCAAATTGAAATCTCGAAAAATTGATGACTGTTTCACAAAAAATGTGCAGTCTGTTGAAGAGGTTATAGCAAAATTAGTTGCTGTAGATGGTATGACATTTCAACAGCTTGCCAATAGTTCATTGATAAGACGAGCTTTTAAAGCATCTAGTGTGCTCCTTCCTAGTAGTCCTAGCCAAACAAAAATTTTATTTATGAAACATTTTCAAACTGTGCAGAGCAAAATCATTAAAAAAATCAGAGAAATCAAAGAGGGCAATGGTCGGTTTCCAATTAGTTTCAATGAAACCACATCAATACAAAACCGTAGATTTATCAACCTGAATATACACTATTCCACCGGCTTCCTATCTCTTGGTCTAATTAGAGTTATGGGAAGCGTAAATGCAGAAAAAGTAATTCAGATTGTAAAAGAAATCTCAGCGAGTATGATATTTCATTGGATAATGATATGGTAGCTTCAATCACTGATGGTGCAAGGATAATGTTGAAATATGGCCGTTATATAAACTATTTATTATTTTAGTTCTTTGCTATTGACCCCCTGGAACCAACTAAGTAAATCCGGGTAAACCCGGGTTTTAAATAAAAAAACCCGGTCAAACCCGAAACCCGGGTTTTTAACCCTTTATATCCCGACGGGACTTTAAAGTCCCATCAATAAAATCGCTCAATAGGAT
Organism: Dolomedes plantarius; assembly: GCA_907164885.2. Classification (NCBI taxonomy): domain Eukaryota; kingdom Metazoa; phylum Arthropoda; class Arachnida; order Araneae; family Dolomedidae; genus Dolomedes; species Dolomedes plantarius. Next base: position 86,778,809 of record OU015493.1, on the reverse strand, counting down.
ATAAAATTTGCAGTCCAATCCCGTTGGGACTTTACTGTCCCTGTATTTGAAGGTTCTACTTATGGCTACTAGATGGCAGCAGGAGCTCGTTTCGTACGATAAAGGTTTACAGAGGTATTCATCTACGAAAATATCGTTTCAGGCAGCCATTTTGATGGAGTTGCTGTTTCTTCTATTGTAAGACCTGGATCTTTGATTAATTATAGAGGTAATTCTTTCATAATTTTTTTTCATGTTTAATATATTTCATTGATGTTATGGATAAGTTTTGAGAATCAAACCTTCGTTTTTTTGATTAGTAAGGAATGATTTTTCTTGCGGGACTGCTAAGTCCCGCTGGGACTCTGAGGCTTATCGTTTATAAAAGTATTATATTATTTTAGGCTTTATTGATTCTTTTTACTTGGTATGTTTTTCCTTCCAAATGTCAAGATTAATTTTTACATTAAATTTGAAAACATTTTTCATTAAATTTAGGCAGTGGCGTTTTTTATGTTTACATTTTATACTCGTTCTTTTTACAGATATGAGTAAAAGACAAAAAGGTTTGACTCTTGAAGAAATTCGAGTAATTTGGGATGAACTCCCTTCTGATGTGGATACTTCAGAGGAAAGTAGTTCTGATGAATCAAATTGTTCAGAGCCTCAGGCATCTACTTCAAGAGATTCTTCAAAACATATTTCTGAAAAAACGCATTCAATTTCTTCTTCAAGTGAGGTTGATTCTGATGACTCCGATGATGCAGAATTTACCAGTAGATATTGGAGAAAAAGGGATATACCCACTACGATTCCAATTTTCAACTTACAAAAAGGAGTTAATGATATGTTTTTCTCAAACAAAAATTTGCCTACTGAATTCTTTCTAACATTTTTAGATGATGATATTATACAACACATAGTTTTTCAGTCAAATCTTTACTCCAACCAAAAACAACGAAAAATAAAACCTATAACTAAAGAAGAATTTTTTGGATTTTTGGGCCTAAATATGCTATTCAGTTATCATCGTTTTCCACACATTCGAAATTATTGGAGCAGCGATAATGATTATTGCACACCAATTGTCCGAAATTGTCTTTCAAGGAATCGTTTTTTTGAGATATTGCAAAACTTGCATGTCAATGACAATGAAACAATGCCGCATATACCAGACAAATTGTTCAAACTTAGACCATTTATTGAACACATGAACAGATCTTTCCAAATATATAAAACACCTGAGCAAATTCAAAGTATTGATGAAAGCATCATTATGTTCAAAGGTCGTTCCAGTCTGAAACAATACAATCCAATGAAACCGATCAAAAGAGGTTATAAACTTTGGTGCCGGTCAGATATGTCTAGATATATGTATGAGTTTGATATTTATCAAGGTAAAGAACAGTCGAAAGATAAAAAATTTGGTTTGGGAGAAAACGTTGTTCGAAAATTGACTGAGTCTCTGAAAAATAAAAATCACATAATTATGATGGATAATTTTTTTTCGTCAATTGAACTTTTCGAGTATCTAAAATCTATTGGAATTAGCGCATGTGGCACAGTAAGAAAAACTCGTAAAGGCTTGCCAATTCTGGCCCAAGATAAGACTTTGAAAAGAGGAGATTTTGACTTCCGTATTACAGACCAAGGTATTTCTTATTTCAAGTGGAGAGACAATCGTCCTGTATACTTACTGTCAAATTACCATGGAACTGAGACATGTACTGTTCAAAGAACCCAAAAGGACGGTTCCAAAATAGATGTTGTAGCACCTATAGTAGTGAGGGACTACAATAGCCACATGGGTGGTGTTGACAAGAGTGATATGTTGAAATCTTTATATGATAGAAATAGAAAAGCAAAAAAATGGTGGCACCGTATTTTTTTTGGAATTTTGGATATCACTCTTGTCAATTCGTATGTAGTGTATTGCGAATTGGTTGAAAAACTGCCATTGATTCAATACAAAAGAAGAGTGACACAAGGACTCATTACAATGTCGTCTACTGTTCCTAAGAAACGAGGAAGACCAAGTTCATCCACTGAACCCTCTGAGATACCATTTGCACCAAAACGCAGGGGTAACAGGTTTTCGGTATCTGACGATATTAGAAAACAAAATAAAGGGGCACACTGGCCAGTTTTTGTTAAATCAAGAGGCCGTTGTGAATATTGTTCATCAAAAAAAATTGAATCAAGGCCACATTCTCAGTGTTCTTTATGCAAAATTTTCCTTTGTGTAAATGAAAAAAAAAAATTGTTTTTATGATTTCCACAATGCCTAAAAAGGGACTATTCTATTCCAAAGGATTATATGTTACTAATTGAAATGATTAAGTGAATTAAAAATTAAAAGTTTCCTTTTTATTTATCCTATTCATTATTAGTACCACTTTATATGAATACAACAAAGTCCCAACGGGACATTTAAGTCCCAATTTTAAATTTTAAAAAAAAACAATTAAAAAATGATAACACGTTTATAAATTTAATATGAGATGTTTCTCATGCATGATGAAATATAATAAAAAAGTTTGAAACTCTTTTAGAAAAAACAAAGTAATTTGGGATATAAAGGGTTAAAAAATTGCTCAAAATCGAAAACCCTAGTGTAATGTAACGGTTTGGGGATTACTTACCTGTCATTGTTCCAGATGTAATTGTTTTAATTCATGTAGAAGATCATCTAAAGGCGAAAGGATTTAAATATTTTCGCTGACCAAGTACATCCAGTTATATTAAGGGTTTACCTCATTCAAGATGGATACTTCCAGCCCGTACAACGATTCATGAAACAAAGTTCACATCGTCACTTGTGGTATGAGGTCTAAGGGGCATCAGGCAGCTGAATTCATCCAATCTTAGAGAACTGAAAAGTTGAGTTCATCGGGGAGGGTCTCAGATTCATCAAGCCGTCTGACAACATCTCGTAGAGTTCATGTCATAGGGAAGGGGTTCCCAATCTGAGGGTCACCACGGTTTTATTCAATTAAAATTACATTTTCCTCTAAGCGTATCATTGGGAAAGATAGGCTTAAAGGAAGTGATAATCTTGAAAAATTTTATGCAATGTTCATGAATAATTTTTTATGTTATTTCTGTTTCTGTCGATAATGTAACATAATCTAAAATGAACTGGTACGTATATTTTATTTCTAATACGTATATTTAATTCTAAGGCGAAATTTATGCTGCCTATCTGGATAGTAGTACTTTAATCTAAAAATGTGACTGGATTGATTTATGTAAATTTAATAATTTTGAAAATTACCTCTTAATGGCATCAGTTTCTTTAAACCGATAAAGGGTATCCCAATGGGTAATAGCTTTTCTAGTGCCTTTGCAAACATTTTCTTGCATTCTTACGAAACTAAATTTCTTAACTCAAATAATGTTACCGGATTTAGGTATATTGATGACCTTATAATTTTTAACTGTAACGATTTGGAATTTCTTAATCAAATCTACCCAAAGGAATTAACTTTAAACAGATCTAATGAAATAATCATTTTGCGAAATATCTGGATATAAAAATTAAAATTCAAAATAGCGAATTAAAAATTGGGATATATGATAAAAGATTAGATTTTAACATTGAGGTTATCATGTTTACCAATTTCCATAGCAACTTGAACTATAAAATTTATTATAACATCTTTTACTCACAACTATACAGAATGAAAAACATTTGTAATAACGCTGAAGAATTTTTGGAGGCATGTGGCATTTTCTAGGAAAACCTACGTAAAAATAATTTCCCTAATAATTTCGGCAATTTAAAAGTTTTAAAAAATTGGCATATTTTAAAGACGTTTAGGATAGGGTTGCTGTTTTCATATTTTTTTAAACTTCATTGGGGTGTGGCGCTGAGGTTTTGCTACAGTGACGTAACTACTAGAGTAAATATTGGCTGCTGGTTCGCCATAACCGTCACTCACTGAATTAGGGTATATATGCATCTTTGTCTTTTCATTGGGATTATATGTGCACTTGCATATATGGTGCGTTGAGCCCTTACTGCAAGTTGTCCATGTCTTTTCATTTTCTCTTGACTATCTGATTCCATGGAGATCTCGGGGCCTTGGGATGTCTTTTGGTTATACCTGCATCCTATTCAGAAAGTTCCCCTTGAGGTAACTGATTTGGTTAGGCTCCCTGATGACGAGACCAGTCGGTTACCTCGATTTCTGGTTTAGTTCCAGCACTACTACAGAATCTTGTCTCTGGTGCGTGGAGCCCTGAGTGCTTGATTTCTGTTTGTTTTTTGTCTACATTCTTCTTATAATTATCTAGCTCTGTTATTTATTTTTAGTTATATTTGCCGTTTTTCAATATGAGGATATGAAGCAACTGCGCAGTCTTTTATTGAAAAGTTATATAAGTTTTCAATGCTAGGGTAGGTTTTTAGTTAATTTGTTTGGCAGTCTATACCCACTTTTTAATGTTTTTTGTTTTTGTTGATTTGTTTATATTAGTATACATTTTTCCTCTAAGCGTATCATTGGGAAAGATAGGCTTAAAGGAAGTGATAATCTTGAAAATTTCTATGCAATGTTTATGAATAGTTTTTTATGTTGTTACTGTTTCTGTCGATAATGTAACATAATCTAAGATGAACTGGTACGTATATTTTATTTCTAATAACACTGATTTATCCCTAGTGCCCGGAGCAGATCAATCACTTGTAGGGCCCCAAACGCAATCTAGGTTTGTGGCCCCTTTGTTCTCATTACTAAGTAATGCTATCAAATCAATTTTTTATTTAATAAAAAAATTCGCAAATTATATCTCTTTTTGGTGTTGCTAAATTTTGGAGGCCCCAAGCTCGCGCTTAAGGGCCTGTTCACATAGGAGTCCGTTGCGTTGCGTTAAGGAAAAGATGACGTTGAGACGAAAATAAACCAATCATAGGCCTTCAAACGATTAGCAATGAAGTTTTGAACGCTTATGATTGGTTTATTTTCGTCTCAACGTCATCTTTTCCTTAACGCTACGCAACGGACTCCTATGTGAACAGGCCCTATGCCTGTGCGATGATCCGCCACTGGTAGTGGCATTGTATTTACTTGAATATATCGCCGATGGCAACGGTAATAATATGTCATTTTTGATAAAAAATATAACTTTAAAAGTACGTACTGTCCATCTCTAGAGAAACGAGACCTGGGAATTCACCTATTAGCAGTAGTGTATTCCTCTCCGTTTCTCTCTTGTAAACCCTTCTTTTTCTGTGGTTGAACCATTAACAATCGGCAGAAAAAGACACCTATTGTTCAATCATTGACAGTTGTTCATTGGGGCAAGTTTTGTTGTTTGGCAACGATCCCTTCCTCACCACATCCTGATCTTTGGCCAGGGGAAGGGGATGAGTCCCCTTTAACCCTCACCTTTTTGTCACTTTCCATCCCTCATCAAAAATAGACCTTTCTTCAATGACTTCAGTGTTCCGGGGATCTTCAGAGACCAGTATATACAACTAGCTGAAAACGCACACTTCGTTACGGAGTACATTCAAATTAAATACAACGGTCAATGTATGCAATTAATGCCAAAAAATAAATAAAAAAATATATGTATATATATATATATATATATATATATATATATATATATATATATATATAATAAATACAACGATCAATGTATACAATTGATGTAAAAAAAATACAAGGGGCTGTACAAATGAAAAGGTACGAAACGACACTGTAGGTATAATTGAAGTCTTTATTCAAAAGTAAGCACCAGAGGCCTGAGCACAACTATCCCACTGTTTACGAACCGAAGGATTCCCTGTTCCCAGAATTTCTGTCGCTGTGACAAGAGCCAGTCCTCCACTGTGTTCTTCAGTTCGTCTTCCGATTTGAAGCGCTTCCCTCTGAGATATTTTTTTTGCTGACCAAACAAATGGAAGTCACAAGGCGACATGTCCGGGCTGTAGAACGGATGCTCAAGCTGCTCCCACTTGAATTTGGCCAGTACACTTTGTGTGACCCTGGAGACATGTGGACGCGCGTTATCGTGGAGCAGCATCACTCCCTCCGTGAGCAGCCCAGGCCGTTTGCTCTTGATGTACTTGCGTTGGCTACGGTGTGTCTCACAGTACACATCACTGATAATGGTTTTTCCGTACTCGAGGAATTCGATTAGTATCCGACGTCGAAAAAGACGGTGAGCATCACCTTGCCTGCTGAGGTCGAATTTTGCAATGTGAACGCCATGATGTCCTCACACGCACTGCCGCGTCAATTGGAAGAAACACACAACTGCCTGCTTCTCTCCTGCGTAATGTGCGGGTGCCCGCGCATGCGTACAACCACGCCGGACACTACATTCGCGTCCTTAGGTGTCTCACTACGTTATCCCAAAGCAACATATTCAAATTTCAACCAGTTTGGTTGTTACGCCGTTTCGTACCTTTTCATTTGAACTCCCCTTGTATATTTATAAAAAAAATCGTAAGGGATATCTTTATAGACAAAATAATGTAGAAGAAAATATTCAAATTAAATCTAATAGAACATACTAAAGAATATAGTACAGTTTGAGGAACATATCTTTTACTGTATTTTAATATTTTTTTGGATAATGTCCAATCGTCTGCGCATTAGCAAGAAAAATTTTTTTCTTTGTCCATTTCGTTGTCATGTACGTGACGATAAACTAACGTGATGATAACGTACCAGAAAAAGAAATCACGTGATCAGCATTTAATAAATTAAATTCTAAAAATTAATCTTTAAAAATTCACCAAAAATCAAAAAATGGAGGTAATGATTCAAAAAAGATTTCATTTTAAAGGAATTTTTATGATCTTTCTCGTGATATAAATTTTATAACCCTCGGATTATTATTTTAAATGCAAACTTTAAAGAATATTACAAAAACAGCTTAAAAATTTAATTTTAAAAAATCTAAGAATTTTTCAAAAATCTCTCTTATTGCACCCCTACACTATAAGAAGAATCGCCATGCAAAATTTCATCCCCTTATGTCCAGCGGTTTGGCCTGTGCGTTATATGTCAGTCACTCAATCAGTCAGTCAGTTACTGAACTGTTTTATATATGTAATAGCTGAAAACCCGTACTTCGCTACGGAGTACATTCAAATTAAATACAACGGTCAATGTATGCAATTAATGCTAAAAAAAATAAATATATATATTTGTAATAAATATGGCGATCAATGTATACAATTGATCTAATATATATATATATATATATATATATATATATATATATATATATATATATATATATATATATATATATAGTCATAAAAAAATCGTAAGTGATATTTATTTTTTTTTGGATAATATCCAATCGTCTGTTGCATTAGAAAGAAAAAAAGAATATTTTTTTTGTCTATTTAGTTGTTATGCACGTGACGATCAATTTATTTAAAGTACTAGAAAAAGAAATCACGTGATCAGCATTTAATAAATTAAATTCTAAAAATTAATCTTTAAAAATTCCCTAAAAATCAGAAAATCGAGGTAAAGATTCGAAAAAGATTTCATTTTAAAGGAATTTTTATGATCTTTCTCGTGATATAAATTTTATAACCCTCAAATTATTATTTTAAATGCAAACTTAAAAAAAGTGACAAAAACAGCTTAAAAATTTAATTTAAAAAAATCTAAGAAGATTTTTTTAAATCTTTCTTAGTGCACCCCTACACCATAAGAAGAATCACCATGCAAAATTTCAGCCCTTTAGGTCAAGCGGTTTGGTCTGTGCGTTGTATGTCAGTGAGTCAGTCAGTCAGTTACGGAACTGTTTTATATATATAGATATAGTTACGGAACTGTTTTATATATGTATATAGATTATAATTCTTACAGCAACGTGCATTAGTACTTAAATTCAGTAAAGCAGTTACTCTTTTCGGTGAATGATGAACCGATCGTTTAGATTCATTCAGTAAAGTGAACGGTTACCAAAGATCCAGATCTCTGTTCCGATTCATTTTGCCCACTTCAGCTGCTACGTTTTATCGCTAAATTGCTACAGCAATTCAACTGAAACAGCAGCCATCGCTGTTAATGTTGTCACTACCAGATAAACGGATTTCACGAGGAATACGTAACCATTTGTGCTGTCCATAAAGTGGCAACACGGCGTTCGAGTGTGTAGGTGGGAAATTTCAACGCTCTTGAATGTGAAATGTTTCTTCTGATAAAACAGTTTATTTTTACTTTATTTGTGGATAATATTGAAGATACAGTGGTGAGCTTCATATTGATACAACTTTTATTGGTGTGAGCTGAATATTATTTGCAAGATTTAATCTTAGAAGCAAAGCTCGACCTAGGCCTCACGTACGGTGAGGAGCAAAGTGAGCTGCGGCGAGCTCGGCTACCCTTCCGGCAGGCATCTATGGCTTATCCGCGGACAGACGCTGGAGCGTGCCAAGGGCAAGTCAAGGACATCACGGGAAATAAATTGAATTCGCATTGATAGAGGCGTTGCTCTTTGTGAATAGGTAGGATAAAAACCTAAATATTCATATTGTATTTCTGTGTATTTGTACATAGCAGAGTTTCTTGGAGTTTAGATTGAGCATTATTCTGCACGTAGGTGTCATATTTATAAAGTATCATTGTTCTGAATTTGGCTAGAAGTATATGTGCTGCTGAATAAACCTGTAATAGTAAACGGGTAACTGAATTAGATATCGGTGCAGTTACATGTATGTGATTAATGGGTATGTGAAAACTGGTTTGTTTTCCCATAAACTCCTTTATGATGTCTGTTTCGTCGAGAGAATCACTAACAGAGACAACAGAGGAAGTTAGAGAAATGGGGAAAAGGATAAGGGGATGGGATGGTTACTGAAAGTATGGAAAGAGATGAGATATGTGAATGTGTACAAGAACAAAATGAAGAATTAAAAGGTGGAGAAGTGCAATACATAACTAGTTTCAAGGCTAAAGGAGGAGAGAATTTTATATTGGAAATGAATGGACAGACATTTAGTAAAATAATGAAAGAAAATTAAATAAAAATGGGCTGGAGGAGATATAACATCAGAGAATATATCAGGCCAATAATATGTTATAATTGTTATAGATTAGGACACATAGCAAAATTTTGCAAAAATGATAAAATCTGTAGAGTGAGTAAAGATCACGAAGGAGAATGCCAGAGCGAAATACGGTGCGTTAATTGTGCTTATTTTAATACAAAAAGTAATGTTAAAATTGCTACAAATCATATGCCTACCGATCGTACGTGCCGGTGTTATTGCACGGAGGTAGAGCGGATCTCCAATAGAACGGACTATGGCTAATGCCTTCAATTTCTTATATAAGTGTTTACATATTAATTTGAACAATTCAATTAACGCAGTAAGAGAGTTAACCAGCAAACTTTAATACCACATAATATCTATTAATGAGCCATATGTTAAAAAGGGCAACAAACATGAGGTAATTGGCTTTCCTAGTAGTTATCAAATTGTACAATATGAAACGGATCCGAGAGTTGCAATGGCTCTTAAAAGAAGAATTAGACATCAGAATATATTAGTCATGGACCATATTATAGCTATAAAATGTTTTAGTCATGAAACAAAGTACATATTTATTACCATCTATTTACCGCCGGCAGGCGGAGAAGTTGAACGTATGGAACCACAGTGGGGGCAGCTTACCGCTATAATAGAGAAATTTAATAACAAAAAGATAGTGGTAATGGGAGATCTAAATGCAAGATCTAACCTGTGGGGCCAAAGACCTACTAACAATAGGGGATTGGATATTGTAAATATGGTGATTCGAAATGATGGAGTTATAAGAAATAATCCATATAGTAGGCCAACATACGACGGACCGTTCGGTCAAGGCTGGACTGATGTCACAATTATATTTGGTATTGATGAGGACAAAATATTAAATTGGACTGTTAAAGATGATTATCAGAAAACAGATCATAATGCGATTACATTTGACATCGTAGATAGTAGTGTAAATAGAACTAGTGGCTATGTTACTAGATGGAAAATCCAAGATTTAAATTGGTTCGAATTTAGAATTGACCTTAGGAGAAAGTTGGAGAGCCTGAAAGTGGTAATTTCTGAAATGTCTATTGATGAGAGTATTGAGAAGCTAAATGCGATAATAATAGAGCTTTGTAAGAAACATAAAAGTAAAATTAGAAAGGACCCAACATATAGAGCACCATGGTGGAATAAAAAATTAACAGCGAAAAGGAGCCAAGTTAGGGCCCTAAGAAGAAGATACCAAAAGATAACAGATAAAGATGAACGAGAAAAGTGGATGATAAAGTATAAACGGGAGAGAAGCAAATACAAGAAAATGATTATAAATGCAAAGAGGACCAATTTTAAAGAATTCCTAGAAAAATTAACAGTTAAGGATACGCATGGGGTGGTTAAGAATGTTATCCAAGATAAAAGACAGAATGTAATAGATGCGGTCCTGGATTGTGATGGCACATTAAGAGAAACAGAGGAGGAGATTGAGGAGGTGTTAGCTAAGCATCACTTTGGGAAAGAGCAAGTCATAGAAGATAGTGATGAAGAAGAATTTGTGGTGTATAAAGATGATGAAATTTCAGTTGAAGAAATTGATTTAACCATGGAAACCACGGCTAAAGATAAAGCCCCAGGCTACGATGGCCTAACATTGGGTATCTTAATGGCCTTACATGAAACAGAACAAACAATACTGTGCGATCTTTATAACAAATGCCTAAAAGAGGCTTACTTCCCAAGAGCATAGAAAATCTCAAGTGTGATCTATTTCCCAAAGGAGGGAAGAGATAGAGCACATGCAGGGTCATACCGTCCAATCTGCCTTCTTCCCATAATGAGTAAGATATTGGACAAAATTCTGACAAATAGATTGGAAATGCATCTGGAAAATAAGAGTTTACTCTCAGAAGGACAGTACGGATTCCGTAGAGGGAAAAGTACTTTACACGCACTGGGTAATATTATGAATAAGATAAAAGAAAACAAGGAAAGAAATGAACATACGTGTCTTATCTCTTTGGACGTAAGAAATGCCTTTAACTCAGTAAAGAAAAGTTGTATAATAAGAGAGTTAAAAAAGTTTAAACTAGATAAATATCTGTACAAGATGATTGTCAATTATTTAACTGATAGAAAAATTAAGCTAATACACAGTGAGTATGAATACAATATTGGGGTACCGCAGGAATCTTCCCTTGGGCCCATACTTTGGTTAATTATAATCAATGTGATTCTGAATGAGAAAATTTACAGGAACTACTATTTTATTCAGGCGTTCGCGGATGATTTGATGATCATTGTGCGAAGTCAAGTTGTATGCAAATTTACGGAACTTGCAACTGAGCCGTTGAGAATATGTAGCGAGTGGGCTGATAGAAACGAATTGAGTTTCAGCTTTGAAAAATGCGAATATACAATTATACCCAGTAAAGGGAAGATAAAAAGGAAGCCGCCAATTAAGTTAAAAGAAAATTCCTCAGAGTACAATGCTGAAATTATTTATTTGGGAGTAAAAATTGATAGTACATTGGGTTTTCTAAAACACTTAGACATGGTTAGAGAAAAAGCAGTCAAATTTATTTACAAGCTAGCAAGAATTAGTAAAAAGATTTGGGGAATTACTCCAAATATTATTAAAGAAATTTATAAAACGGTAATAGAGAAAATAATACTCTACGCTTCAGAAGTATGGTATAGAGATGTCAAATTTTTAAATTGCAAGTTAAAACAAATTCAGAGACCGTTCTTGTTAAATATAACTAAATGTTATCGAACAGTGGCGACTGATTCCCTAAATGTATTGGCGGGCTGTGTTCCGTTAAATATAAGAGCTAAAATTAATAGTATAATATATGGAATTTATGATGAAGGAAAAGAATATGATATAAACGGAGAAGTGTTCAATAGGGATAATTGTGAGACCAGAGTAACTAGAAAAATTAGCATAAAAATTTAAAGAGCCTGAAATGGTCGATGGATCGTCACCCTCAAACGAAGGTGAGTATTTATACAGATGGATCCCAAAAAGATGGTAGAGTACGAGCAGGTGTGGTGATTCATGATGAAGAAGGAGATAAAGAAATATTAAAAGAGAGAATTGCAGGTGGGAACTCTTATGTAGCGGAACTACGAGCGTTACAATTGGCAGTTCAAAGAATGAAAGAGAAAAAAATCACTGAGTTTGATATATTTACAGACTCAAAGAGTGGTTTGGAAGCACTAAGAGTAATAAGCTACAGAGGCGATATAGTACAAGAGATAAAGAATATGATTATACAAGAAAATATGACGGTATATCTGCATTGGGTCAAGGCCCATGTGGGTATAGCAGATAATGAGGAGGTAGACCAAGTAGCCAAAAATGCTACAGAAATGGAGGAAATAGGAGTCCAGTATAAACAAACTAGAAAATCAGTCAAAATTAAAATGCAAAAGTATGAAAAGAAACTATGGCAAGAAGAATGGAACGAAAGTCTAAAAGGAAGATGAGTCTATGAAATATTCAAGGAAGTAACAGAAGAAAGACTAATGGGTGACTTTAAGATTAATCAATTTATAATGGGTCATGGATGCTTTGGGGAATATCAGAGCAGATTTCACCAAATATCAGATATGTGTACCTGTGGAGATATCCAAACGCCAGACCACTGTTTATTTGACTGGCAGCAGTTCAGGGATCTAAGAAATAAATTGCCAGCAGATGTTAGAACATGGACGAAACATAAGTTTTATTGCGACTTTTACTGTAGAGGCTTTATTAGGAAGATGGTCGGTATTCTTATGGATACTTGTATCCCCTTCTCTCATGCCTCATAGCTGTATTCTTCTGTTGCAGGCTTGCAGATAACGTGCAAGTTTTTGGTGCAGGTTACACAGTTTTGCAAGTAAATAAATGTATGTAAGAAGTAGAATGGTTAATAATATAAGTTTGTAAAAATAAAATCAATATATTGTATTGGTAAAGTTTTATTTAATCACTGTAGCTGTAAAAATGTTTATACATTTGGGAATGTTTTAGAAATTACACAAAAGTTAGTGTGTAGGCAATAGTGTAAACAAATGTATAATTGTGTAAATAATTAGGTTAAATTGTTTATGTTTTAATAGAAAGTCAAGATTAAATATTTAAGTTTGTATCAATTGAAATTTGTATTATTGTACGTATGTGAATGTATTAGAGTAAATTGTTTTTATGTGGGTGTATTTACGTAATTGTTAGGTTAAATTGTATTGTCATGTTGATATGTATGTATATAAATTTGATGTAATTATGAAAAAATAATTATGTGAAATAGTAATAATTGTGTAATGATATTGTAAGCATTATAATGCAATCTTTAAAAGTAAGCAAAAAATAATAGGAAGTTGAAGGAAAAGAAAGAAAAAAAAACAGGGAAAAGTGAACATAGGAATGATGGTTGCCACTAACTGCTAAATTTTAAAAGCAATTTTGTTAATGCATTATTAGACGGGCTTCGGCTTAGGGGCTGGGGTTGAAGGCCCCGGTGTCCTTGAGCCAGTGTGCCCCAGTTGAGCAGGATTGCGCTCGGGATGATTAGTTAACAGTTTTCCCGTATACCTTAACGGTTGGACGGGCATTCAATTGATTGTGCTATCCATAAAATTCACAAATTCGTCATATATAACGTGCAATTAATATTTCACTTTGTCTCTACCTAGATTTTTGGATCTTTAAGATTCAAAAATCTAGGTAGATATAGGTCAACTGATTTTTCAAAAAACTATCCAATTCCGCAAGATACTCGATACAATTTGCGAAATTTCCCCCTTGATTGGAAGCCACAAAATACTAATCCAAAACTGGCCAATGATTTCGCAGTGGCAATCATTCTCTTTAAAACAGCTCGCCAATACGCCATCGGAGTGAGGCGGCCATCTTGGAGACCGTTGGAGAACAAAACTAGGAAACCCTATGGAGATTAGCATTGCCTCCTTTTTGCGGTGACTCTTGCTCGAAACCTATCCATACTTAAAGAATACCTACTATGTAAACCTTAGTTTATTTAAAATCTGCGATTTTTGATAAAAATTACGCCTGGACACTAGGGTGGTTCGAAAAAATCTATTTCTTCATTTCGGAATCGCGTTACCTCTCAAAATTTGTAGTTTGGTATCCTCAATTGGGGAAAAATAAATAAAAAATTCTAAGTTGACATCTTCAGTTCGCGCATGAGGCTGAAAGTTTGAAAAAATATGTTAAAAATTGAAATTTTCAAAAAATAACAAAATTAGTTTTTTTGTAATTTTGTATAATGCAACAGCCATAAATTGTCAGTATATAGCGTAGTTTGAACCTAAAAAAATATTTTATAGCTTTTGCATAATATCTTTAGTTCGCGCATACGTCTTAAATTGGGCTAAAATCGCCTAAAATTTGAAATTTACGTGTTTAATATACAATAATACATACATGACATATTTACGTTTCAGAAGTATTTTAAAAATTCTAAATTTGTTGAATATAACCTTTTATTACAGTATTATACGTACAAGTATAGTTACACACACACATTTATATGTATATAATAACATTGCATGTCATAGCTAATTACAGAATGATTTATACATTTTACCTATTTTTTGTGTGTTTAAGATTCCTCAGATGTGTTGGGCATTGTTTTAAATTGAGATTTATAGTCAAGTGATGGCATAGTTGACCTCGAGAGCAAAGTTGTCCTTATGAAACCATCCCTGTTCTCTTCTCCACATACTTTAGTACAAGATTCTGTTACGAGCTTTACAATTCTTTCGACACTTTGCCTGTGGCAAGGAAATTTAATTAGTTCGAACTCTGGGAGAACATTAGTATTAATAAGTTCTTCTAGGCTTTGCGTTGACACATTGCTCATTATTGGAGAAGGTGTAAGTTTGCACTTGGACCAATCAATAAGTTCAATGTAATTTGAAGCTGCAAAATTGATGGTCGGTAGGTAAAAAGTTCGCACCGATTTCCCTTTTGGTTCTTGTTTTCTTGATTTAGCAATCTTCGAAAAGCTAGCTGTCTTACGTGCACTCTCATCTAGTACCACTGAAATTAAAAGATTTTCGGGATGACAAAAATACACATTCCTCTGAATGACAGGATCAATTATTTTACGTACCCTGTCGGGAAGCTGTCTTGTCTTCTGTACTAATTTAAACACGTGAACTGCTCCAAACTTTATAGAGGGATGCATTTTAATTCCAAACCATACTGGAGCGTATATCTTCATAATATAGCTGACCAACAGTTTAATTTCGTCAGAAGGTTTTACTTCAGAAATATATAGTCTTAAGATCCTATTTGCACAAGTTAACCACCTAGAGCTACTAAGAGGACAAGGATCTTTCACAGCGACATCTGGCGCACACTCTCCTGTCTTGACTGTTCGATAAATATTAAGTAAATACTGTTGATCCTTGCCTAAGTCAGTTTTGGTCAAATTTATCTCCTCACTATTAATCGTTTCAAAATTAGCAACAGGGAGTTTTTCACAGTCAGTCACCTTCTTGCCAATTTGTCCTGAGAAACTTGTGGGTCCTGTAGTATCACCATCTACACTTTCAAACAAATGTCTGAAAGGAAGTTCGTTGAAATGTAATAAACATATAAACCATTGTAAAGGACGACCAAGTTTAAGGTCAAGGTTACGAATAACACCGTTTTTCCATCCTGTGTTAGTCGCTGTTCCGTCACATCCAACTGCAATAAGCTTAACATAATCAAAGTTATTGTTTTCTAAATAGCAAAAGATGCTATTAGCTATTTCACTTCCAGTGGCCCTTGGAGGTGTCAAATGTTCCAGATACTTTCCACCAGACTCTTGAACCAAGCTGATGTGCTCCTCTTTCTTTAGTCTGCGATACATTTTGTTACCATTCTTTTCCTGATAATAAGTGTTATCTTTTCTCCCGTCAAAATACAGTCCATGTAACTCTACATTTGGAGAGTCTGATTGTAAAGAGTATCGAATTTTATGTTTTTCTCGTCTGATCTTACTCTTATCTATTACTAGAGACATATGTCCTTCATTTATCATGCGTACATCTTGCAAAACACAGGAAGCAATAGCAGCAGTGGCTCTCTCGGATATCCCATATCTATCGCTTATTAATGCTGTTGCAGGAAGCTTAATTCGCATTTGCGATGTTGACGGCAAACTGTCACATTTTGCTTCGTGACTCTGGCCCAAACTGGTTATTTTGGGCAGAATTTATAAGAGTATCTCTTTTGCTAGCTTTAATATCAGGTTCAGCAATCTCGTTTTTCTTTTCACTTTGCATTCTTTTATTTCTTTTTGCGATATTATTAGTCTCTACTCTATCCAAAGTGCCAATAAATTTTAAACGGCCATTTCGCTGGTCGTACAAAAACTCTCTCTCAATAATAGGGATCTTATCACATTTTCCATCCATATTACATCATCCTTTATCACATTTACAATCCATAATTACTTTACAGCTACAAGAGATAAGCTTCTTACCACACGAACACGCAAAATTCATTACATTTTTGACATTTTTTGACATTTTTTTCAAATTTTAAGCCTCATGAGCGAACAGAATATATCATCTAAAAGTTATAATTTTTTTAAGGTAGAAACTACGCTATATACTAACAATTTATGGCTGTTGCATTATAAAAATTACAAAAAAACTAATTTTATTATTTTTTGAAAATTTCAATTTATAACATATTTTTTCAAACTTTCAGCCTCATGCGCGAACTGAAGATGTCAACTTAGAATTTATTTTTTATTTTTCCCCAATTGAGGATACCAAACTACAACTTTTGAGATGTAACGCGATTCCGAAATAAAAAAATCGATTTTTTTTCGAACCACCCTACTGGACACGCCGTTTTTAAGGAGAAAAACAATAAATATTATTCACTTTTATTACGACCCATGTGGGATTATACGTGCATGTGTTCATGCATCAATGAAAAATAAAACTTACGATGTTAAAGTAAGTTTAATTTGTGTTATTTTTCTCAAATCTCCTTTTGCCTGTTTAAAAAATATATGCTCTTCTGATTGAGTTCAACTAGTATTTACCTAGTATTTCAGTTGAAAACTGACTTTTTAAAGCTGAAACATATCAAATTCCTACACTTAGATTACTTCTGAATAATTTTCCTATTGGCTTTCGAAATAGATAATGATAGTTTATTTTAGTGTGAAAATTGAGTTTGGATACTATAAAACATGATAAAAAAGTTTTAAACTCACTTCGGAGTACCTGGGCGAAAGGCTTATCCAATGATGACTATGATTAATTTGAGTAAGGGTACTCGTGAAATTTGTCAGTAGAGGTTTTTAAGCTATAATTATTGCTGAGTTAAGATAATTTAAATTTAAATTTAATTTTTTTAATTAAATAAAAAGACGTGTACACACACACACACAGAAGAAAAGAAAATGTGCCTTTCGGGGGTGATCAAAAAAGAAATAAAATGGGATTTTATTTAGCACAAGTGATTCTTCAATTACTGTCCATTAAATATGAGTTTTCTATTTTAGACCTTATTTCCTTTCACTGGAAACACCGAAAAATCCTTTTTTTTTTTGTTGTTGTGGTGGTGGGGGGGGGGGAGGACAAGCATTGGTGAAGTTTTATTATCGGAATTTGAGGGTTAAACTTCAATTGAATAAATGGCATAATTTATATGAGCATCGTAGTTTAAATACCATTAAGTTGTTGCCTCCCAAAAACAATTTAAAAATTCTCCTTATTTTGTTTATTAATTTTTTAAATTTTTGTTTTTAGATTATTATTTTTATTTCTAAGAAATCCGTAAAGATTACATATTTTTTTCATGTTGTATGAAAATCTTTTTTTTTTATACTTGAAGTACTTTTTTTAAATAAATTGTTAAAGATGCATTTTATATTTGCTCATTCTATTCCAAAAGCATTTATTAAATGCTGTAATTATTTAGTAAACCAATCAACTTACAGATCAAATTGGATGGTTCGCAGATTTTATCAGCAACATGCACGTGTCTTAAGGGTAAAACTATTTGAAATCATATGATTGTTGCTGCATTGTATAGCATTAATATTACATCAACAGATATTTCATGCAGTTGGAGTTTACGAAAAGGTCCTGAGAAAGTGAAAGCCTTGACAGACCTTTTCGGTAAATCCACATTTGTTGCTGTTAAAAGAAAACCTTCAGCAGCAGACAAAGACTGGCTTAGAACTGCCATGAAAAAGGAACTATCATCTCTTATACTATTTCAGTTCCTGTGTGTCAATAAAGAGGAAAACTTTGAGTATACTGTTTTAACATTTGACAATATTACATCGTGTGAACAGTATTCGTCAGTTGCAGATAAAGTAGCTTTCATCCTAGAGAAACTTAAACTTACTAAGGATCAGCAAAAGCCTGTCTTTTCTATGACATCTGGACAAGCACGAAATCCATTATGGGAAGCATACTGAAAAGGGCGGTTTACTTCGAGAAACTAGCTTCAATTTTGACTGCAATTGAACGAAGCTATATAACGCCTAGTATACAAAAAACTCTGAATGGTGAATATGGAAATTTTGCTTCAAAAGCCATTCAGTGGAGTGGAGTGGAGTGCATGAAAAAACGGCCCTCTCTATGTATGCAGATGTGAAGGAATGAAATGCAGAAACCACCTTCATCAAACTGGTATATTAGGGTGTTCTCCAGATGGTCTTATTGATAATAATAAGATCATTGAAATTAAGTGTCCTGTAAGTTTATAGAGTTTTTACACTTCTACTCACTACTTGGGTATATATAATTTGAAGTGGCTCTCTAATGAATTAGAATCAAACACGGTTCTAAAGTAATAACAATGTTTATTTAAACTAGACAAATAAACTTGCTTCTCAAAATAAATACTGCGTACTACTGGTACGAGCTGTATAAACATTTATGCAAGGAATATTATTTCAGTATAGACACTTTGCAAAGAAATACAATTTGAAATACTCACAATACTTTCGAAAGTCAAACCAGCAATGCTGCTCCGTAAACTTTGGCCTCCGACCACAAATAACCTTCGTCTAACAGGTTGACAAGAACTCGCGTAAGTCTGAAGTAACCTAGCTTTTCGCCTCAAGCGGCAACTCGCAAAACTCGACTATAAACAAACCAGACTCTCGACTCTAGACCCTAGGTGTAGCTCCCTACTTCCTTCCCCTTCTTTCCTGTAATCTAGCTGCTTGGTATTTATACCAACGGCCTATGCTGAAATTAACATATCTTAAGCGGCTTCTTTAAATTTATGCACTGAAAAGTTCGATTATTCTGAATCGAATCTTATGTAAACCTTACAAGTTTAAAAGATGACTCTGTATTAAGTTAGCTTGCTTCTGGTAAGTGATATTTGACTATTAAGCAGAATACAAAAGTCACTGTTCATTCATCTGAGAATATTTCAGTTTATGAATTTTCTGTTGGTGATATCTCCTTTAATTTGAAAACTCCTCAAGGTAAGGCGTACTATCATCAGATACAAGGTAGCTTGCATATACTCAATAGAGATATTTGTGATCTCATTATTTGGACACCAAATATTACTTTAATTGTCCCAGTAGTCAAAAAAGCTGAATGGTCAGTAAACATAAAAAAGTTTATTGATTTTTTATAGAAACATATTTATTTATGTATACTCTTATAAAGTGATTGGAGAATATAGTATGTCGTAATAAAGTATTCAATCCAGACCGACTTAGCCATGTGCCACCTAAATTTTGACCGAGCATCCCCAGGAGTGACTGACATCTGGGGGGAGATTCTCCCACCCTCTTTGACCTCATAGAATGACTTTCCTGTCTACAGACGTAACGTGCTCATATCCGGCCTAGACATGAAGGTATTTAAAGGCGCTCGGGATTCGATCCGAAAACCTTCAGTATCGAAAGCCAACGCGTTACCACTAAGCTACCTTGGGCCTTAACCCAGATTTAATAGAGGACAGACATTTAAATCTTTTCTTTGACTTCAGGGAGAGCAGAAAAATGCCTTAAAGAACATTTATCCAGTTAAACATGGCCACATGGCTGGATTGAGTAGTATCATAATGTAATTTTTTAATGCAATGTAATGTGATTATTATGCAATTGTAATAAATTACTTTTTAAAATGTGATTGTTTAGCATCTTTTGCGTTCAAATTCTTTTAAAGACTATCATCACACAAAAACGTTACATAATATTTAAAAAAATACAAATTGTACGTAAATGATTTCCTTTTTTTAACTAGAGTTTCATTATTGTTTACGAAATTGTTTGTCACACTGAAAGAAGGACTGTAAAGGGTTTATTCATAATCAAATATTAAAATAGAAATGCTATGACAAGCAGGTATTTATATTAAGTGCTACGCAAAACACAAATACGAGAAAGAGTTGGGCTGACATACACTGCTGGCTATCCAAATTGCAACACCAAGAAAGACAAGAGATATCACAACAAAATTTATTTTGTAGATAACATGTTGACCTAGTATCAAATGATTAAATTTATAGACTTCTGTGAAGTGTGGTTCCTGCCAAAATCAGTAGCCAGAGTAGCCGCCATTGTTGGAGATCACCGCTGCCACACGCCTCGGCATTGATTCAAAGAGACTTTGGATGAGTTCTTGGGGTACAGCAGACCAAGCAGCTTCCACACGTTGCCAAAGTTGATCTGCCGTGGCAGCTGGGGATGGAATCTGGGTCAATCGTAGAGCAACCATGGACCACATGTTTTCTATCGGCGAAAGATCCGGAGAGCGAGGCGGCCAGGGAAGCAATTCAATCTGGCGATTGACGAAGAACCGTTGGATAATGCGTGCCACCTGTGGTCGCGCATTATCCTTTGAACTATGGCTGTGGGCAAGCCCTGAAGGTAAGGAAGGACAACTGGCTCCAACACCTCGGAGATGTAGCGCTGGCTGTTTAAAGTACCGGCAATGCGTACTAGAGGTGTGCGAGAGTGATATCCAATACCGCCCCATACCATAATACCCGGTGCAGGACAAGTGGGGCGGTGCATAACGCAGCTGTTCAGCATCCTCTCTTCACGGTGTCTCCAGACTCGAATGCGACCATCGTGGTGTTGCAGACAGAAGCGTGACTCGTCAGTAAAGACAATTTCATTCCATTCTGCCGTCCACATCCTTCTGTCATCGCACCATTGGCGACGGAGACGTCTGTGGTTCTGCGTCAAGGGTAGACAAAGCAATGGACGTCTTGCGGACAGACGACTCTGCTGTAAACGGCGTCGAATGGTACGCGCAGACACTGGATGATGCGTTACAGACTGCATGTGCTGTGCTATGGTTCGTGATGTGACTGAGCGATCCGTCACTGCCATGCGCACAATTTGCCTGTCATCACGTGAAGTGGTGCGCTGAGGTGGATGTGTTGTGATGATAATTAATAGTTTAGAAATAATTAACGTTTATATTAATATCGGGTATTCAGATAATTAAATTAGTAAAGTAAGTAAGTAAGTAAGTAAATTTTAGTAACGATTGTGCTTTGTTTTAATAAATTTATTAAGCCTCTGCTAAATATATCTGAGGGTTTAAACTCGTGGTAATCAAATATTAATTGATTTGATTAATGTCATCGCATTTGGAGAAGTGTGCGCAAGTTTCTCTAAATGTTTTGACATTGAGAAGAATTAAATTTGAAATAGATCATCACAGGTTATACCTTATTGTTAAAAATATGGATGAATTAATAATCCATATTTATGAACCTTGTGAATGGCTGGTATAATTTTTTGGCTGGCGGTTTTTAATTTAAATGGTAAAAGTTTTAGAAATATTCATTGTTTTCCTTCTTTCCTTAAAAATGACCCAGCGCCTAGCAACAAGCCTGGCAATAGCCTCTCATAGCCTCCCCCCACTATCTGTAACCCGATACGTCCGCTGCGCGCCCTTTTCGAAGGGGAAGAAATCCCAGAACAGGAGATGCAAGGCGCGCAAGGATACATCGTCGGGTGGTTCACCAGGGCGCCGTGAAATTAAATTAATCAAGAACGAGATGAGGGGTGGGAAAAAGAAATTGTATAAAGAATTGCAGAGTGCAAGAATGCCACCTGTAGCCTTCCCCTCTCATGTCAACCATCAGAATTCAAGGCGCGCCCAGGAACTACTTGGTATGGAGGATGGTTTTACGGACTGAGGGCAAGTGGTGACAAGGAGCTGACTCGGGACCGCGGGGGGTTTTGAAAACAGATATTCTGGATCCTGAACGGAGAGTGGGGGCGAAAGACCGAGGGCTCGGGGCTGAGGCTCTGGCCTCGGTACGACGCAATGATCCAGGAAATTGAAGTGAGGGCCACGGGTGAATTACCTTTTTTCTTTCCTTTCCTCTCTTTAAATACTATCCCTAATTTCTCTCCATTTTGAAAGCTGCAGCAGAATCATTAAGATTAAATTTAAATGTAAAATTAAATTTATGATGAGCAATTGCATATAGAATGACTTAGTTTTTTTTATATTCGCCAGCCATTTCATTTTGGAATTTTCATTGTATATATTTTATTGTGTTGTGAAGATATAAATCTTAGTTTTACAGCAATTGTAATTTTGATAATTTAATTTTGGTATGTTGGAAATATGTTGATTAGAATAGATCACCAGTTTGATGGTTAATAGGTTAATGTTGTGAATAAATTGTTATTTTTAGATTGTAAAGTGGTGTCATGTCGGTCCTTGCCTTTTTAGTAAATTTTCTGATTTTCAGCTGTAGGTATTATTTTTATTTCAGCAGATTTGAAGTTTTTCTTTTAGGTGAAGAAATTTTATTTTTGGTGTACTCCAATGATAGAGAGGTAATTTTATTAGATTTAATTTCATTTTTCTTTTTGGCTCATTAATCACCACAGTGATGCGACAGTATCGAACCAGTGTTATTTATAAAATTAATGATTATGGGTTATTGCATTTAAAAAAAACACAACGCAGCTTTACCATCTAACTTAAAATGTACTAACCACTAAATGGCAAATGGGCAAATATTGTATTTGAATTCAACTGAAACCTACATTAATTAGCATGAATGAAGCCTACCTTAATTAGTAAGTTGTATTCCTACCTTAAATGCATTAATTAGTAATTAAATAAATATTATATAATTAAAGTTTAAATAAAACCCCATAACTACACATTCGTTGCCACAGATGCGATCGAACACGCCGGTCCGTCGTACCCTCCTGCATCCAACGATCACATATCCGCATTACAGTTGTTTGGTTTCGTCCAACACGACTACCGATTTCCCTGAAAGATAATCCACAATCTCGGTAGGCCACTATCCTTCCTCTGTCGAACTCGGATACTTGATCAAAAGATGATCGCTATTTTCGACGAGGCATAATTGATCGTTTTTTTGAAAAAACTACAAGAAAAACACAATTGCCGAACTTGAAATCGTCGAAATCTCCAAGCCTTAAATAGCGCTTTGAAGTGGCGCCACAGGCGTGCGTGATGTGCGTCTACGCTGAAATTCTAATCATTTGCATATCTCACCTCCGCTAATGCATGTTGTAAATTTCATGTTATTTGCATGTTTCCTTCAGGGTGTTGCATTTACAGTGGCCAGCAGTGTAAATCAGCAAACCTTTTTCTTTGCTGTTGAGTTACTGGGAAATAAAAATATGCACCTGCATGCTTCTGGTAGCAACAAAAGATATTTATATGAAAATAAATCAGCAAACTGCTGTAAAACAGCCAATTTCTAGGAAAATCTAAGACTTTTTTTAAAAAAATATTCTTAGAATTTGCCTAAAACTATTTTTGTAATGGAGCTTACTTTTCCTACAACACATTTATTGAGGCAAGTTTTAACTTAAAGGTTGTGGGAAACTTGCACGTAATCAACACTTCTTTAAGTACACAATAAATTAAAAAGGATGGCTACATGTTTCGAACTACTCAATAGTTCATCGTCAGGCCGAAGAGCCATCGGGTATGATTGTCGCCATGAACAATTCACAAATGCTAGGGTCATCCAAACTCTGATATAAATAGGGATGACAACTGAAGATTCTAGTAGAAACTATGTGATAGGCGGTGGGTGCCCAAAAAATGAAAAGCCCGAAAGGACGGGGGAATTTTTATGTCCCTCAGACCCCATAGTTATCGAAACGGACCCGTTAAGGTAACTAGCAGATAAATCAGGAAAAATAGAGGGGAAGAAGGAGTAAAGTATTAAGAATAAAATGAAATGGACCAATTGCATGCAAATACACTCTATAACAAAGAATTCAGCGAACGAAGAAGGAGTTGTCCGATTGCGACAAAAAATTGGTGTGTGTGAAGAACATGCACAGAAAGAAAACGATTAAAATTTCAGAAAATTTGAATGATTTATTACAGAGTTTCGTCATTACAAAGTGAGGAAGTCAATACGGCATGGATCCAACTTTGGCCTGGATGCAAGATGTTACCCGGCGTGCCATCGACTGATAAAGTAGCCAGCTGGTGTCCAGCGGGATTTCTTGCAAAATTGTCTCCAACTGTCCGGTTAAATCGGCAGCTTTCCGGGATAGGTGCAATCGCCTTCCCATCATGTTCCAAATGTGTTCAATGGGGTACAGATCAGGCGTGCTAGGTGACCAAGGAAGTGTTCGGCAAGCTTGAAGACAATTCATAATAACACGTGCCGCATACGGCCGGGCATTATCTTGTTGAAAAGTAAGTTCAGGGTGGCGCAAGAGGAATGGCAACAAAACGGGTCGCAGAATGTCGTCTACGTACCGCTAAGCTGTAAGTGTATCACTAATGACTACTAAAGGGGTCCCACTATCAAAGGAAATGTCACCCCAGACCATAACGCCCTGTTGTGAGCTTGAGTGGCGTTTGACTGTAAGGGCAGAAACCTCACGCAGCCCTAGACGTATCCAGGCACGTCTTCGGTGGTCGTCAGGACACAGTTGGAAACGGGGCTCGTCACTAAAGACCAGTTAGCGCAGTTCCAAGTTGATCGAGTTAAGCACCACTGCAACCGGACTTGACGGTATACAGGCGTGAGGTGTAAGAGGTGTAACGGTCGGCGCGAGCGTAGATTCCACTCTCTCAGTCGTCTGTCAGTGGTCATGTTGGACGCTTGTGTGCGGGTCACACGTCCCATGGTTGATAGCGACGAATTCGTTGTTGTGACAGCTGATGTGACAATCTCTCTGTTTTCCCGTTTTATTGCGGTCCCCGTTCTGAAGCTTAAATCTGCCGTTGTTGACCCTCTCTTGCATCGTCTAATCGCTGCATTGCCTCTACCCGGATGTCAAGCGATTCTTCGATTTGCCCAACAAGCTTCTCTCAATCCGATGAAATTAGCTCTTTCAAACTCTGAAATATACTCGTAATGAGCACGAACCCTTCGGCGAGGCATTGTTACAGTCGATGTAAGAAATCCGCAGTCGAAATGAAACAGAAATTTTGAACATCATATCGAGAATCGCTCCTTATATACTAGGGTGGAGCGCTCGTATAGGGGAAAAAAATTTTTTCACATTTTCATTTCTAATAGTGATAAAAGTTTGACCTACCTATAGAGGAACAAAAAATGTATTACAATTTTTGTATTAATATTTTCCTTTTACCGGCGCATTTGCTTTGAAAATTTACATTTTTGCTGGCATACAGATGAAACTTGAACGAGGATATTGTTCTAAATTCTATATAAACTATTAGTTATTAAGAATAAAACGACTCACAAGGAACAAAAGATTACTAATTTAATAAAAAAAAAGCTTCACTTAAAACATAAAACATATATAAAACTAGTCAAAGGATACTTTAAAATCACGTTTGGTGTCGAATTTGGGCATCAATTTTCTTGACTCAATTTTGGAATGAGACCTTCTCTGGACTTTTTATCACATACCTGCATAGAAACCTCCGTTAGTGTCTTTACTGAACGTTCTACGGCTTGGGTATTACATGGAAATCTTAGAAAAGGTATCTTTTCACTTCCTTTTGTTTCCACCATCGAGATCAAATCTTCATTCTTGTCGTCTCAAAGAATGGGAGGTTGGAAATATTTTTGTTGCCAATCTATAAGGTCTGTGTAAGATTTGGCATTAAGATTTATTTTAGAGACCTCAAAAACACAAGGAAACAGGCCATGAGGAATCACGTGTCTTGCTTTTAAGATTCTTCTAGCAGCAAGTTCACGAACGTGTTTTTCAGGATCTGAGAGCATCGATAATAGAACATTCTCAGGATGTGCAAAGAAGCTTCCGCTGAATGACAGGATCGACTACTTCTTTCAGTTGAGGTGGAAGGTATTGAGAGTCTGAAACCAATTTCCAAAAATGTCTAGACCCATCTTTGGATGACGGATGCATTTTAATTTGGAACCAAACAGGCGCGTAAACTCTAACAACAAACGTGGCAAGATGTTTAAGATTTTCAGACGGTTTTCTCGTCGAAATATATAGCCTTAAAATCCTGTTGACTTTCGTTAACCATCGAGCATGCGACATTTTTCCTGGAGCTCTATTTGCTAGATTGGAAGAACACTCGCCACTAATTCCAGCTGATGCAATATCATACAAATAACGTTGATCCGAACTTAGATCTCTGATGATATCCGACTGAATATCCGGCAACATGCTTTCTATCTTTTCATACTGTACAATCTGATTGTTTTCATATTTTTCTAGTAATCTTCCAATAGTACCAGAATAGGAAGTAGGCCCAGTAGTTTCGCCATCTAAGTATGAAAACAGGTGTCTTAAAGGCAATTCATTCGTGTGTAAAAGGCATATGATCCATTGTAAAGGCTGATTCAAGCGTTTTTCTAACAACCGTATAACACCACCTTTTTTTCCTGTATTTGTAACTGCTCCATCACATCCGACCGCTACAGTTTCTCTCACTGAAATGTTTTTAGAAGAAAGCAAATCACATATAGCAAGTTCTATGCATTTAGCTGTCCCAGTACTTGGGACAGCGTAGCCGACATAAACAGAGTCTGGTTCCTTGATAACTGAAATGTGTTCTTCTACCATCACTTGGCGGTATTTTTTGACACCCTTTTTCGCTATCGTTAAAACTTTATCCTTTCTGCCGTCAACGAATAAAGCTGGAACACTGAAAAGTCGATGTTTAGCTAATATTTCTGTGCGTTCTTTTATCTCACGGCGCAATTTTCATCTGTCTATTATTTCGACATCTGATTTAATGTCATGAAGAACTGCAGACGCGATTGCTACACCAGCTCTATCAGATAGGCCATATCGATCACATGTTTTTGACAAAGACGGCAAGCTGAGATTTGATTTTTTCTGGGGCACTTAGAGCTTTGAAGAACACGGTTCTAAATTATCGCCTATATCAATTGTATCTTCTGACTCGTCCGATATAACAGAGCTTCGTGGAGAAAGTTCTGTATTCTTGCGTTTCTCTGTATTTGTCACAGAAGCATAATATATTTCTAACTTTCTATTTCTACCATTTCGTTTTTGTATTTTTTTTCGTTTGTGAAAAGTCTGTACCACCAATAATCATTTTTCTTTCAGTCCTCTGATCAGTCAAAAAAGTTTGTTCTTCTTTCGTTACTTTTGTTCCTTTTGGACACTTACATTGTAGACAATCTTTGCACTTACAAGAACAGATATCAAATAGTTTGTATGAAAAACCACATTCTTTAGTCAAATATGTCATAATCTCCAGTGTGCCTTTTAAGGTTACTTTCAGACCTGTAGCCGTTGAATTCGATAAGAATTTATAATCTCTCTCTTTAGAAAATTCCTCCCACTTTATTACATAATGTAGAAGTTCTTCAATTGCCTAAAATGTTAAACATATACTGCCCGTTATAAATGTAAGAAATAGAAACAAATGAATTATTATATTTTTAATTAAAATTAATTTTAGTCATATTGCACAGAACAAATATTCCATTAAATCACCTTATGTCCAGGAGAGTTTAACTTCAATGCTGCAGGTATATCTTTCGAATTCATGGCGTCAATGGCCGCATCCACAATTTTAATAAACTCTATACAATAGCCACAGTTTTCCAGTGGCAAATGGTCATCTTTATACATCTCCATTGCTGCAGCAATACTGTTACTGAAGAACTAAATGAAAAAAATTATGTTAATTGTAAAGAACTATAGCAAACAGGTGAATTGCAGTCATCTAAAGTAAACCCTTAAGATCAATTTAAAACATACTTGAAATGCCATTTTCACATTCATCTTTTGGGAAAATTTGGGATAAATTGTATCCCAAGAAATATTAGGACAAGCTTTTAGACTGAAGCCCTTGGGGTGATCCATTTCCATAACTGCTTCCCAACATCTTGTATCAATAAGACCTTCATGAGTCTGAAAGAATTGCAGAATATAGATCTGAATAAAAATCTGAAATTTGAAAAGCAATGTACTTTAATTTTTATTATAAATAATATTTAACGATTAAAATTAATATGCATTAACAAGTAAAATCAGTATACATAAATTCATTATG
Source organism: Dolomedes plantarius (assembly GCA_907164885.2). Classification (NCBI taxonomy): domain Eukaryota; kingdom Metazoa; phylum Arthropoda; class Arachnida; order Araneae; family Dolomedidae; genus Dolomedes; species Dolomedes plantarius. The sequence continues at coordinate 86,750,380 of OU015493.1, read as the reverse complement.
TCATGTATTGTTAGAGTAAAGAAATCTATTTAAAAAGTACTTATGATTACATTATCAACACAACTATTGGAGACAAGTGTTCATTACTTTTATATCTATTACATACACCTTTACTATTATACTTAGTACATTATTTTATATCATTTAACATTTTAAAATTAATCATTAACCATTTTACAATTTAAACTTTTTTAAACAATAATATTCTGTACATACTTTTACAGATGAATCCTGATAAATAAGAATTCGTCGCTCACAAGAATATTTAGAATTCCATTTTAAACATATCAAATACTCTTGAGTAGATGCTGCTGTCCACCATGAATCTGGTTTTTTTATATTTTCTAAATTAACCAAACATGTAGAATAATAATTTTGCTGTTGTTCAGCTTCTGTATGAGATTCAACATCTTTACTTATATTAGGTCTTTTGTTTTTTTCAAATGAAGAATAACGAGAAGCTGGAGGTTTTCTCTTGCATGATCTAACAGACAGATATTTTGGTAAATTAGGGAATAATGTTGGTATAGCACCTGCTTTTAAACGTGCTTTCCCTCTATCAAGAGTAAATATTGTTCCATCAGTGAGTGAAGTTGAATATAACCTTTCTACACACTCTTCTTCAAAATGCAACTCACAGAGATGGTTACCAACACTGAAAACTTTATCTTTTCTGGGGATGGCTTTTCGCCATTTCTCCAAAAGTACACTATCCTGTAATAAGTAGAATTGAAATGAACAACAAACAAAATATATATTTATAAAATGAAAACTGTATGCTAGGTATAAAATTCACTCTCAGATAACTTGTTACATTCCACAAACATATCAAATTAATTATAATCGTCAATGAAGGTAAATTTTTACTTAAAAACATCAAAAACTAATACTTTAATATAGATGTATTGCACATCTTTTGTTGATTAAGTGATTTCCTTTAGAGCAATAATTTCAGTAATTATTTACATTTGTTTACGTACAACAAAGCTTTGTGAACACCTTTTTTTTTAAATATAGGGATGATTGAAAAATAAAACATGCTTATTTCTGGCAGAATTTAAGCTGTCTTAACTTTGTGTTTGCTTAAAACACAGGAGCTGTATTTTCTCTCACTATTATACAGCTTATATTAAAACAAAACATTAATAATGCTCTTACCTTAGGAGCAGAAAACATACTAGGATTTCTCTGTCCAGTTTCTTTGTTTCTTATCAGGGCTGATCGATAGCTACTGGAACAACCAGGTGCAAAACATGTTGGCATATCTGCGCACGGAATTAATTAAAAAAATTTTTAAATAATTTTCTAAAACATGTGTCCATCTAACTCAAAGAAACCTGCAAACCAGAGGAACATGTCGCGCCATCTGCTGGTGAGCGACCATAATCGGTCCATTTTTCGAGGAATTCCCCATTGAAGCTTACCCTCCTTCTGTAGCTTCATGATGTAAACTCTAAAATATTTCCTTTTAGTTATTTTCTACTGTTTAATTTTTTTTTTTAATGTTTGTATGTTTCTTGTTTTGAATTTTGTGGTGTAGTAAAGCGTGACTGTAGTTTTAAATGTAGTATATATTTAGATTTTCAGTTGATATAGTAACATTTTTATGATTTTGAATCTTCAAAATCAGGTGGGAGGATATTAGGCTTCCCTTAAATTTAATGTTTTCACCACCCGGTAACAGGCAGCTCGCCTCCAAAATAGCTTCATCAAATCTTTGTTCTTCTAATGTGTTTATGCAAATCTCGCGTGTCTGATTTAAAAAAAAAAAAAGGAACAAGGCATCACAAATTTACAGTACTTCACAATTTTTCTTTATATTATATTGCAGTGTTTTAATTTTGAGGGAAATTAAAAGTGGATTATAATTTAGTTTATGCTTCGAAACGGTGAGTCTATATATTTTGAGTACTTATGAATTTTAGTTGTGATTAAAAGGGACCTGGACAGTGGTAAGCAACGGATTGTTCCAGTTATCAGCAAAACCACTGTTGGTGTAGCAACAAAGTTGTCAAACTTCACCAAGTGGACTTCTCCTAATGTGAAATTTAGGAAAAATTCTATTTCGAATTGTTTTCAAACTTTCAGCCTGACAATCAACACTTTGTATATAAATTCAATAATAAGTAGCTAATAAACAAAATTAAAATATTTCTTTTAAAAATAATGAATGCAGCATTTATCAGGAGTTCATAATTAAAACAGCCTAAATGGGTCATTTCGTGTCAAATCAACACAATTTTCAACAAAAATTTTCCTTACCATCACAGATTTTGATGAAATTTGACACACAGTTACTTTTGATATAGATTAAGAAAAATACCAAATTTTATCGAAAAATATCAACCCGTTTTGAAAATGTACCCCTGTGAATGTTTCTTGCTCGGTATAATTTTATTGCCAAGCAGCAATCTTCATTTGTTAATGAAATCAAGAACAATTTGACAGATGCGGAATATGTTGTAACGTGCGACTTTTCTGAGAACTACACATTTATTTTACAAGATGAGGTCCAAAGCTATCACTGGACCAGTGAACAAGCCACTATCTACCCCTCTGTAATTTTTTCAAAGGCGAAAGAAAGATTAAACATGTGAGTTTAGTTGTAATATCTGAATGCTTAGAACATAACACATTATCAGTGTATTGCATGATTGATATTTTGAAAACGAAGTTTGAAAGTATTTTTTACTATTTTGATGGTTCAGCTGCCCAATATAAAAACAAGAATTTTACCAACTTGTGTCTCAACAAAAATGATTTTAATGTAGAAGCTGAGTGGCACTTTTCTGCCACTGCACATGGTAAAGGACCGTGTGATACTGTTAGTTGCACAGTAAAGAGGTTAGCAGCTACGGCAAGCTTACAGTGCCCATATGAAAACCAAATTATGACACCAATACATTTGTACCAGTGGGCTGTTGAAAATATTCCATCAGTCAATTATATGTCAATCAAGACGAATACATCCATAGAGAAAATTTTCTACTAAATCATCACAGTAAATCTATTGCTATTAAAGGTACTCAGAAATTACATGGATTTATCCCTGTAGCTTCAAGTATATCAAAAGTTAAAGTCAAGACATTTTCTCATGCACCTGAATCAGTTATTGAAAAAGTATGCCTATCGGAAGACAGACTTCAACTTTCAGAAGTAAAAGGTTATGTGTGTGTTATATATGAACATAACTGGTGGCTTGCGTATGTGTTGGCAAAAAATGAAACAGATGATGAAGTAAAGGTGTCTTTTCTACATCCAGCAGGACCTTCACCTTCTTTTTCTTACCCAAGTAGGCCAGATATACTGTGGGTTTCTATCATTCAAATCTTATCTTTAGTAAACCCTAACTCCAACAGGGAGAGTATACAGATTGTCAGAAAATGAAGTATTACAAAAAAATGAAATGTACAAGAACTTCATGTAATAAATATATGATCTGGTAATTATTTATTTGATATTTATACAAAACCAATGAAATTAATTGTAAAATGAAGTAATTTCGTGTTTTCTAATCAGGAATGCTGTATTCAATGCGATATTTTAATATGAACCCATACAGATCCCACTTTCAAACTTATACAATCATTTCAGTACTATATAAAGTATTATTCAAAAAATTCTCAAAAATTTTACAGGATTACATAATATTTTAGCAAGTCAATGTTTATATGTTTTTAATTTACCATCAGTTAGTGCATCAAGTTTAGTATTTTCAATCAGCAACTTTATATTTTGATGGGTAGTGCATACACTTCAATAAAAACATGCATAATATATTTGAATTATACAAAACAAATATGATTACTTTCATATCTTAAATAATTTTTTTTTTCTAATTTTCTAGGCTTTAAAACATATTGTATTAAGTAATTTCGTGTTTTCAATTCAGGAATACTGTATTCCATGCAATATTTTAACATGAACCCATACAGATCCCACTTTCAAACTTATACAATCATTTCAGTACTATATAAAGTATTACTCAAAAAATTGTGAAAATTTTTGAAGCAGCACATTTTGAAAATTTTAAATTTAAATTGAAATTTTATTAAAATAAATTTTTCTAAGTCCTTATTGTGTTATATATCATTGAAAAGGTCTTGAAAATTGCTTTAAAATGCCACCAATCTTAGCTCTCTAGCTTAATTAGGAATCATTTTGAAAATTCGTCTATCAAGTGTTTTTGACTCATTTTTTGAACATTCACAGGGGTACATTTTCAAAACGGGTTGGTATTTTTCTTAATCTATATGAAAAGTAACTGTGTGTCAAATTTCATTCACATCTGAAATGTTGAAGTAAAATCAGTATGTTGATTTGACATGGAATGACCCAAATATAGCAAAATGCCCAAAGAATCTTAAAAGCTAGAAACTAAACATCTAAATAGTTCAATATAGACACAAAAAATACAAAAATTGTAATAAAATAAATGAATTACATAAATTTTAAACGTTTGTAGCAAGATAATTTTAACATGTAAAGAAGATTGAAAAAAAAAGATGACAATAGTATCACACCAGTGAATTGTCAGAACAAAAATTTTAAATTAAAATATTTCCAAAGTATAAAAATCAATTTATAAATTGAAGTAGAAAATTGAAATATTTTAAGAAAGGATACAAAATTAATGAATAACAAAAATTATGAGTTTTTATTTAAAAAAAATTAGAATTCAAAAGTATTAACGAAGCTGAAGGGAAGTACCAGATGCACTCAGGCCTAAATTTTTGCTATTTTAAATTATTTTTAGTGCCATCCTAAATGGCCTCTTCAGCCAGCTGATCTGTTCGGGGCATGCTTCTGTCCTGTTGTCTCTTATGTCTCTAACCTGGGGGCGCCAGGGGTTTGTTTTGGTGGGTCCGCGGACTAGTCATCTTCTGCGGTCTAACCTCACGGATGAGAATCTATACTCAGAAGGCATCTGTGAAGCCATGGCGGGTCCCATTTTGTTCCTTGGAAGACCTATAAGTATAATTGGTACTTTTCCATTATAAGCTCTACACTTGGTTTATTTTTAATCTTGGCGGAATTTAAAAGAAAAAGGTAAACTTACCTTGAACTGGTTTAAACCAGTTCAAGCTCATTATATGATTATTTACACACTTTCTTTCTTTATGAAGGATACCTTGTTCTTGAAGTAATGTAATAGCTGCCTGCTCATCTTTAGGCTAATTCCATATTTTAAAATCCATTATGTAAAAATACGGTCCGATTTTCTGATGGACTCTAAATTCATTACAATTTAAAGTAAGTGTATTTAATTATGGCATTCCATGAAGTCTCGTTATCTCCATGACCTTTGAAAATAATCGATCTCATATAATCTCGTGCTCCTTGAATCTCGAGATTTGCATATTTTAATATTGTAATTTGCCAATCATTAGTGTCATTATATCACGTTACTTTTCTCTCATTGTGGCGATTTTTAAAAATGCGCCAAATTGGCATGAAAATGATTGTAGTGCTTATAATGGAAAAGTACCGTAAGAAAAACTGAGAGTAAACTCTCATCTTCTGGATTGTATTCCTTGAAAAGGAAGAAAATAAAAATACTATGAAAATATTTCAAAGTATTTTTCATTCACTGAAAGTATAATTCATTAACTGAAGCAAATTTCAAATGCAATGAGTTGAAACTGAAAAAAAAGGGACATTTCTGCGATATAATCACTGACCTTTTGTGATGTAAGAGCGAAGCTTAACTAGATCAGGTTTGCAGTCTATTAAGCCATTAAACTGAATAATAAAAACATTTATTATAAAGATTGCAACCCATTTGTAGCAGAACATAAACAAAGAAACCACTTATATAATCAACAAATTTGTTGCTATGAAAAATCCAGCACTTTTCTCAATATTCATGTGTTTGGTGTTTTTCTAATTTGATTCTATGCTTAAAATATATTAAAATTGTCCAAACATGTAAATCTTATCAAAGCTAAAAAACTATCATTTATATGTGCATTAAATTTTTTAAATTTACAATGAAATCCATTTGCACTGTTAATTTCATGTGAAACTTATTGATAGATTTAATTAAATAAATTAAATTTATCACATAAATGATGAACAGGCACCAAATTTTTGTGAGCTTTTACAGCTTAGTACAATGAGCAGTAATCTGCAATTTAGGCATTGCTTTCTTGTATCATTCTTCTTTCAGAGAATATTTTATTTATGATCACATTTGAAATAATTTTTTTTTCATGTTATTTGTTTCTGAAATCATTCAGTATTAAAATTTTTGATGACAAGATTTAATAAATAATATTCATGCTCATCTTTCATTGCAACAAAGATAACAGCAAGAGCATTAAATGCAATTCATTCATTCATTCATTCATCAATAGCTCGACTGTCCTGGTTGGACCCTGGCTTTCTCAAGAAGGCGGAACCAGTCCTTCCTTCTGTGCGCCACAGCTTTCCAAATTAAATGCAATACTATTAAATATTCATCATTTTAGGTATATCATTCCTTATAATATGCGTGTTTAAAGTCTTAAATCAATGTATTTCAAAGAGGATGATTGAGAAGTAATATTTGATATTTAAAATTGAAATTCTTATTAAACCAATAATAAATTATTTAATACTTCAAAACTGTACACAATTTTATATATATATATATATATCAGTGGCACACCTGGGATTTTTTTCTTGGGGGGGGGGAGGGGGGGGGGGGCGAGATGAACAGATAAAAATATTTATAATGCAAAATCAATATTCATAATGCAATTTCTATTCTTTGGGGGGGGGGGGCAGGGGCCCTTGGCCCACCCCCTGGGTGTGCAGTAACTGCAGTAAAAGTGTCAAAAATATAGTCTTGAAAATTCTAGTGTTCTTTATTTTCTTCAGTGATCCAGAAATGTACTGTGTAATTATTCTGTGATAGAATATGCTTGTAATGAATTTTATTTCTAGAAGAAAAAAAAATTAAAACTGGTGCTAGAAGATTATATTAAACCATTTATGCAAAAGATAACTTTGCCCAAAACATGAAAATATAGGCTAATAAGTTTTCATTTTGCATGAGGAAAATATGCACAAATATTCTGTACAATTTCTTTATGAAAACTGTTTGAAATGAAATTCTTAATAGAAGTAAATCATTTACCAGCAGATTTTTCTTACCTTTGCAGTCATTTTCATAGCTGTACATTTCATGTTGAAGTTTCTTGATCACTATCTGTTTTGTTGACAGTTAGTTACATATAACTTTGTTTTAAACATGATTTATAGAAATCTGATGAATGAAAAATTTGAAGATTTTGTTTCATTCTACATTTTAAAGTTTAAAAATTTCTAGATTAACTTTATGTATTAAGGTAACAACATATAACAGTTGATTACTTTGCACTGGAAAATATGAGATCCAATTTCTTGTTATTCATATCATTGATCAAGGCAAGCCGTAATTATTGTGCAGCTGAATTGTAGAAATATGAGCAGGGTCCTTCAAAATTCTAATATACATTAAATTATAAAAATTGAATGTGAAGCATAGAAGACAAAAGTAAGAAGGTGGTCATTTATCCTTTTTTTTATTGTACATTTATATGGAAAGAAAAATTTAAAAATATCTAGACTACATATATTTTATTCACAAAACAAAATTATTTAGAATAAAATTTTGTTAGCATTTTTATCAGGAAGATCATTTATAATTTGGCCAAATTTTAATTTCTTTGTTTCTCTAGGCTCTATAGACAGTACTGCAAGGTTGTGGAGTCTCTCCTGTGATATTGTTGACCTCAGGTATGTTTTAATTAATTTTTTTCTAGAAAAGCTTCCTTTCCCCAATGTTATGGTTACATAAATTGTTAAAAATATCCTTGAAGATATAAATACATTTGAAAAGACAGTAGCTGTCATTTGTAGCTATTGTAGAATTTTTATAGGGTTTCTGAAACAGTAGGTTTTAATACTTCCATATATTTGACCAGTATATAACTATCTATGTCTACATCTTTAATTGACTACATTTGGTTATTATTCTGAATCATTTTTACATCTGTCAAGGAAACTTCTAGTACTGATGCATGTTTTCAATGTTTGTTCTGTGGAATCGTCTGGAATAAACTTGTCTAGCTTTGTATGGTATTTGTTTAAAAACAATGCACCTAAAATACTTCTTTCTAGTTACTTATTGGTTCATCCGCATACTCGTAATTTATCATCCTTTTTCATTTTAGTAAACGTGTTTTCCGAAATTCTGGAGTGACTTCTAAATAAGTTGAAAGATCAGTCACTTGGACAAAAACTTCTACGAAACCAGAGTGGTTATATTTCGTCAGGCATTCAAGAAGGTTTCTAAATTATCACAATATTTCCTTTCAGACATATTTTAAAAAAATTTTGTGTGGGGTTCTGTACTAGCACAGGGCTCAATTGCGTCAAAGAAGTCCAATCAGATTAAAGTCAGTCCTGTCTTTCATAATTTATTCTTTATATATTTTCTATCCTTTTATGCATAGTGTTCTTAATGTGGTGTTGTGATTATTCATATCATTTCAATTCCATGGTGAACTGTGGTGAGTTTGGTTTCATAGGCTTTTTGAATATTTTATAAAGAGAACAGTGACTAGTAACCAAAATTGGTCGTCTGGATATAGACGTGTAAATCTACTCAAGGCAGAGAAATGTAGGTATTTTGTATCTTTCACATTGTATATTATCTGATTGAATCATCATTTCGTATGTCAAGTTTCAGTAAGTATTTAGCTCTATTTAACCCTTCAACTATTTAATGGAGTTTTTCAGAAATGTTCAAAATTTGCAGGCCTGCGTTCACAAGAGAATCTCTCTAGCAGACTTCTATTTCAGCTTCTGGTTTTAATTGCTTTAAACTTGCTTCAAGAATAAACAACTTTTTAGCCTGAAAAAACTAAATGACCTAGCCTCCACTTCTATTTGTACTCTGAATACAATGATTTCTAATTCACCAAGTCTGTTGTTAAAAAATATGTCTGAAGTACAGTATTCGTTGTTGTGAGATTTCGCCCCAGAGTGCTATATTTTTGCATTCTTATCCCTTGGATTCTTCAGTTTGTTCTGTAAAGAAGCTATACACTACAGGCATGCAAGATGCTTTACATACATAGCAGTGAAAATGTGAGGACAGGGAAAGTACCCATTTATTTTAAGTTTTTAGTGGATTTCTGTTTTTAGATTTTTGCAATTATAATAAATCTCCTCTCACTTCTCACTGATATGTGAGAATTATTTCTCGCTTTAGGAGTAAATATAGGTAGGTGACAGAAGACTTCCTAAATTAAAAAAACATACCAAGGGGGGAAAATGTGATTATTTGTCAGAAAGTCAGATAATTCCAAATTATGTGTAGTACTTTCTTGAAAATCTAACATCTCCTGAGCATTGTATTTAAAAATGGTCAGAATATAATGTTTGTATTCATAGGTATATATGCAGTTGTGTTCAGCACTTAAATAATGCAAATTTATTATTGCATATTTGTGGTATTGTGGGGCATTTTCTTGCAACTCATTTTACCACTGTTATATCTCCTAATCCACTTTCAAGTAATGATTTTGTTGAGATTCTTTAAAGTAGCTTTAAATTTTATCAAAATCTTTTAAAGAAAACATGAAGTTTGTAGATAAAGTTAATGAAATTTGAACAAAATTCCTTTGAGTTTTCTGATAAAATGCATTAACAAATGTTTTGATATATGTGCCGTCAAAGTTATAGATGGCTAAGAGCCACCTCATCCTCTGGCACCTGTTATGAATCTAGCCTGTGCTGAACTTCTCATAAATTCACTTCCAGTGAAGGCAGATGATAATCAGCCTCTTGTACTCTCTAATCCAAAAAACAAATGTTATTGATTGTAACACTCTACCTCAAGATATGTGTAGCTATATTTTAATAGTTCATATTGCTCTTAATCCAAACCCTATACTCAGATATCTTGAGTTTTATGATTTTTGTTTGCATTCTGGTATAAGCTCAACAATCCATTATTATTAACTGCCTTATAACAGTCTGTAAATATCTGAAACTCCAATGAGATTTATATAAAATAATTTTGCCATAAAATCTATTTGGAATGTAACAATAACTCGTTTGTTAGGCAAAATATTTTTCTTTTTGTCACATTTGCTCAAAATAAAGACAATAAATGTTTTGCCAGTATCCTCCTATGGGCTTAAGTGTACAAAATAGAGAAAAATTACTTTTTCTTATTCTTGTCAAGTGTATTACTTCTAAGGATTTAAATTTATTATTATATATAATATATGAAATTTCTCTTAATTTGGAAGAAGGGAAAGGAAAAATAGTTTGAGAAATAATTTATAAAAATGGCATAACATGTTTATATATTAATGAAAGAGTTTAAATTTTATGTAGGGAACTTTATATGACTGCATATTTTGTTTTTAATTAACTTATTCTTTAAAAAACATAATTCAAATGAGTATTACTGTTTTTTAGACTATGCAAATATGTTTCTGTAATCACTGCATGTTAAATAATTAATTTTCCTTCTCTATCATGAAAAATTATTTCAATTGGCAGTTGTGTTTCTATCTCATTTTTTATGAAGAGATAGATGTGCTTTTCTCGAACCAAGAAGTGTTGTAATAGGTTATAGCTTCATCTTTATCTAATTTCCTGTAACATTAAACTGTATTCTAGAGGTCTGACCAAAAGAATTGTAGTTTATGTGGATATCCTGAAATAATTTGATTTTATACACAAAATGAAAAATGTTATGATTTACCTTATTCTGTAAGAACAAAATGGTGTTCCAATATTCTCTGAATCACACAATCATTTTATTTATTACCATGTTTTTATTAACTCGCTTTCATGTTTGTTTGTGTGTGTGTGTGTTTTTCCGGTACAAATCTTGCAATCAATTTTTAACTAACTTCCCGACTAGATAGACATTTGAAACTTTTAGAATGGCTCAGAACACGATGACAATGCATTATTTTAATACTTTTAGCCATCTTTAAGCAGAATTGAATGCATTTTCAGTTAATTTTGTTTTGTAGACTGGTGCAGCCATCTATCGGCCGGGACGGGAACAAAAAGTTAAACGCAAATTAACTTCCAATTAACTTCATTTTCTTTCAAGTTGATGGGATAATTCATCAAAAAATTTTAAAAAGTATTTATTAATACATAGAATTGTCAAGTTTATATGATTCAACAGATAATTTAAAAACATGGTATATAAAAAGTTCTTTTTATCTTGAAATTATTTTATATATCCAGTATAAAATTAACTCAAGATAATCGGAATGCAATTCTAATTACTCTTAATTTATCTAATTGCGTTTTTCCAATTTTAACTCGGCAACAAGTTTGAAGGATAATATAAGACCCCATTTCACATTTTTGGTCCTAGTGTACATTTTTATAGGCATACATATTTATTACCACGTTTTTATTATCTCGCTTTCTTGCTTGTGTCTTTGTCCAGTACAAATCTTGCAATCGATTTTTAACTAACTTCCCGACTAGCTAGACATTTGAAACTTTTATAATAGTTCAGAACACGATGACAATGCATTATTTTAATACTTTTAGCCACCTTTAAGCAGCTTTGAATTCATTTTCAGTTAATTTTGTTTTGTATGAAAAGTTTGTTCGGAAAAATCCGCAAGGTGGCGCTTTGATCGAATTCAATGCTTGCACTTTTGCGTAACGGCGTTTGACGATTTTGAAAACAGAATATATGTGAATTTAGTTTGTTATCAAAAAATATTGTGCGAAAAATTAAAAAGAAATTATAAAAGTCAGCAGTTTATAAAGTCTGTGGATAGTGGAAACGACTAAAGAGTTATTAAAATTTAATAAAAGAGAGTGAAAAAGAATAATTAAGTGAATGTTTGTGCAATTAGTTTATATGATTCAACAGAAAATTTAAAAACGTGGTATATAAAAAGTTCTTTTTATCTTGTAATTATTTATAGTGCATTTATTATGTAGTAGTCCCCTTTGTGTAACATTGCTCCCTGAGTGGATTTATGCAAATCAGATTTGGAAATCGTTTACAGTTCTAATCGCTTGTTACGTAGTTGGATGCTTAAAGTAGATCGATGGAAGCAGATATCAAATCAACAACTTTATTTTAGGGAAAGGTAAAGCTAGATCTTTTGTCACCTACCAGTTACATATCTTCGAACGATGGGCTCGCATCAAATATTTCTCGTGGCACAAGAATTCAATACCACCTATCGGTGTCGTGCACCATAAAATGACACTGAATGGTGGTGCCATCTATTATACAGAAAATAAAATTAATTTAAATTAGATAAAATAAGTTATCACTACAAGAGTATCCCTCCAGTGAAGGAGCGACAAAATGTCAAAAGTAAATGTTAAATATACAATGATTAAGAAAGAAAATATTTTTCACATACACATTGTTCTTTGAGAGTTGCCTGATGCAAATTTGCAAGACAAATTATATGAAAATAATGTGACATATTAAATCAAAATATAAAGAAAACAGTAATCTTTGAATATAATAAACAATTCACTTATGTGTGCCATGAGGAATGTGCATCCCTGAATGCAAAATGTTATGAAGAATAAAATGTAAAAAGAAACGGGCACGTTGAAAACGTTCTACTAAACGATTTGACTTGGGGTGAAAAGCAGTTCTGATTCTGGTAATGTCAAACATACTGGTCAACTCTCGAAACAGAAAGGATTCAATTGTGACCTTGATCTGTTATTATGGTGGAAGGACATCCAAAACGACAGATCAAACTACAGAATTGAGCACGACATACAGTTTCTGCGGTGATATCAGCAATAGGCACTACCTCAGGCCATCTTGTAAATCTATCGATGATTGTCAGATAGTAGGTCTGCCCTTCTGATGGAGGTAAGGTAACTATCAGATCGATGTGGATATGAGAGAATCTTGCATCAGGTGATGCAAAAGTGCCTAATGGTGTCTTCGTGAGCCTGGTTACTTTGATCGCTGGCATGCAGTGTAGCTTTTCACCCACTCTTTAAGATGTTTCTTCATTTGAGACCACACATACCTGGATGAAATTAGTTGTGTGGTTACTGCTACACCTGGATGTGCAATGTTATGGAAGTGTTCGAAAAGAGTTCTGCAAAAACTTTCTGGGACGAATGGTCTAAGTACAACAGTAGAGACATCACATACGAGTTTGGTATTTGTCACTCGACTTGGAATATATTTATACTGTAACTGGCTTTATATACCCGGCGTTGCATGGGTGTACCCTTAATAAGGCTTATGGATACTCCATCAGTCTGGCTCAGTACGATCCTAAGACCAAGTTGTCTATCAAGAAGACAATCTCTGCATTGAACTTCTACTATTATCGCATTACAGTCAGAAAAGGAGAGGACAACCACCTATTGTGCTTCCGTTCCCTCTTTAATCAATTTTTAGTAGATATGTATGCTAAAATAGAGACTGGAAGTTTAAACTATATCAGATTTAACCAGGCAGAGCTGAGGGAAGGCAACTATCTTACTATTAACAGCTGAAGGTAAACAAATGTTAGTTTGTTAGTTAGCAGACACGGGGACGGGCTAATCTCGCGAACCGAGCATAGCAGAATATCGCGAATGGTACCGATATACGCGGACGGCCGAGACGCGTGCACTGATGCTATCCTCAACTTTCAAAAATTTAAACTTTTATAATTATTCAATTAAAACTGCCGAACTCAATAGAAGAGGACAGCAGAAAAAGTTGACATTCCGGGTGGGCCAGCTCCTTTCCGTTTCTCAAAGTTCCGTTCACCGAAGTAACGGTGGCTCAGAGGTATCGCTCCTGACGTCTAATCCTAAGGTCCCGGGTTCGAAACCAGCCGCCGTCGGGTGCAAGAACACATTAGAAGAACATAATTGAAATAAATTTTAAGTACCAGAAATAATTTTAGTTTTAGGAAAGGAGAAGTTAAAGCCTTTAGAATTTTTTTGTAATTGAATGAGCTTTTTTGTTTAAAATGCAAAATTTGAAAAAGGAAATTTTAAATAATTATTTTTTTTAAAAATCTAATATATTTTTAAAAGGGAATAAACAGTTTTTAATCTTTAAGATATAAAGCCATTTCATTTTAAATAAAAAAAAGCAACACATCGGGTTGCCACTCAGCTAGTCTTACTATTAACAGCTGAAGGTAAACAAACGTATGATTGTTAGTGAGCAGACACGGGGACGAGCTATTCTCGCGAACCGAGCATAGCAGGATATCGCGACTGGTACCGATGGACGCGGACGGACGAGACGCTTGCACTGATACCATCCTCAACTTTCAAAACTTTAAAAAATTTTTAATTATTAAATTAAAACCGCCGAACTCAAAAGAAGCGGACAACAGAAACAGTTGTCATTCCGGGTGGGCCAGCTTCTTTCCGTTTCGCAAATTTCCACTATTTTCATGCATGCAAAATTCAACTTTTCCGCCCACCAATCGACAAATTTTTTATTTCCATGTGTTCTACAACTCTTCATCTTTAAGGATATGCCATTTTCAAAAAGTTCAAAATGTGTTTCACTGTAAACGAAGCTTTTTCCCCAAAGCAGTTTTCCGAATTTCACGAAATCGACAATTTTGATGGACAAACATTTCGGTTTTCTGCATCTATTAATGTCAATTTTACGATGTATCAGCATTTTCTAGATGTTCAGCTTCCAAAATAAACCAAATACTTTTAATAAATAAAAATGTAGTTCTAAAAAAGCATACTTACAAAACTCACTTTTGAAATTTTCGGCGCTGATCGCCATTGTATCTTAATGTAACTTGATGCCGAGTTCGTAATTTTTCGACTTATTATTTTACTCACTAATAATTCCATGAAGTTCGTGAAATTTGTTTCTAATTAATGAGGAAGTGATGAGGATTCTTTCGCCACCAATTTTGAATTCATCAGAACTGTCTTTCTATTTTTTTTAAACACTTTATCCCCCACGAGATTTAATATTTACGTTCGGCCATGTTGCCAAAAGAAAAAATAATTAGTTGAGAACGAGTTATTTAATAATTGAAATCCAGAAATAATTTTTGTTTTAGGAAATGAGAAGTTAAAACCTTTAGAATTTTTTCTAATTGAATGAACTTCTTTTTTGTTTAAAAAGCAAAATTTGAAAGAATTATTTCAAAAGCCAAAAACTGAAATTTGAAAAAGAGAATTTTAAATAATTATTTCGTGTTTTGAAAGTTCTAATATATTTTTAAAAGTGATTAAACAGTTTTTAATCTTTAAGAAATGAAACCATTTCATTTTAAATCGAAAAAGCAACACATCGGGTTGCCCCTCAGCTAGTATTCACCTAAGGCCGGGCGCAAGTTGAGACGCAGCTTGGTGAGGTGAGGTGAAGCAGGATTACGCAGGGAAGCAGGATTCAATCAACTGCGTGCCAATGAGGGTGTTTAAACGAAAATGTGCGCGATGGCAATGTATATACAATCATAACTAAGTTCGGAATCTGATTTCGATGAATTCGAAGACCAAGTAATTTCAACATTACTTCGTGAAAAGCTTCCGAAAAGCAATTATCTAAAGAAATGAAAGACGCACGGAGAATTTATTCTCAAGAATGAATTTTCTAATGAAAAATATAGAAATTATTACCGTGTAAACTATTTCGCGGGATAGGTAAGTTGTGGAGTGCTCTTTTGGTATTCTTGCTTCGCGTTTTCGTTCACCTTTTGAATGTATAGTAAGCACTGTAGTAAAAATTGCAAAAGCATCTTGCGTACTGCACAACTATTTGAGAAATTCTGCAGTATTGCAAACTGGAGGTGATATCACCGAACAGGATTTGCCTCAGTACCAATTACATCCACTGCATCAAACCAATGCACGAAGTGAGCGTTTTGGATTCGTCAAAAGTTCACGGAATACTTTAACTCACCCGGAGGTTCAGTTCCTTGGCAGAGAGATTGCGTTGTTGAATGGAAAATGCTGAGAATGTATAATAATTAAAATATAAAAATTAATCTTTAAAGCATTTTATATTTATACTTTTTAATAAATATAATACATATTTTAATGCTTATTTTTTTAATGTTGTAACACCTTTCTTTTCTCAATCCTTTAAATTTAAATTAAAGTTACTTTTAAAATTCCGGTTAGATAAAGTTTCTTTCGAAAAAATTTTAATACCTACCTCCGAACGGAAAAACATGTTAAAGGGGAACGTAACTAATTGGTAGTAAATAAAATCATTCCGAGAAAATGCATCATTTCGAATCGTCTGTGCGGAACAAGGAGCAATGTTATTATTTTACTGTACATGATTATAAAATATTTGTAGAAGTTGAAATTAAAGTTCAAGATTACGTGTTCATTTTA
Organism: Dolomedes plantarius; assembly: GCA_907164885.2. NCBI lineage: Eukaryota > Metazoa > Arthropoda > Arachnida > Araneae > Dolomedidae > Dolomedes > Dolomedes plantarius. The sequence goes on along the minus strand of OU015493.1, from coordinate 86,734,051 downwards.
TTTTTAATTACAAATCTACATCTTTTCAACTAAATAATTCTTGTCATTTATTATACTAACTATGACACACATCTGTATAGAAAATAAAGAAATATACCTACAAAGCAGTTTTATTTTCGCCGAAAATCTGCTGTCTATAAAATGTTATCTAAAACAAGTAAAAGGTGCAGCGGAAATCGGTAGTGGTCCAAAAGGATGAATTTACATGAGAGCAAATTGAATACATTGTAAGCAAACTAATTCAAGAAACACTTTTAATTGAAAAGAGCAACCGTTTTCCCATGTACACTTCAAATAAATTAATCTTAAGTAAAAATATTATAAAAACTTAGCAGATTTCATTCCAATTTCTTGGGCTATTTCTTCCCAAATCAACAATTTTAGTCAGCATGTGACGTAACGTATAGTACTGTTCTCCCTCGAATTGCCTATATTAATTTTTCCTCCATCGTGGACTTCACTTTCAACGCAAGGTTTCACTCGCAGGTCTTAGTCACTAGTGACAAACTGCGGCACGAGCACAAACCTTCGCAGCTCACGGGCGCTCTGAAACTGCGTCACCGGACCCTGCGTTCGAACTTCCGGTGTAGTATTCACTTCTTTGTTTCACAGAATCTCACGGTGAGTCACCTCACCCCACCTCACCAAGCTGCGTCTCAACTGGCGCCCGGCCTAAAAGATGCTGTAAAGAAGCGTGGGTAAATACTATGAAGTACAAACTCCCCATTTATGCTAAGGTGACCAGACGTCCCGCTTTTGGCGGGACAGTCCCGATTTTTCACAATTTGTCCCGATTTTTGGAAAGAATGCACGGCAAGCTAGGGAACGGCGGGAGAACGGGAAGGGAATAAACGGTTTTCGGCAGCCATATGGCTATTTAGCCAGGATATGAGTTTTATATTATTTTTGTTATTTTTATAATGTTAAACTTTAAACCTTAATCAAACATTATTGGTGTTGGTTGTGCAGCGCACATAATATATAGCGCCATTCAAACAGCTGTTCACTTGTTGCCCGTAAATGTGGAAAATATTGTTATTAAAATATATTCTTATTTCTATATATACACGGTGCGTGTTGAAATGCTTAAAGAATTTTGTGAAACTGCGGAAGTCAAATATCAGAAAATTCTTGGATACAGTAAAACGCGCTGGTTAGATCTTTTGCCTGTCGAAAGAAATTTGAAAATATACGATCCTTTGAAATCCTACTTTCTATCACAGGATAAATATCCTAGAATTTTAGAAGAGTTTTTTGAAAAAGAATCTTCAAAAATTTGACTAGAGTTTGTACACAATCAAGCAGCTCTTTTTCAAAATGCTATAAAACTTATTGAAGGGGACAAAATTTCGGTAATCGAAGTAGCAAATGAAGTTAATAATTTAAAATTTCAGTGTCAATAGCGATAAGAAAATAATTTTCTTCCGTTAACTATCCGTAATAGTATAAGCCAGCTAGAAGAACAAGGTGCAATAAATCGTGCAGATATCATGAATCACGTCAAAAAGTTCTATAGTAACTGCATAGATTATTTAGAAGAGTGGACGGTACATTACAATGATATTGAACATTTTCATTGGGTTACATTAAAACAAGAACTTAATTGGAATTATGTGCAAAAATCATTCGATTATATTACTCAAAATTTTCCATATAGTAATATTTCCGAAAATGATCTTTATAATGAGGTATCATTATTTAAAAACAATATTGATAAAGAAAAGGTTAAATCTTGGGCGTCAGCAAAAATCACAATAGAGAACAAATGGTTAGAAATACAGAGGCTGTTCACACATTTTTTAGACGATGTATATTGTATTCACAAAACTAAATTACATAAAATTCTTGTGTTTTAAATGTTCTATTTGACATCCCTTATTCTAAACTATCTTTCGACACCGCAACTTCCAGGATAATAATGCCTTTTGAAGTGTCAGAAGAGGTATTCTATCCCATTCCTCCTGAACAGCTTTCCAGAGTTCTGTAAGGGTTTTGGGACGACGTTTGGATAATGCAGATTTTAAAAGTCCGAAAGCACAAAAATCCATAGGTGATACATCGGGAGATTTAGTAGGGATATCAGTGAAGGGTATGGCCTTGATACCAGTTTTTTGTTCCATTTCTTTTAGGAAATTCATAGTGGATTTCGATGTGTGACTGCTAGCTTTGTCCTGATGGAGTCTCACAGATTGATGGCACTGTGGGTAAAGCGATGGTATTTCATTCAGAAAAATTTGCGATAAAATATGTTCCTGATAGTATTTGGAGTTAATCTTGACATTTTTTTCCACTCTCTTTATTTTTAACTTGCCATTATAAGTAGATCGCTCGGTCTGCGATCTCTCAGCTGCTCGCACATGAAGTTTACTTATCTCTTGATGGGATGAATGGCCGCTTCTTTTGATCAGCTCGGCTTTCAAAACGGCGTGAGATACATTCTTGTCAGGGTTGGCGATAATATCTCATACCACGGTGGCTGCTTCCAGTGGTAAGTGAGCTACGATGTAGTAAAATTTAGTTCTGCTTTCCGATATAGCTTTTGGAATGCCTAATTCAAATGTAGCTTCGCATATCAAGAACCATAAAGCAGGATCAGCAAAGTTGTTGCTCGGAATTTTTAACTGCTCCGATTTCTAGCGTCATATTTAGTTGAAGACCGATGACCATGTGTTCAGCAAAAAAATAATACTTCAATATAGGCAAAAATAAGTCCAGGCATCCGTTAATTTAGTTGTGCGTATTTAAAGGTCACCATTGTTACATGCTTAGATGCATAAATTAGACCGATGGAAGCAGATATCAAATTTAAAACTTTATTTTAGGAAAGGTAATGCTAGGTCTTTCGTCACCTACCGGTTGCAGATGTTTGAGCGAAGTGCTCGCATATATAAAAATTACTCGAGTCACAAGAGTGCAACGCCACCTATCGGTGTCGTGCACCATAAAATGACACTGAATGGTGTTGCCATCTATTGTACAGAAAATAAAATAAATTTAAATTAGGGAAAATAAGTTATTACTGCACACTTAATCTTAAAGAATGTCATAAATCGCGAGCATTTCTCTTTACTCATAGACTTTGTTAAGGGATCTTTGGCATCCATTGGGAATATAATAGAAAATAAAGACGTTTTATCCATGAAAATGCATAAAGGAATTTTTAAGAATAAACTTGAATTTAGAAGATTACGTAGCCATGAATATCTATCCCGCAAAATAGAGAAAATTAAAAAATTCATGAGAAATGAGAAAGGCATGCCAAAATCACGATATATAAAACTGTTTCCAAAGTTTTGTAGAAATACAAAAATGTAGGAAACAATTTTTTAGAAACATTTAACTTTAATTAAAATCCTTACTTAAATTTTTAACAATCCCCACCCCTGAAAAAATATTAATGAATTTTTAAAAATTTAAAATATTAGAATATACCAAAAATTTTTAATATAGAAATATATCAAAGATACCAATTTTTTTCCCAACAATTTCTCTCATTATATTACACTTTAATTAGCATCAATCGCCTAGCACTGCCACTTGAAAACGTTTTGTTCTGAAAAGTAAAGCTTTACAATGGGAAAAGATCTTTGAAATGTACAAATAAAGAATTAAAAACACCTGACGTTCAGATGGTTATCAAAATAATGGAAACACTAAGAAACATCATGAAAACCTTTATTAATACGTGGCAGGATCACCTTTGTCATGTAATACCACCTGATTCACCTTGGAATTGGATTATACAAGTCATAAATAGTGGTTAAGACTATATTATACCATTCTTCAGGGAAAAATCATGAAAGTTCCTGTAGAAATGCTGTGGTGGATATCATACCTTTATCTATCCGCTTATACAGATCACAGTGTTTGGATGATTTATAGTCGGGGAGTTTGTACAGGGCAAGATAATATATTTGACTTCTTTTTCCTGCTATTCAAACCAATACTTGATAGATTTAGCTGTATGTGTTGGGGACCTCTAGCGGTTCAACCTATCGAGATGAGATTTCAGATGTATGAGCTCGGGATTCTGAGAACGGCAACACAGTGACGCTGACGGTTACGGTTATAGGTATAGAAACTCGAAATTTTAAAATGGCAACGCCCACTTTTTCCTATCGCAAAATGCTCAGCGCATGCGAAAACCCTAAAAAGCGTTGGAACGGTACATGTATCACAAAAAACGGACGCGTTATACACGCACAAAAAACAGCTCTGCGAATGGCTAACAAAAACACGATCCGAAAGCTTTTTATCGGTTTTCTACGCTCAATATCTGGTGAACGGCGTTCTGTGATTGGTTTCTAGCCTCTGTCATATGCAAATTTCCTCCGTGCACCCCGATCGTGTCTTTGTTGGCCGTTCGCAGAGCTGTTTTTGTGCGGGCATAACGTGTCCGTTTTTTGTGATACACGTACCGTTCCAACGCTTTTTAGGGTTTTCGCATGCGCTGAGCATTTTGCGACGGGAAAAAGTGGGCGTTGCCATTTGAAAATTTCGAGTTTCTACACCTATAACCGTAACCATGAGCGTTGCTGTGTTGCCGTTCTCACAATCCCGAGCTCATACCTCTTAATGACTATATCTTAAATCTCATCTCGATAGGTTGAACGGAACGGCCGCTAGACGTCCATATATCGGCAAAGTTTCTTTATGACCACCCGGTATTATATACTAAACATTCAAATTAACATGTGAGGAGAGCGGGATGAGAAATATCTAGCCACCACACTACAATCTGCCTAGCAAACCTATAAGCACATATTCGTTGTTATTTCATGTAATAATAGATATATTTTAATAGATTTTTGAACTCTGTATCTGATGGTAACCAAACTGTTTCATCCCATTTTCATGTCTGGAATTTCTCGGAGCATTAAACTTAATAATTTAGGATGAAATTATTTTGAATTACGGTCAACTAAAATTAATATAAGGGGGAAAATATTAATATTGCTTATCCATTATGGATCGTGTCGATAGCAGTAGTTTTATGGAGATCCCTACAAACCGAAACATATCAAATCTCTGCACGTTCTTATGATCTACTAGGACAAAATAATAACGATGGCTAAAGAACCTCGAGCCCTAATTATAATAAATTTGAAATGCTCATTAGTTTAATCCAGAACATAATTTTATTATCTTCGTTTATAGATATCTAATTTTCTAGCACAAACTTTTATACATCCCTATTGATTTCTCGTGAAAAAGTGCGACGATTCAGTGTTAATATATCTCATTAATTTTTCCTTTCTCCTCATTTTACAGGTGCTCGGTACAGATTGTTAGATGGGAAACTGAAATGTTTGTGGTGTCCACAAATTTTGGAGTTCAGCGTTTTACTGGCTCTTAGTTTCTGATTATCGTGTCAAGAAACTTCGTCATGTCAGAAGAGCAAATGTGTATTTCCAGCGTAAAAAGACCTTCAAAAGAACACTATTCCGTGGAGCAGAACCCTACTCAAGCCAAAGAGGAAGTTACTCCATGTGAGTCATGTAGAGTTAACCTAAATGTAACAAGATCCAGTGCACAGATTCCCCCTCGCACCGAAGAAATTTTCGAATGTAATTTACGTGAAGAAACCTTTTCACAGTTGGCCGCCTTAAATACGCATCCGTGCCGCATCCCTGGTAATACTCTCCGCACCCACACAGGAGAGAAACCTTTCACATGCACTGTATGTGGTAAGGGTTTTTCTGGACAGCGGGATTTAAAAACACATCTCCGCACCCACACTGGCGAGAAACCTTTCCCATGCACTGTGTGCGATAAAGGATTTTCTCGACAGCGAGATTTAGAAATACATCTCCGCACCCGGAGAAGAGAAAAACTTCTGGCATGCACTGTATGTGACAAACGATATTCTAAACCGAGTTATTTAAAAGACCATCTCCGAACCCACACAGGAGAGAAACCTTTTGCATGCACTGTATGTGACAAACGATTTTCTAAAACGAGTCAGTTAAAAAAGCATCTCCGCACCCACACAGGAGAGAAACCTTTTGCATGCACTGTATGTGAGAAACGATTTTCTGAAGAGTATAATTTAAAAACACATCTCCGCACCCACACAGGAGAGAAACCTTTCGCATGCACTGTATGTGAGAAACGATTTTCTCGACAGGGTCTTTTAAAAACACATCTCCTCACCCACACAGGAGAGAAACCTTTCGCATGCATTGTATGTGAGCAAAGATTTTTCCGAAAGGGTCATTTAAATAGACATCTCCTCACCCACACAGGAGAGAAACCTTTCGCATGCACTGTATGTGAGCAAAGATTTTCCCGAGAGGGTCATTTAAAAAGACATCTCCTCTCTCACACAGGAGAGCAACCTTTCGCATGCACTGTATGTGAGAAACGTTTTTCTGAAGAGGGTCATTTAAAAAGACATCTGCGTACCCACACAGGAGAGAAACCTTTCGCATGTATTGTATGTGAGCAAAGATTTTCCCGAAAGGGTCATTTAAAAAGACATCTCCTCACCCACACAGGAGAGAAACCTTTCGCATGCACTGTATGTGAGCAAAGATTTTTCCGAGAGGGTCATTTAAAAACACATTTCCGTACCCACATAGGAGAGAAACCTTTCGCGACCACTGTATAACAGGTTCATTTACAAACACATTTGCGCGCCCACACGGGAGAGAAACATTTCGTATGCATTGTATGTGAGAAAAGATTTTCTGTACAGTTTTTTCTAATGCGGAATCACTTGTTAAGCATTCTCCTATACTACGCCGCAGTTTACTGTCCATTTTATTATGGGGGCACCATATAGGCGGACAGCATTACCCCCTACGAAGGAACGGTACAAACGGAGACATTTTTCGTGGCGCGACGCAGGGATTCGATCCGAGCACCCTCAGCACCGTCTGTACAGTTTTAATACATACATCTCGGTATTCACACAGGAGAGAAACTTTTGGAATGCACTGTATGTTTGAAAATGTTTTCTTTATAGTGGAATGTGAAAACGCATCTCCATATCCATGGAGGAGAGACTTTTGGTCTGTACTATATGGGAAAGAAGGTTTTCCGAACTTGATTTAAAAAAACATGTTCGTGCCTATAGAGAAGAGAAACCTCGATGTCACTATGTGTGAGAAAAGATTTTCTGCAGAGGGTAATTTAAGAAAAGTTCTTTCATCTGCAGGTTATAAGAGATAGGTTTATGGCTTGTGAACAGATTTAAAGGGCATCTTATCCATTCAGGTATGTAACCAACTTTCTACTATGGTATGAAATGGGATTTTTTTGGCGCAACTTAATATATTTGTCCCACCGTGGGGAAGATGTCCTTTAAAGTCAGATTCAATGTAAGGTTTGACTTAGGTGTTTTTTAAGAAGGTATCGCATGTAATGATATTTTGGAATTAATTTAGTGTGTTATGACAATTTTTCTTTTGAAATTTTTTTTAATGCAATATCGGTCATGAGCTACGGAACTTGATTGGATACTTGATCCACCGAAGCGATGAAGTGTAAACAAATTATTGCCATTGATAAATATTTTTAGTGTCATATAATGTTCCTTAAAAATATTGAGAGTTTCATTACACCTGTTTATATTGCAGGAAATGATGCCATGAAATGTCAGTTATACAATACTTCTAGTTTTTGTTTTTGCGTAATTCCGAAATTTAATATTAATTTTCAAGATTTTACTTTTTTATCTACGTCTGCTGTGTTCTGTAAATGAGGAAATAAATATGTATAATGATATATAAATAAATATTTTATGGCTCCATATTGAGACTGAATTCATTTTCGCTTTTTTCTCTCTTTTAATTATTTTAAATTAATTTAGCTTCTATTATTTTATTAGAAGTTATTTTTTTCTATTTGAAGCCAAAGTAATATTTAACGCACGGAGCATTTCATTATACTTTTATATAAAACTAGCTTTATATACCCGGCGTTGCATGGGTGTACCCTTAATAAGGCTTACTTGTATATTTTGAAAACTTGTATTTTATGCCAATATCCCTCCCTACTTTTCAGCACCCTATCAGCATATTATAATCACCTCCCCCCCCCCCCTCCAATGCTGATGTCAGCATTAAAATGTTTCTTTCAATTTTGATATTCCGCTGATTCCGGCCCTTTTAGGAGTTTGAGGGCTTCCCCGTAAACCCCTGTTAGAATCACCGGTTTCATAAACAAATAATTACCTGACATTGGCCAGGATATTAAAATTGAATGGAGTTAACCCGAGCTCTAGATGCATATGTACAAACAACCGAAATATCTACAATCCACACACACACCCCTTTTCATGCTTCATTTCATTAAGGTTGATCTCTCTCTTTTCCCCAAACATCAATTTGGTGTTCAAAAAATATATAAAAAATACAAATCGGATTGTTTCTAGCAAATTAGGGGGGGATTGCATTTTAAATTTGAACAAAATTCTTAAAATGTCAAATGCATACAAAGCAAAATACAATGAATTAAAAATATTGCTAAACAATTTATATAAAAATAAGTATAACGTTAAAATTAAAAAAACAGTCCGACTTTTAACCAATGTGCTTTTACGTGCCACCTACTGTCAAATCCAAATTCATAACTTTGAACCAACCACTGACATCAGTGAAGTCACATTGCTGCCATCTGGCGATTACGTGAGCAGACAAAGAGTGTGGACTTTATAAAAATGGATTTTTTTTCTTCATGAAATATTAGGAAATTTGATTTTCCTGACATATCTTTACAAATTTTTAATGGGGGGAGAATTTTGAAAAATTCTAAATTTTGTTTTTAGGCAACCTTTGTAACCCTAATCGGAAATCTGTCATTTAGAGTTTGTCATATTTATGGAAAAAAATATTATCTTTCCCCTCCTGAATTTGGAAAATCCTGAAATTGGTTTTTTGGTATTCCTGTTCTTTACATTTTTAAGCAAGAATCGTATGGATATCTGTTTTTCCCTGAGATATGAAAGAATACTAAAAAACACGTTTTCCCCCTCCCCCCTTGGGGGTGTGAATTTTGAAAAATTGCTTCTTAAATGACGCCTTCAGTACAAAAGGAATATGCTCCTAAAATTTGATATCTGTCTCCAATAGTTTTTGCTGGGGGTTGATACGTGTATAGATGTATAATTCACAAAATGCCACCCGGTCGTGGGACCATTAGCGCGTGAAACTGAAGACCGGTCACTACATAGCAAAACCTGTATACACAGCCTAGGGTTGATTTCCTATGTTCGGTGAATAGTGTCATTATTGAGGGCGTGGGCGCCGGACGGACAGTACAGCTCTGCCGACCAATTGGGCAACCCGGGGCCCTTGTATGGATGTATAAGTCAGGACTTCTTTCTTTATATACTACTAGCGGCCCGTCCCGACTTTGTTCGGGTTGAACAAAATATTATACCAATAAATTTCCAGTTGATAGCCAATAAATTGTAAATCTTTTTTTACCTTAATAATAACCTAAATAATACTTTAAATTAATTTTATGTTAGTTAATAATTAAAATTAATTTTTTAAAAGGAAAAGGCGTGCCGGAGAACGGCTAGGTTCGAACCGCTAGCGTCAGAACAGAAGCCCACCGCGATAGCACCACGCTAAGGATCGTTGAAGACTTCGGCACAAAAAGCGGTAGAGTACAGTAGCGGTAACATTGGAGATTGTTAGGATTAAGCCCCTAACTTTATTTCTACTGATTAGATATACATAATATATAGCATATGTCCATCTGGAATAATGTACCTTTCAAACAGTGAAAGAATTTTTCAAATAGGTACAGTGGTTCTGAAGATTACCCTCCACGTACAAAATCACTCTCTCTTTATATATAAGTATAGATATAGATATCGTTTCAGATTTTTATGTATGAAATGCATAATTTTAATTTTGAATTAAGTCTTGAAAAATGAGTTTTTAAATTGCACCAAATCTCGTCTATCGAATAATGGACTCTTTGCTGAGCCTTGCAACATATTTAGAGAGGAAATGTTATAATATGCTTTCACTCTGAGACGTTGTTACAATTTGTTAGACAGCTGACTTATGCGCTAAATTTTGTGTCTTAATCAAATTAAGTTTAATCTTGTACGATAAAACATGAGTGTATCTAAAATTCATAAGAATATGGAGGCATCAGTTAAATTTATTTTGCATAACGTCGTCTAAAGGAAAATACTAACTGCTTTGTAGGAATTCATAAATTTTAAGAATATCATTTCGAAATTACAGTTCGACACGTTTCATGGTAAAACTTCTATGTTTGTAAACGCTCTAAATGAATGTTTTTGAAACAACCCATGCAAACAAAATGTGAATAACAGGTGAATATTCGGTATAAAAAGAGAAATTGACGAAATGATACATTTAAGTGAAGTAGAAGAGGATTCATTAATAGAACTTTTATTCCGAAATTTGGGAGGAGTTTTCATTTTTATTCATTTTCGTAGCCAAAGATTTTTAGAAAACTCTTTTAAGATAGGATTTTGCTTTCTGAGATTCTCTCCCACCACTGGCATGGTTTCGTGGTCAGGAGGGGGAGGGTCGATCCCTATTACGCCATGCAGACAATACGGCGTTCGTCTCGTGTGGAGATGAAACAAAATTTCATGATGGAAAAATGTAGTGAAAAGTAGATGTGCGGCGAACACTCTGACTCAGTTGAATAAAATTATTAATAACTAGCCGGTCGGTTTAGGGACCCGCTCCCTAAAGCAATCATTGTCAGAGAATGGAAACACTAAAAAACAACGAATAAAGTTAATTAAATTTTGTGGTGCAACAATAAATATGTGTTACACTCAATTCAGCGCATGCTGTATCAGTCTCGTGGTGCCATCTAGCGGACCTGAGCGCAAATAGAATCAAATATTGCATGAAAAATTGAATCAATTAATTTGAAGTATGTATAATGTTTTTAAACCATCTTAATATTATTAAGAGAAGTAATAAGATTTTAATAAAATCTATTTCTTTTATAATAGAAATGTTTTTTCTGTGTTTTAATTGCATAATCACGCTGTGAAAGAATCACGCTTTGGATCTTTTATTTCTTGTCTTTTATTGCATGACCTAGTCTTGCTTGTCTTTTATTGTATAACCCAGGAAAAACAATCCCTTGTAGAATTATATTTCTTCCATATAATTCTTATATTCATTTAACATTTTAATTTTTATTAAACAATTCTGTGATTATTTGAATAGCAGTTCAGTATTAAAAAAACCTAATGTTTAAGTATTAACTTGTATAACCTAGTTAAATATTTATCTAATAAAATGACACCAGAGGAAGTCGTTCTTTTCAATTGCTTTATTAGTTTCATTTAATTTCATTATAAAGCACTCAATTGTAATCAGAACCGAAAGCTGGCGCCACGGCCTAAATCCTCCCGTGATGAAGAATTATATTTCTTCCATATAATTCTTATATGCATTTAACATCTTAATTTTTATTAAACAATTCTGTGATTATTTCAAAAGCAGTTCAGTATTAAAAAAACCTAATGTTTAAGTATTACCTTGTATAACCTAGTTAAATATTTATCTAATAAAATGACACCAGAGGAAGTCGTTCTTTTCAATTGCTGTATTAGTTTCATTTAATTTCTTAATAAAGCACTCAATTGTAATCAGAACCGAAAGATGGCGCCACGGCCTAAACCCTTCCGTGATGATCTCAAGATTAGAATCCAAATGAAGTAACAGATTAAGTGTACGCAGAAAAAATTATCAGTTTTAAAGCTCTTTCCAAATATGTAACATTTATGTACTTTCATGAAAAAAAATACCATTTTCAAATATTTTCAAATATGGCAGAAAGACGGCTGAGAGGCTCTTCCATTTCTGGACTCGCCCTTCAAAAATTGTTCGTTTTTTATTAATTAAAAATTAACGGTAATAAAATTTAAAATTCGGGCTTCGAGGTGCACTTTCCCATAGTTTGCACTACCCGTGTGCCAAATTTCATGGCTGTAAGTTTCATAGATTCGTCTGGAGGCCGCACACACACACGCAAACATTCGCATTTATTAATATAGATTAAAAAAACTTTTATTTTTGCAGGCTGAGAATGCAATTGAGGGAGAATGTGAGGGGTTAGATTCACGACTTCTGATTCCTTCAGCTCGCCAGAATGATCTGATACAGGCCAGAGGCGAGAGTTGGATCTGCTGTTCTCAGAGACGGTTATAAATATTCGTAGTAGAACATTTTCGCAACTTAAAACAAAATGAACTTACTGCGGTTACAATGTGCCCAAGTTTTTCTGTCTATCAGTGGCTCTTCAGACAAAATTCCTTCAGCCGTCTCTTGCGATTGGAGTTATCGATTATCCCCATGGAAACGAATTTGATGACAACTACCATGTTTACTTTCTGTGCTCTGATCAGTGACGTACCTAGACCATTTGGGGCCCGTGGCTGATTTATTTTTGAGACCCCACCAAAAAACGGCAATTTTAACTTTTTCTAATGACAGATAGCCTTTCCTTGCCTTAATCAGACAGTCTTCACAGGCTATTGACCTGTGGAGAGAAAAAATAGAATAAAGGAATGAACCCGTGCAGTACGAGAGGAGCAATGATCATTACTGTTTAAGTATTAAATTGTAAAATGTTACGTCAAGGCTTGCGTTCGAGCAATCGAACCAATGACGTTCCACACGGTACAGCTCCGCGACCAACGTTCTAACCTCCTGAGCCATGATCTTTCTAACTTACTGTTCGGTACAAGATTAAAATTCATTGTACGGCGCTCGTTTTCGTTGTATGAATTTTTTCTCTGGCCAAGGTGGACTGTAAAAGATTCGGTCGTTTGATTAATTAAAGCAATCATAGTTAAAGACAAAATGATTATTAAAAAGAAAAGGAGCCATTTTCGCCGCAAATACTTACATATAATATTCCGGTAGCTTCAACGATAACCAAAGAAATACTTCACTTTGTTCTACATTAAATTTATTGGTAATTCAACTTTAAAAAAATTTCACTTTTCACAAGGTAATATACATTTACAGTATAAGCATAAAAAAAATAGAATAAGAATACATAAAAAACTTTTCATGTTGAGGTGAATACACTAGTAGTTTTTTTTGGAACAAAAATAAAATAATTATAACTTTTTCAAAATAAGACATTTGTAAAGTCAACTCTAACAAAGCATCTTTTACGTGTGTGTATATATGTAATAATAATGCCCCACCTTTTTTACTTAACGCGTATTGTAAATTATCCTCTTTTCAATAAAGCTTTTTCAAATTGTGACCTAGAAATAATCGAATTTGCTAATTAGCCCCGGCAGAAGATTCTGGTTGCCGCTAGTATTGTTTGTGTGTGTATTGCTGGATCCGGGATGCATATTCTGAAAGACCCACGATTTGGGCACTCAATTGCCGGTTTGACGAAAGCATCAGTTTCGCCATCTGTTGACATATATAGGAATCTTTTTATTATAAGTTTTTTTTTTACTTCTACTACTTTTTTACTTCTTCTAATTCATTTATTTATTTTAACAAAATAAATAAATGAATAAATTGAAATAAGTATATTATTGAATTTTAAATTTACTTTCTTCAAATATCCACAATAATTTTAATTTTTAAAATTTTAATGTTAATTAGAAAATAAATGTATTTAATAAGCTTTAATTAAAAAAATTAAGTTGCATAAATTAAAAAATTTAAAGTTTTAAATTCCAATAATATAAATTTATTTTAACATATAATTTTAAATTAATCAAATTTTTAAAATATAAAAATTAATTTTAATTTGGTTACATTTTTATGCTAAATTATTGACGAAATGAGGGAATGATGCTGAGTATGAAGGAATGACAAATCTTTTGATCTTTCTTTGCTGTAGATTTTTCAATTCCTACTATTAGTTCACACTCTCTATATATATATCTTGTTCAAATTTTCAATCGTTAATAAAAGTACTTTTTATTCATCCACTCAAGTTCAAATACATTTTTTTAAACTTGTAGTGGATGACACTTGATGTTAATACAGTTTTTTCAAATATTAATTCATTAATTAAATTTAATTAATCAATTTTAGTTTTAGACTATATGTATCTTGTTCAAATTTTCAATCGTTAATAAAAGTACTTTTTATTCATCCACTCAAGTTCAAATACATTTTTTTAAACTTGTAGTCGATGGCACTTGATGTTAATACAGTTTTTTCAAATATTAATTCATTAATTAAATTTAATTAATCAATTTTAGTTTTAGACTATATGTATCTTGTTCAAATTTTCAATCGTTAATAAAAGTACTTTTTATTCATCCACTCAAGTTCAAATACATTTTTTTAAACTTGTAGTGGATGACACTTGCTGTTAATACAGTTTTTTTCAAATATTAATTCATTAATTAAATTTAATTGATCAATTTTAGTTTTAGACCTAGAGCGTCTCTTGCTCTTGAATAGTAATTTCCATCTTGTTACTGTGTAAACGGTAGCACTGTGGTATCACGGTTTTCTCCCGTCCTGTAGGTTGCGAGATCGAATCCCCAACCTGACGAACTTTTTCTCTCTCTTCCCCCCCCCCCCCTCTCCTAATCTCGCACAGTAGGCAAGGTTCTGGCAGGCAATCCTTTTTTTCAATTCCTACTATTAGTTCACACTCAAATTTTTTCTTTGTTGACCTAAGTAGGAATTGACTTTAAAATTTTTTTTTATATGTTACTTGTTTTTGTTTTATTTTCAGAATTCAATTGAAAATAAGAGCATTTGAAAATCTTTCACTGAAAGCAAGAAAGTAAATGAAAGTCTAGTACTGTATGTGCTGAAGTATATACAGTCTGATAAAAATGGTTCTATATCTTTTTCAAAACAAATATGATTGCTTTCAATTATACAAAACAAATACGATTACTTACGCATCTTAAATTTTCTTTTCTAATTTTCTAGGCTTTAAAGCATATTGTATTAAGTAATTTCGTGATTTCAAATCAGGAATACTGTATTCAATGCAATATTTTAACATGAACCCATACAGATCCCACTTTCAAACTTATACAATCATTTCAGTACTATATAAAGAATTATTAAAAAAAATTTGAAAATTTTTCAAGCGGCGCATTTTGAAAAATTCAAATTTTAAATTCAAATAAAATAAATTTTTCTAAGCCCTAATTGTGTTATATATCATTGAAAAAGGTCTTGGAAATTGCTTTAAAATGCCACCAATCTTAGCTCTCTAGCTCTTATTGTTGAAATTTTTTTGGATAATTCAATTAAAACACAAGGAGTGCGGTAACGAAGAAGTGAAAACATTCTTTCACTTCTGAATGTATTTGATTTCGTAATGTCTGAATGATTATATTTGGATGTAAATATATTTATACATAGCATATTTATACATGTATATAGCGTAATACATGAATATATAATACATTTATATTAAATTGAAATAGATTGAATTTTATTGTTAAATTTGAATTTATTCTTATTTATTGAAATAGACTGCAAAAATTTTTTGCACTTGAGTAATTTGTATGATTTTTTAATCTGATTTTCTTTAATTTTAGTGACGCTATCTACTGGAAAAATAAACTAATAACATAGGTTTATAATTTAATCATCTTTCCTTTTTTCGTTGGCTTTGCAAAATATGAAGTAACAAATTTAGCATTTTCAAATTATTAATTAATAAATAAGTAAAAATTATTGTGGATATTTGAAGAAAGTAAATTTAAAATTCAATAATATACTTATTTCAATTTATTCATTTATTTATTTTGTTAAAATCTCTTTAAATCTTGTGTTATATATGTAATTCAGATTTTAAAACATACTAAATTGCGTAGAAGTAAAAAAAAAAAACTTATAATAAAAAGATTCCTATATATGTCAACAGATGGCGAAACTGATGCTTTCGTCAAACCGGCAATTGAGTGCCCAAATCGTGG
Organism: Dolomedes plantarius; assembly: GCA_907164885.2. Classification (NCBI taxonomy): domain Eukaryota; kingdom Metazoa; phylum Arthropoda; class Arachnida; order Araneae; family Dolomedidae; genus Dolomedes; species Dolomedes plantarius. The sequence continues at coordinate 86,718,162 of OU015493.1, read as the reverse complement.
GTCTTTCAGAATATGCATCCGGGATGTCTTTCGTTATGCGGAATAATATAAATAATGTGTATCGCATCAGTGTTGTGCGTGTTCAACAATGACTCCTCTCTGTGGTTTTTCCTCCCCGATGTGTTTTGGCTCTCCTGGAATAGTAGTCTTCTCGTCACTCGGTGTTTCGACTGCAACATGTTTGTTTACCATCTCCTGTACATAGTTTAAAGTTAAAGTTTTATCTTCATTACTTAAATTTACTTACACACACACACACACACATTATATATATATATATATATATATATATATATATATATATATATATATATATATATATATATACAGAGGCTGTTCACACACTTTTTAGACGATTTTGGTAAGCGGTAATAAAAAATCGTTTGCTGCAAAAGAAATAATTGCAATTGCACTATGTTTTTAAAATTCAAAATTATCGTCTGCGGCTTGAAAGTTTTGTTTTTATTCAAAATGGCGTTTCTAACAAAGCAGTGGTTCGAAGGCTACATTTATGCTCTTTCCGAAGAGAAATATGCATACTCCGTTATCCAAAAACGATGTGAGAGTCATGGTTTTGTGATATCTAAAGCGTCGATAGGTAATATCGTCAACAAGAAAGGAAAAAAACGTCAAATTGGAGCCTCAAGTGGGACAAAAATTCCAAACAAGTGTCCAAGGAAAAAACGGACATCTTCGACTATTGCAAAGGTACGTTGTTTAATGTTAAAAGAAAATCCCCCTAGTCAAAGGACAGTTGCAAAATCATTAAAATGCTCGGTGTCCACTGTAAACAAAATGATAAACGTTGATTTAAATCTTAAGAAAGCGATAAAACGCAATGTGCATCGTCTTCTTCCAAATCATATCGCTGAACGCAGGACACGCTGCAGAATTCTATATGAGAAACACTTATCCAAAGAAAAATGGAAAACAATTGTCACAATAGATGAATCATGGGTGTATTTAAATGATTGCAACAAAAAAAGAGCCTTTTATTATCATAAAAGGGGAGAAAAAAAATTTAAGTACATGTTTCAAAGAATAGAAAGAAAGTTTTTCTAAGGGATTCATGATTGTTGCTGGTTTTTCTTATAATGGCAAGTTAAAAATAAAGAGAGTGGAAAAATGTCAAGATTAACTCCAAATACTATCAGGAACATATTTTATCGCCAATGTTTCTGAATGAAATACCATCGCTTTACCCACAGTGCCATCAATCTGTGAGACTCCATCAGGACAAAGCTAGCAGTCACACATCAAAATCCACTGTAAATTTCCTAAAAGAAATGGAACAAAAAACTGGTATCAAGGCCATACCCTTCACTGATATCCCTACTAAATCTCCCGATGTATCACCTTTGGATTTTTGTGCTTTCGGACTTTTAAAATCTGCATTATCCAAACGTCGTCCCAAAATCCTTACAGGACTCTGGAAAGCTGTTCAGGAGGAATGGGATAGAATACCTCTTCTGACACTTCAAAAGGTATTATTATCTTTGAAATTGCGGTGTCGAAAGATAGTTCAGAATAAGGGATGTTAAATAGAACATTTAAAACACAAGAATTGTATGTAATTTAGTTTTGTGAATACAATATACATCGTCTAAAAAATGTATGAACAGCCTCTGTATATATATATATATATATATATATATATATATATATATATATATATATATATATATATATATATATATATATATATATATATATATATATATATATATATATATATATATATATATAAATATATCTAATATATAAAAATGAATGTTTGTATCTCTGTAATTGTATAGAAATCCACAGTTTAGGAGCAACGATCGTGAAATTTTACATACAGGCGTCTTTAAAAACAGCCGAGGGTCTGAAGAACTTCAAAAATCGAAATTAATTACCGTTGATTTTTAATTAATAAAAAACCACAATTTTGAAACTAAATGTAAGCTGTTACGCTTTGTGGAATCACCCCTCTGAATATGACGTCCACGTTAGGGTTAGCTGGCAAATAGCGAGCGAAAAGATAAAAATAGATAAAATCAAAAAGTTTCAAGTTATATATTAAACCAGAATTATAAATGAAAATAATAATCTTTCAAGTCAGATTTTATACTTTAAGACATTTCGATTAACGATCGTCGTTTATTTTCGCCGCGTTATTTTGTAAACAAACGTTCTCTGTTGCCATTTTCATTTCAGACATTTCTTATTGAAATGATGTAATGCGTAGTAAATGCGTTAAATATTTCTTATCTAAAATTTATATTTTCAAAAATTTCAGTGAAATTAACATCGTCTTCAGATTATAAACAGACGTTATTTGTTGCTATTTTCATTTTAGAAATTTCTTATTAAAATGATGGAATTCTCCGATATATTTCCATAGTGGAGATTTAGACACATTACAGAATTTAAAAAAAAACCTTTTGTGTAATTTATATATTTGTGTGTGTTTAATTATTTCAAGTGACTCTAAAGTGGGCGTGGCATTTTTTCCACTAGCGTAAAAAATCAGAACAATATTGAATTATTTAATTTTTTTTGCTCATCAGACGACAGTAGCAGCTAGTGGCAATAGTTACACAAGTTGGAATTTGAAACATTGTTTTGTTGTTTCCTAAAAGAAGCAATAATCCGTTACTGTATTTTATATTGTTCTTAATTTTATAATTCACGATGTACTTTTAAAAGCATAAAAATTAGTATATCTTAACTAAAAAGAATCAGTCTAAACTTAAGCACAGTTTTGCGATATATTTACGGTTAACTATGTTTGTGTTTAGCTATTCCATTTGTTTGTTTTAAAAAATGATTTTTTAAAGGTTTTTTTTGGTGCTTTATGGTAAAATAGCACTTAAAAATTTAAAAAAAAAGGAACAAAAACTTACCTGTAAATAGCATACTTTTTCTACAAATTGGTCAATTTGAAGTAATTTTTATGGAAATTTAGCTAAAATGCCTATAACTGCATAAAAATCTTAATGCTATTATTTTAATTTCCTTCTCACACATGATACATATGACAGTTATATTCAAAATGACCTACAATATTAAGAGAAAATTTTAAAATGCAAAAATAATACACGCAATTTTATGTTCCAATATGAAAATTTTCCCCGATTCGTCATTCCTTTCCTTATAAAAACAGCCCCAAATAAAAAACTATTTATTATACACCAATTATTGTGCCTCATTTCATTAACAATAGCATCTAAAACATTTTCTGAAAATTTTATCAAATTATATACATTATTATGTGAGATATCATGATAACCGTAGAGATTTGTGCTAAAAAACATAATTCTGAGAAACACACATTTTTGAACTCTCTGTGGCCATCTGGAGTACCGCCACATATATTGGAATTAAAGATTGGTGCACCTATTATGCTTCTTAGGAATTTGGATCCACCTTCATGATTATGTATAAAGAAATTGATGAAGAACTTTATAGAAGCGACTATAATAAGTGGACAAGCCGCAGACAAAGATTACTGTCATATGTATCATGTGTGAGAAGGAAATTAAAATAGTAGCAATATAATTTTGTTCAGAGTTATATGCATTTTAGCTAAATTTCAATAAAAATTACTTCAAATTGACCAATTTATAAAAAAAAAGTATGCTATTTACAGGTAGGTTTTTGTTCCTTATATTAATTTTTAAGTGCTATTTTACCATAAAAGACCAAAAAAATCTTTAAAAAATTATTTTTTTTTAAAAATTGACTCCGAACGTAGAATATTAATCTGAAATTCCTATCACTCTCCACAAAATCCTAATGTTAATATTTTAATTTCCTTCTCACACATGATACATATGACAGTTATCTTCAAAATGGCCTACAATCTAAGAGAAAATTTTAAAATGCAAAAATAATACATGCAACGTTTAGCTTCATCTCTATATTTTGACCCTTTCAACATAAGGATTATATTAATGAATGTGTGAAAAATAACATGTTTGGTTATTTTAGTTGTTTGAAAACAACTGATCTGGCATTTATGGCGCGTGGAACTCAATTGCAGATTTCTATTAATTTTTTTGTTTGTCAATGCCTTCTAGCTATACTTTAATATTTTTGCTACAAAATCTTGCATTTATGCAGACATTTATTATGCAGATATTAATTATGGAGATGTTTATTGCTACAGAATCATGCATTTATGGTGTGTGGAACCCTAATTGCAGATTTTTATTAATTTTTACGTTTGTCACGGTCTTTTACCTATATTTTAATACAGGGGTGTCCAGCCCTCGGGCTTCATGCGGCCCAAAGCAAGTGTTAGTGAGGCCCAGAGTGTTAGTGAGAGAGAGCTCAAAACGAAAAAAAAAAACTAATAGCCTGCCTTGATATAAAAAGTAATGCAGAAAAGAAAAAAAATGGACCATGTTATGCAAATCATCTTCAAAATGGTGAATTTTATGAAGGCTTGGGGATTGATTCATAGCCAGTTTCAGGAATTTCTTAAAAGCTTGGATGCTGAAAATGGCAATACTTTTAAGAAATAAGGTAGCTCAGTGGAGAAAATATTAAAAAGGTTTTATAGCCTACTTGATGATATCAAATTGTTTATGACATTGAAAAGTAATCTGTGCCAGAACTTTATAACTGGCTTGCAGATTTAGCAGATTTTGATAGATCTGAATGCCCATTTAAATGACTCAAACACCCGTCACTTCATGGATTTTACTTCAGTGCAATATCCATGAAGTTGAAATTATGGCAAGCCAAATGAAATGTTAAAAATTTTTTGCGTTTCGAGACGCTGACCAAGCACAATTCTAAAAATGTTATAAAATACGCAGCCCTACTTTCCGATTTAGTACAAGAATTTAAAATTGATTTCAGGACTTCGGGGAAAATAAACAATTTTTGTTTTTGCATGTTTTCTATTCTATTTACAGTCGATATAGATATAATGCTAGCAAATTGTCAAATGGAATGCATAGAGTTGCAATCTGACATCTAACTTAATGAGAAATTCAATCGAGTCTCTTTGTTGTACTCATAAATCATACCTGCCCAGATATAAATATCCTTCACTGCATAGTCAAGCGTTATTCTGGTCATCAACGTTTGGAAGCACATACATCTGAGAACAACTATTTTCAAGAGTGAAGCACACTAAGAGTCAAATTCGAACCAAAATTTATTCGTTGTTTTTTAGTATTGATGTGTATGACATTTCCCATCCCTTTTTTATACTATGTTTAATTTTTCATGCAGAGTTCACAAGGCAAAAGACAATTTTACTTTTCAGCTTTTAGTGATGAAAGGCTGAATCTATCTAAATTCTGAGATGTGTATAACATTTCAGATGTTTTTTTCCTATGTTATTTATACTGTGTTTAGTTTTTAAGTTGACTTTGGTTAACAAACATTCATATTGAACCCCGAATCAAGAAACGAGAAACATAGTTTATGAAGGTACTTCAGATAATATTTGGATCAGTTTAATTGAACAGAGATTTATATGGAGTTTAATAAGGACAGGATGTTTCTATTATTGCTACAGAATCTTGCATTTATGGTGCGTGTAGCCCAAACTGCAGATTTCTGTTAATTTTTTCATCAGTCAGTGCCTTTAACAAATACTTTAATACTTTATTTATATATTTTTTGGCTACAGAATCCTGCATTTATGGAGGTATTTATATGGACAATTAGACATTTTTACTTTTAAGCTTTTAGTGATTTATTATAAATGTATATATTTTATGATATTTATACTGTTATTAAATCTATGTTATTTATACTGTGTTTAGTTTTTAAATTACTTTTTGTTAACAAACATTAGACAATTTGACATTTTTAATTTAAACTTGAAAAATGAAAGGCTGAATCTACTAAAATTCTGAGATGTGTATAACATTTGACATGTTTTTTTTTAAATGTTATTTATGCTGTGTTTACTTTTTTAATCAATTTTGTTTAACAAACATTCGACAAATTGACATTTTTACTTTTCAGCTTTACTTTCCAAGAGACAATTTGACATTTTTTCCTTTTCAGCTTTTAATGGTTTATTATAAATGTATATATTTTATGTTTTACTTTTCAGCTTCTTTTGCTCCAAAGATGAAAGGTTAAATCTAGATGAATTCTGAGGAGTTAATTATAAATTTATATATTTTTATATTGGATTTTTTAAAAATTATTTGGGTGTATAACATTTCACATGCTTATTTTTCTATGTTATTTATACTGTGTTTAGTCTTTAAATTGATTTTGGTTAACAAACATTCGACAAATTGACATTTTTACTTTTCAGCTTTACTTTCCAAAAGACAATTTGACATTTTTCCTTTTCAGCTTTTAGTGGTTTATTATAAATGTATGTATATTTTATGTTTTACTTATCAGCTTCTTTTGCTCCAAACATAGAAGGTTAAATCTTGCTAAATTGTTTAGATTTTAAATTGATTTTGGATAACAAACATTCCACAATTTGACATTTTTACTTTACAGCTTTTAGTGGTACAATGATGAAAGACTGCATCTAACCAAAATACCGAGATATGTATAACATTTCACATGCTTTTTTTTTGGCTATGTAATTTATACTGTGTTAAGTTTTTAAATTGATTTTGGTTAACAAACATTCCACAATTTGCCTTTTTTACTTTACAGCTTTTAGTGGTACAATGATGAAAGACTGCATCTACCAAAATACTGAGATATGTATAAAATTTCACATGCTTTTTTTTGGCTATGTAATTTATACTGTGTTAAGTTTTTAAATTGATTTTGGTTAACAAACATTCCACAATTTGTCATTTTTACTTTACAACTTTTAGTGGTACAATGATGAAAGACTGCATCTACTAAAATACTGAGATATGTATAACATTTCACATGCTTTTTTTTAGCTAATTTATACTGTGTTAATTTTTTTAATTGATTTTGGTTAACAAACCTTCTTAAAATTCCGGGCAACGCCGGGTACTTCAGCTAGTTTATATATATATATATATATATATATATATATATATATATATATATATATATATATATATATATATATATATATATATATATATATATATATATATACACGTAATACATATATACAGTGATTTCCGCTTATAAGAATCACGTTTGTTATTACTGTTTTTGACTCTTATAAGCGGTTGATTCTTATATCCGAAATTTGAGTGTTCGGACAGCCACACACACACCTATATATACATATATTATATAATTTACCATAAAATACTCTTTAATTTACGTTAATTATCTTTTATTAAAATTATTTTTTATAATTTTAAAAATACAACTTCATTTTTAGACCTATAAGTAGATACACATGATTATAGTAAGAGAAGAAAAAAATCCAATATTTGTTACAACATACCTGCTTAACAGTTTTAGCATTTCAACTACAGGAAGGGAGCAAGAAAGTTTTCTATGGTAGTTTGACGTAATGAAGTTTTCAGGAGGCTGTTTATACCTCTTTGAATACTAATAGTCTCAAGGTTACGTTTCAAGGTTTGATAACGTGCTAAATCTACTATTGTCACGTTTGCCTAAGTGATATTGGACATTTCGCCAAAGATTTATGTGTTTCAGGATCCAGGAAGCCGCAACCAGGATATGGGAGGTGGGGAAAAGAGTCCTTATTTTTGTTTGTCAGTGGAGAAAAGTGAAATTGAACTCGGACTCGTAAAGATGTCCCCGGGTCAAGCTAATAGGACAGTGTTGTGCTGAGGCGCTTAAGGGGACACTATTATGTTATGTCTAACAAAGAAAGGGATGACTTTTATGACTATATTCCATACCATCTTATCAATCTTTCTTTAAAAAAAAGGAAAAAACTTCGTGCCTTTCGAGGGTTTAAATGGCTTTTTTTTTTGGAAAAATGGAAGGAAAGCGAAGAGTGTAAACTGATTCTTAAAACCGGTGGATTGATTCTTTAAAGCGAAAATTTTAACATGGAAATAAGACATTTTTTTTGTTTTCGCGATATTGATTCTTATAAACGGTTGATTCCTATAACCACTGATCACTATAAGCGGTGGTTTCTGTATATATATATATATATATATATATATATATATATATACTAGCTGTATACCCGGCTTTGCCCAGGTATTTATTAATCTCAATTTTTTAATTCACAGGAAAAGGAATGAATTCTACCTATAGTGTAAAATCTAAGTAATTTTATTTACGGGTATTTAAAAGTATATGTACAATATACAAATGAAAAAATAAAATTGCAAATTCACTCTATTATTTAACTCAAAACTTGATTATAAACAACACTTTAAGTTTCCTATAATCATCTCAGTGGCTCCGAAAACAATGGATTCGACACTACTCTCGGACATTTTGGACATTTCATTTACCCCTTTCCCCCCTCGTCCCCCAATGCTGATGGGGGGGCTGAACTTGCTGAACGGCATCAGTTGTGTCACTATTCGTCTCAGTGACCCCGAAAACTATGGATTCGACACTACTCCCGGTCATTTTGGACATTTTATCTATCCCCCCCAACAGTGATCGGGGTGTGCTGAGCTCTCACTTAAACGACATCGGGGGTGTCACTATTAATCTCAGCGACTCCAAAAACTATGGATTCGATACTACTCTCGGTCATTTTGGAGATTTTGTATTCCCCTTCTTCCCTCCTCACCCCCCCCCCCCTATGGAAATGAGGGGGGCTGAACTTGAACTTAAACGACATCAGGAGTGTAACTATTAATCTCAGCGACCCAAAAAACTATGGATTCGACACTACTCTCGGACATTTTGGAGATTTTATATTCCCCCCTATGATAATGGGGGCTGAACTTGCACTTAAACGACATTGGGAGTGTCACTATTAATCTCAGCGACCCCGACAACTATGGATTTGACACTACTCTCGGTCATTTTGGAGATTTTATATTCCCCTTATTCCCCCCTCACCCCTTATGGTAATGGGGGGGGGGTCTGAACTTGAACTTAAACGACATCAGGAGTGTCACTATTAATCTTAGCGACCCAAAAAACTATGGATTCGACACTACTCTCGGTCATTTTGGAGATTTCATATTCCCCCTTCTTCCCCCTCATCCCCTATGGTAATGGAGGGGCTGAACTTGCACTTAAACGACATCAGGAGTGTCACTATTAGTCTCAGCGACCCCGAAAACTATGGATTCGACACTACTCTCGGTCATTTTGGAGATTTTATATTCCCCCCTCGCCCCCCCCCTATTCTAATCGGGGCTGAACTTGCACTTAAACGACATCGGGAGTGTCACTATTAATCTCAACGACCCCGAAAATTATGGATTCGACAGTGATATCAGTCGTTTTCGATTATTTTTACATGTGCCCCCTGCCCCCCATAGGGGTGCTAAGGGTGTCTTATTGCGAATCTAAACCATTCTCGAATCAACTTAATCACACACACAAAATTTCATAAAAGTCAGTCCAGCCGTTTAGGAGGAGTTCAGTGACAAACACACGGACAGAAGAAATATGTATATATATATATATACTAGCGGACCCGACAGACGTTGTCCTGTTCAAACGTTGTAATTGTAGCTGAAGTACCCGGCGATGCCCGGAATTTTAAGAATATTTGTTAACCAAAATCAATTTCAAAACTAAACACAGTATAAGTAACACAGAAAAGATTTACCTTTTATCATTGGAGCAAAAAATTCTGAAAAGTAAAACATAAAATATATAAATTTATAATAAACCTATAAAAATCCATTAAAAAACTAAACGCAGTATAAATAACATAGAAAAAAAAGTATACGAAATGTTATACATATTAATAATATGAAAACCCAATTAAAAATGTATAAATGCATAATAAACTCCTCAGATTTCAGCTATATTCGGTATTTCATCATAAAAAAGCTGAAAAAAATAAAAATAAATAAAAATAATACTTTAAAAAAATTATAAAATATAATTAAAATTAAAAAATAATAAAATAAAATAAAATAATAATTAAAAAAATCATAAAATAAAATTAAAATTAAAAAATAATAAAATTAAATTAAAATTAAAAAATAATAAAATAAAATAAAATAATAATTAAAAAAATAATAAAATAAAAGCTGAAATAAAAAATCCTTAAAAAAATGCCCGAAATAACAGGTCTAGCAAAAGTTACACAACTCTGGATTCGAACACTGGTCGAGAGCACGGTACTTTCCGAATGGGCGACCTTCCGAACGCGCCACGCTTACACGGCGTTCTACTGAGTAAAGTGAAACATATTCGCTATTCGAAAGTTGTTGTGGGCTGGTGATTATAAATGTCAGAGGAGTTTTTAGTCAGAAATAAGTTAGCAGGATAGAATCTTAGTCTTTAGCTCTTCAATAGGCACAAAGATATAGGCGAGGGGGACTGCAGTAGCGATTAAAAAAGATCTCGTGTCACTTAGCGTGGTTGATTCGAATTTTCCATCGCGTGTCGAGAATATCAATATGCCGTTGGATCTGATCTATTTTAGAGTATAAAATCTGACTTCAAAGATTATTATTTTCATTTATTATTCTGGTTTAATATATGATTTGAAACTTTTTGATTTTCTTTATTTTTATCTTTTCGCTCGCTGTTTACTAACTAAACCTAACGTGGACGCCATTATCCAGAGGGGTGATTCCACAAACTGTAACAGTTTCCAATTACCGGACGCACCCCCTTATAAATTGTTGGATTTTTATTAATTAATTAAAAATATAAAAACATTTTCTATCGGATCAAATTGTGAATCTAAACCATTCTCGAATCAACTTAATCGCACACACAAAATTTCATAAAAATCAGTCCAGTCGTTTAGGAGGAGTTCAGTTACATACACACGGACAGAAGAAATATATATATAAGATATATATATATATATATATATATATATATATATATATATATATATATATATATATATATATATATATTTATGTGTGATAATATTACTAACTACCTATAATCGCCGATTCTGAGCTTTCTTTGTCATGGTAACCCCCCTTTCTTCTCTCCCCTGCTTTTCCACTCACTAACTTCCTCCGCCAATTCTGGCAACTTCTCTGACCAAATTCTATTTTTTTCGCGCTTCTACGAGGAGACGCTGGACTGACTCGAGGCGAATAAGATGTGTTGCTTTACTGTTTAATAAATTAGTTTGTTCCTGAAGCTGACTGTATTATTTTCCGGCCACGATGCATTACTTCATGAGATGACTCAATTCGGGTCATTTCATAAAGCCGGTTGGATGAAACCAGGTTTGGCGTTTGGAACAAGTTTCGATTTGGATCAAGTTAAAAGAAATCGTTCACAGTGGAATCTATAATTTGTCTTCATGGCTGAGTTTCGTTTCGGAACAAGTCATCAATGAAAGAAGAAAGCTACTCTGCTGTGATTTGATTAATCAGTGAAGATTTTTGTCATACCTCAAGGATGTGTTCCAAGTTTCAAGATTGTGAGGTTTTTTTTCCATTCTTCAAAAATTTCCATTTTTGCCATGATTTTCTGCATGTACGCCGAACGCTGTGCGGAAAATCAAAACAAGATTCAAAAATTTGTTCTACTACTTCTATGTGTAACATTCTTATAATCGGATTTTTCGCCATAATATTGTAATTCTTATAATATCTCAATCATTGAATTTCTTTTGTTTTCTAAAGTGATATAATTATGTTAATTATTATATTTGTATGTTGAAATAATTTAAGTATTTTCGTTTTAATATCTTATATTTGTAAAACAAAATAGCGACTGCTAAACCAAATCCCGAACTTGACGATTCTTTAAGAATCACGAGTAGTAAAACAGAACTAAATATTGTGGCTTTTGATTCTCCAATTGACCCAAATACTTATCCTCCACTTTATGAAGCAAGAACTTTAGCTAAAACCAGAACTCTTGAATACCACCAGAAAAATAAGACGAGATATGATACCAGATTTGAAGAATCTAAATTTCAACCTGGAGACTTAGTAATATATGAGGAATTCGAATACCCAAACACTAGAAAGTTGACCTCTCCTTATTCAGGACCTTTCCACATTATTAATAAATTATCTGAAGTTAATTATGAAATTGATAAAGAAAATTACCACACGAAAAAACCCACTGAAATTGTACATTCATCAAAATTGAAATTTTACTATTCACCTGAGAAGTTCCAACTACACCACGAATAAGTCACCAAAATGTAAATCATTCAGCTATCCTTAATCTTTCTATTTTAGCATTCCTGTCCTATCGCCATCCTAGTTAATTTTGAAGAAACTCCGAGATTGTAAGTGAAACTCGCATATTTTTTTTTTTTACTTTTGAAGCTTACTACATTTTATATGAAAAATACTATGTACTAGATAAATATTATTGATTTTTATACTGGGGTTTCCACTCACTTCCCTCCCTGTCTCTTCGCACTGTTCAAATGTTCCCTTTGAACAGTTGCCTTTCCCTCTCATGTTTGAGAAACTTGCCTGCCCCTTTTCATTTTGTGCAGTTTGCTCAACTTGAGTTTTAGGTTGGAAGCACTTTCCTTTGGTAAACGCTCACGAGGATGTACTCACAACAGGTCACATACCTCAAATTTATATTTGTATTGTCTTGAAATTTTTCTTCTTCACAATAATTGAATGTTAGTGTCAATTGTTGGAATTTATATTTGTGTTCGAATTTTTGCAACATCAGGTACCAGACATTTGGTATTGGTGTTGAAAGATAATTTTGATAGCATTTGGTAAATTTGTTCTACTAATTGTTGAAAGAACTTTTAATATTTTTGTGTACGTGATCAAAAGGAGTGAAGTCAATAACTAATGTCAAACGTAATAATAATACACAACAAAGAACATTATTTTTCTAAAAAGTGACTACAACCCAGGAGATCTCCAACAGAACTAAACATTATTCAACGACTAAGACTGTGAATAATAATTACTTTGTGTTTTTACAACTAGTTGAACTGTACCCGTCCAGGACTCTGAAAACTTTCAGACGGTGATACATATCAGGGACTGAGACCTGCACAATATATTTTTACTTGCATCTGTATTTTGGAACGTCTTTACATCTGTTGTTATTAGAGTCTTCATTTAAGTGTAACATTCCATTTTTATTTTACTCCAGCTATTTGTTTTTAAAATTATGCCATTTTTCATACTATTATGTCTTTCAATTGTACATTTTAACATAAAAATTTGTGAGTTTCGAACCAGCTTTAACCTAATATTCTAACAACTAATTTTCATGTTCTCACTATCTGGAGTGTCTTGGAGTCGACGGCCGCGGGTCCAATACATTTTAGATCGGGGGGGGGGGATATTCTGTGATAATATTACGAACTACCTGTAATCGCCCATTCTGAGCTTTCTCTGTCCTGGTAACCCCTCTTTCTTCTCTCCCTCGCCTTTCCACACACTAACTTCCTCAGCCAATTCTGCCAACCTCTCTGACCTAATTCTATTTTTTCGCGCTTCTACGAGGAGACGCTGGACTGACTCGAAGAGAATAAGATGTGTTGCTTTACTGTTTAATAAATTAGTTTGTTCCTGAAGCTGACTATATTATTTTCCGGCCACGATGCATTACTTCATGAGATGACCCAATTCGGGTCATTTCATATGTATATATATATATATATATATACAACGTGACAAAAAACAAACAAATAGCATTCGTGGCCATGCGCTAAAGCAGCCGTTAACCACGAAGCACGAATACAACACCTATCAAAATATGCAAATACTATAGCCATATGCATGACGCAGCCTAACAACTAAAACTCAAAGAATAAAACACAGGTGAATTAACACCCAAACGATAAAAACATAGGTGAATCAACACCCAAAAGACAAAATATTAAGTAATTAGACTGAAAAAAATTAAAAGACCGATCCTCTGTCTTTTCTTGGCTCTTCAGCCGTGGGCAAAGCAAAGAAAACTAATCAAAACACAAGTGGTTTCGCCATGGTGTCGTATTAAAAAAAGTTTATAATAAAATTAACATGGATAAATCAAATAGCAAAAAAACTGAGATTCCTATGACACTTTGTTCTTTTTTCTTCTAGGTGCTCCAAAACAACCCCTCAAAAAAGCAACATATATAGAGCGTTATAAAATAAATATGAGCACCACCTCCACGGGTCCACTTGTAGACCTGCAAATAAACGAAAAAACAGAAGTCATACTAGAATAAAATAAAATGAAAGGCTTCGTATCCAGGCTCCATAGCTCCTACAAAAGACCAGACGACTTAGAAACGATGAACACATCCGTCTTTCCCTTATATGCGTAAGCCAGTTCCCGTGCCGTCGTTCCACCACATACGTCAGCAGTCATCCTGTCCCAGGCGTCCAATGGCTTTACCCGCACCATTCATATTTTTTATTCGTAGAATTTATTATGCTGCATGGAATCAATAGTCTTGTTTAGTCTCAGTCTGGCACTTAAAGATTTCCATTTTTCCAAGTTCTCCAAATGCATATCAGAATTTTCATGTTGAGCTACTTTTCGATTCAATTTCCACCAAGATTTAAATCCTGTTATGAATTTTGATGTATCTGCCTCTTCTGCATAAGTGGAAAATAGCTTACAACACAAACAAAATAGACTTTTTTTGAAAGAGAATATACCATCCATTTTCTCTGCAATTTTTCGTTACAGAGTAAATGTTTATCAAACCATGTTGAACCTAAGTGACGAATTTCACCCTTTAGGTTCTCTCCTTGTGATAAATCAAAAGGGCCGTCTTTGTTTTGGAAAAACTCACTGCCTCGATTTAAAAAATTGGTTTTCATACCATCCGATAGAGATGTTTGTTGGCCCGTTACCTACATCCCCCAAAAAAGGAACTTTTTTTATTTCGTCTGAAATTTCAATATCAGGTTCTTCCGCTTCACCTTCTTCTTGAGGTAATGTTTCGTCTCCTTCTAGGCCTACGTATTCATTGGCACTCACTCAAAGAGGAAGAGTGTCCCCTAAGTTTTGCTAACTTATCTTGAAACTTTCTTTCTGTATTTGAGGTAGCATTGATTCCACAACAGATTCTAATTCCTCCAACCTCGCAAGCTAAAAGAAAATCTCACAAGCTAGAAGATTATTCTCGCAAGCTAGAAGAAAATCGGTAGACTCAGGCCATTTCTCGGGACTTAAACTCACTTCGTATTTCTCACTTAGCAGGTATAAATTTCCACCAAACATGAATCGGTGAGAATGTACTTCGCTTTCGAGTTTAAGATGGCCGCCGATTTTGTGTTGATTGTGTTCAAATGAAAGTACGTTCAACACTTTAGGTCCAGCGGTTTGGTCTGTGCGTTATCTGTCAGTTAGCCACGGAACTGTTTTATATCTATGTATATATAAAAGAGCTCATCTGTTTGTCCGCTATAGAATCCTAGACTGTTTCACCGACCAGGACTAAATTCGGCTCAGTTAATGTTTAGGACCTATTGCCTCCTAGTTGAGACAACGTAAGAACTTACTAATTTAACGGTATTTAACTAAAGAAAAGCTAATAATACAACTTATCAACACCAAACCATTTTATTTTTCAACTCAACTGCATTCTAAAGAGAAACTATGTATATAACTGTTTCCACACAATTATTTTTAACAATAATTACAAAAGTAACATTTAAAAATTATAAAAATTCACATTCACACTGACTGTATTCATCGCATTCAACGGACTGTATTTCATCGCATGGGAGACTAAGGGCCTGTTCACATAGGAGTCCGTTGCGTTGCGTTAAGGAAAAGATGACGTTGAGACGAAAATAAACCATTCATATTGCCTCCAAACGATGAGCAATGAAATTTTTAACGCCTATGATGGGTTTATTTTCGTCTCAACGTCATCTTTTCCTTCACGCAACGCCACGGACTCCTATGTGAACAGGCCCTTACAATGTATTTACCATCATACCAACCATGTAATATTAAGTTTTTGTAAAGGAGATATTTGTAACAATTACTCCAGGGAGAAAATTCGTAGTTTTTATGAATGGTATACGTACACCATCTGTTTTGTTCTTTATTTTTTGTTTAAAAAATGGGCTTTATGAATAAGTCACGTTTGTTTTGTTTCTGAACCTTTATTTGCCAGAGCTGGCATTATCCTTAATTTATGGACATGAGTGTATATGAAATGTAATCTTCGGTAGACGAAATGTTGTTGATGTTTTCACATCATTTACACTCCGATTCGGGTTCTGGCCCCGGTCTTCATTCTGTCCGGGAGCGACAACGTTCAGCGAATTCTTTACTTTAACTTTCCAAAATATAAGTTTTTCCGCATAACTCTCGATGGATTCAAATTCTCTCGTATAGACATCTCGAATCAATCATTAAAATGTCCTCGTGTACCTCTCCTATTAAACACTTTTATCCTTTAATTGTTCAAAAGCAGTCTCAAGTTCATTGGGGTCCACTGATCTACTTTCGAAGAGAGCTTGTAAATTATTGACAGCTCTCGTAAAAGCTGATTGCAAAGGAGTCTGTTTTAATTTGAGGGCATCCATTTTCTATTAGTAAAATTATGCCGTAAATGGAAAGTAATTTTCTAACACTCGTCGCCCACCCGGGGGCACCACAAAATAAATATAGTTTCCCTTACCACCGGTAAGCGGAGAGACTTCAAAATGATGTGAGTACGAGTGTTCCATTTAATGAAATATTTATTTTACGGCACAATATTTACAAGACACAATTTAACATTTATGCTCGAAGAACCGACATCGTCGGTGTTATGTACCATGTATTCTGATCTTAACATGTTTATATTTAATCGTAATCGAACTAATATTAACTGTAACTGTTCTTCTAACTGAATTGTATCAGTAGTAAGCGTTGTTGTCATCTAGCGACTACGTATCATGCTGATCTCGGATTAAAGTATTTTATCTAATTTCATCTAGCCTATTTATGCATTTCTCATCTACACAAATGCATCTAAATATACACTGAAGTGCCACTGAATTAGGGCTAGCAAAGCCTATGCAAATTGTGTAGCGCTGCGCATCATGTATGCGCAAGTAAGGGCGCTGTGGTAACTGCATATATAGCGCGTACTGTGGTTGTTCTGAATTAGTTGTTGGAATTGCCAGTATGGGTAAACTGCCTGGTTTAGACGCCTTCGATCGCGGATAAATCTTAGGTGCGCGACGCATGGGCCATTCAATTTCCGAAATCGTCAGACAGCTAGGATTTTCAAGGTCGACAGTGTGAAGAGTATACCAAGAATACATGGACGGTGAAAAAAAAAACTAGCGATCGAGCAAACTGCAAAGGACAATGAGCCTTGACAGTGCGTGGTGAGAGACGGCTCAGGCGTATTGTACGTAGACAGCGAAGCCAAACATTAGCTCAAATTACCACCCAATTTAATGACGGTGCCAGTCGTACAGTCAGTAAACGGACTGTGCAACGCTCGCTTCACCGTATGGGTTTCGGGAGCCGTCGACCTACGAGAGTACCATTGCTCTATACTCGCCATCGGGCTGCACGTCTTGCCTGGGCAAGAGAGCACAGAGAGCACAGAGGCTCATGAAGCCATGGATCCTGCATGCCTGGCTGGAACTGTACAAGGGCATGGTGGCTCAATCATGGTCTGGGGTATTTTTTCGTGGCACAGTTTGGGATCTTTGGTGCGTGTACCAACCTCCCTCAATGCAATTCGGTACGTAGAGTTTCTGGGTGATCTCCTCCATCCGTTTATGCTGTTCTGTTATCCGCACGGTAATGGAGTTTTCCAGCAAGACAACTGTACCTTTCACAAGTCCCGGTTGGCTACTGGTTGGTTGGATGAGCATTCCTATGACTTCTATGTCATGAATTGGCCACCTAGAAGCCCAGACTTAAATCCTATTGAGCATCTTTGGGATGTTTTGGAACAAGGCGTGAAAGGCCATCACACAGCACCAAAGAACCTTACTGAATTATGGACAGCTTTAGCCAATATTTGGCAAGCCATTCCCGTGGAACGTTTCCAGAAACTTGTTGAATCTATGCCTCGTCGTGTGTCAGCCGTTATCAAGGCCAGAGGAGACCCAACTCGTTACTAGGTAGGTATCCCTAATTCAGTGGCACTTCAGTGTATAACATGGTGTCAGAGTGAAAATTTTATTCATATTTAACGCAACTATTAGTTTTTTCTCGTTATCCTGCTGCATTCTTATAACGTATACGGAGACAGCATGGCTCATCAGTTTTTACGTATGGAACCGTTTGTTCCTGGCGACAACCCAGCAGAGGCATGGACTGATTGGCGACAACAATACGAACTGTTTGAAACCGCCGCAAAATATAATAAAAAGGATGACGATACAAGAATTGCGTTGTTGCTTAGCGTCATTGGGAAATCATCTTGTAAGGATTACCTAATGTTCGACTTTCCAGATCTTGCAGCCGGCCAGAATAGAACTGTAAAAGAAGTTCTAGATAAATTTGATGAACACTACAAGCCGTACAGAAATGTGACTCTCGCAACATTTGTATTTAACAACATGATTCAAAAGCCTGGACAGAATTTTGACTCATTCATCACCGAAATTAAGCTGTAGACCGACCAGTGTGAATTTGGAGCTGCGTATGATCAAAACGTGAAAGATCGAATAATTCAAGGGCTACGCGATGACATTTTACGCTAACGCCTCTTGAGAGAGCCTGAACTGTCCTTAAAAAAGGCATTAGAACTGTGCAAGTCAGCTGAACTTTCTAAAATACATTCTCTCGCAATGTCACAGTCCTCATCATCCTCCCAAGTTGATGCAATCAGCCGCCAGAAGATAAAAAAGTTTCAAAATCAACCGCTCAATAATACAGCCAAGCATCAAAATGCTACTGCAAAATACAGCCACAACAAAAACTCAGCTTCGCAGCGCAAACAACGCCCATGTTCCAGATGTAGATCGCATCATGCCCCCAGAAACTGTCCAGCTTATGGGAAAGCGTGCCATAATTGCCAAATCCTCAATCATTTTGCCAGTGTTTGCAGACAACCCAAGAAACATCCAGCAAAACACCTAGTTTCAACAATTAATTGTGACCAATATCCAGACGTTGCCTATATTAGTTGTATCACAACATCTACAGATCGTGATTGGCTTCAACAGATTTTAATTAATAATCATCCCATCATCTTCAAATTAGACACTGGAGCCCAAGTCAATGTGCTCCCATTGTCTACATTTAAAAGTTTACGTAATTGCCCATCACTTACTTCAACATCTATTAAAGTGTGTACTTACTCTGGTGATGCTTTGCCAGTCGTAGGTTAGTACTTGAATGTATGCTCAACTGTGTTGTTAATGATCTTTCTTATGATCTTAAATTTATAATTGTGAATCTCAATGTGCAACCAGTCTTAAGTGCAGCTGCGTGTACAGCTCTAAATCTCATCCAAAGAATGAATTCCTCTCTGCAAGTAAGTGGAAAGTGTAATATTAATTCCATAAATTCAAATTCATATCCTCGTATAAATTCTGCACCAAGTATTATTCCCCAGTTATATACAAATGCTTATCCTAACTCGTCTGATAATGTAATTTCTAATCCATCTAAATTATTGCAAATTATTGAAGAATATAGTGATGTTTTTGAAGGTGTAGGTCGTTTACCTGGTAAACATAAAATTGTTTTGCATGAAAATGCAACACCTGTCATAGCTGCTGCTCGTAAAATACCATTAGCATTAGAAAATACACTTAAAGATGAACTTTTAAGAATGGAACAGGATGGCATAATAGAGAAAGTTACAAAACCCACCGATTGGGTTAATCCAATTGTTGTAGTTCCTAAGAAAGATGGCTCATTAAGAATCTGTTTAGATCCCCGTCCCCTTAACAAGTATATTAAAAGACAACATTACCAAATTCCTTCACAAGACCAACTGTTGTCAAAGCTCAAGGGTTCTATTTTTTTTCTCTTATCGATGCAAAAAATGCTTTTTACCATATTCAATTAGATGATGAAAGTTCTGATCTTTGTACCTTCATCACACCATTCGGTAGATATCGTTTTCTTGTAATGCCATTCGGGTTAAGTTGTGCCCCTGAAATCTACCAAATGGCAATGGATAACATATTTGAAGATTGTCCAGATATTGCTCCCTATTTTGATGATATTTTGCTATACAGTAAAGACTTGGATGATCATTGTAAAAAGAAGGGGACAGGGAACTCCTCGACAACTGATATGGACAAAAATTTTGCCCTTCTTTCAAACTAGCTGGAGAGTTTAATTTTTAAGTTAGAAACTTGAAACTCCAGAGACAATACATTCATATATATACAAGTACATATATAAAGAAAATTTATCTGTACTACTTTAAATTTATTTTAAATACAATAAAAATCAAACTTAGGTAAAATTTTTAAAAATTAGACATATGAGTCTTTTTGTGCACTTTGTGAAAAATTTAATAGATATTTTCATCTGAAACTTTGCATGCATAATTTAAATACAGTATACCACACAATGAACCTAAAATTGCAGAGTTTAATGTTGTAATTAAAAATAGAAAAATAATATTTTCAGGCTTTCATATATGTCAATTTTTTTGGCAACATAAATGCTAATTTTAAAAATATCTAGCAATTTACTTACAAACTTTTCGGTTCAGTATAAAGAACTTACCTTGGTAAAATATCCTACAAAATTTTACATAAAAATATTTCATACTTTTTAAGAAAAGTGCACCTCAATGTTGAAAATTTGTGTTTTGAGAAAACAGCAATTAAAGTTAATTTTTGTTCTGAACACAAATATATTATGACTTAAAATTTTCCTGCACTATATTCTGTTTGTTTCAGACATTCTGATTGTTGCATTTTCTTTTTTAATAACTTTTTTTTTGCTTTTAGAGTTCTTGAAGAGGCTTGAAATGTTGCGTTCAGCCTCTTGAATTCTTTTATCGTCGATAGCTTTCAGTGCTTTCTCCATGTATCTGCCAGGTACAATTCCAATTTCTTGCATTACATGCAATCTGCTTTGAGCACCATCATTAAAACATATCACCGCATCCATAACACCTACTTTTAAGGTGTTTATACCAACAAAAACAGTTTTTGGTAGGCGTTTCCATATGCAGTTATTAAAGCTCTCATTTGGATTTTGGGTTTTGCCATGGGAGCACTTTTCAAGAATAGTTTTATCACTTAAAGCTCTGAAAATAGGTTTGATTGCTGTGAGTACAGCTTCTGGAAGTGAATGCTTGTGTTTATATTCTTCATTTGTTTCCAGAGCTTTATTGTAGCCACACCAGCTGTCTCCTCCAGAAGGACATAAACCATGCTGAGGAAAAGCATCACTTGATAACTTGTGGAAATAAATTGCCCATACTGCTTTACACATTTCAGAAACAGGTTTATCAACATTTCTACGAATGGCAAGTCCATAATATGTTTGTAGAAGTTGAATTTCATTATCTGTCAGGCGTCCTTTGCCTGAAATTCGACCACCATCTGAAAGTCTCTGGTTTTTAAAATTATTTCTCAGTGAACGTAGTCTGGCCCCCATTCTTTTTTGAACGTGGCCGATGCATTCTAATTTTCTGACTTTAACAGCGGTACCATATACACAGGCATCTTGAACAGTTTTAAAAGCTTTCGAGTCACCGTCCCCAAGGTAGTTAATGTACCGAACATTTCTTGAACTTTCAGAGCGTCTGAAAATTTCTAAAGCACCATGAGCCTCCATTCCCCCACTATACCCATCATATGACTTTTGACAGATATGGTCATTACCAGTATCATTATCATTACTTTTACAATAAAAGCAATACTTTGAAATACATTCAAAGTCGATGACTTTACCTGTCTCAAGAGAAGTAACCGACACTACACAGTTCAAAGATGTGTGCCCCCTCTTTTGCCATGAGCCGTCAAATGCACATGTAAGATCTCTTGAATTAGTAGAGGCCACAGTTTCTTCCACTGCTTTTATCATTGAGCGACTGCTGACTACAGTCAGACTTCTTCCAATTTCCTCATTTAGTCGAGAAAATTTCTTAGGGGGAGGTGGTAAGTTCATCACAGCACAAAATGTTTCTGCTGAATTTTTCCCTCTTCCTATGCATCTAAAGGCATAAGCAAGTCGAATATTTAAATCATAACATTTTTTAGACTTGCTGGAAGTCATGGTACTTCTTCCATTACCACAAAGTATGCAATATAGGAACAATGATAAGGAAAGTCCTCTTCGATTATTTTCCTCTGGCTTTATAATGACACAGTCTTCCTGATTACAATATTTGCACTTTACACCACTTTTAATCAAGTCAGACAGGATTGGAAGCTCAATAATAACATTAATAGATTCTGATTTATTCGAAGAAATATCATTAGCACAATCACTATTAAAACTGGAGTCAATTTTAGATCTTGAAGCACTAGCAATGTTTGATTTTACATCAGTAGAACTCACTTTAACTTCAGGCGTGTGCTGATTTCCAAAAAACTTCCGCTTTCCAAATATTCTTGCACGGCCCATATTTTCTTACAGGAAATAAAACTATTTAGAAGTGTAAAACGCTTCAATATATTTTTTTAGAAATAAGCAAAAGTTGTTTAGATCAGCAATCTAAATAAGAACGTGCGTAGCTTTCAATCGTAAACAACTTACATCATAACAGTTCGGTTTACAGTTTGAAGCATGGTTAGAAATAAATATCTGAACCGTGAAGCAAGAAAAATAAACCATGGAGCATGAATTAAACCACAGAGCACAGAAATAGCGTTGAAAGAGATGCACTGACAGATCAAAACAAACAGATTCATTAAAGGGACAGTGTCAGTTTTGTTTACATCACTAAAATTACTATATCTTTACTTCTAATAGGCAGAATTTCATAAAATTTACATAGATCTACTCAGAAATCTATATTCTATTTTACTAAACCAAAATTGAAATTTCGAAAATTTGAAGGTATTTTAGTACCCTGTCCCCTTGGAAAGTACTTGAAATTGCTAGAAAGAATGGTCTAAAGCTTAATAGAGATAAGACCAAACTTGGTGTTTCCAAATTGCAGTACTTAGGTCACATAATTTCATCAGAAGGTCTTTCTCCTGATCACAAAAAATATCAGCTATTGCCAGTTTTCCTGTGCCAACAAATAAGCAAGAACTCATGAGATTATTGGGCATGGCAACATATTTAATGAAATTTGTCCCTAAATTCTCACAAGAAACTTCAATTCTACGAAATCTCCTTAAAAAGGATACATATTGGCTATGGGATTCTCAAATCATGCAGCTTTTGTTAAAGACTTGCTACAGTCAACCTCTGTTCTTCAGTTTTTCGACCAAAACAAATCGATAGTGCTCTCTGTTGATGCAAGTTCCTTCGGCATTGGTGGAGTACTTCTTCAAAACCACCAACCTGTTGCTTATACTTCTGCTACTCTTTCTGAAGCTCAGTCAAGATATCCTCAAATTGAAAAGGAACTCTTTGCAATTGTTCATGCTTGTGAACATTTTCATTATTATGTGTTTGGTCAACATACTGAAATAGAAACAGACCACAATCCATTGCTAGGTCTGGTCAACAAGCCATTTGACAACATATCACCTAGATTACAGAGACTTTTGCTACGTCTACAAAGATACAGTTTTAAATTGACTCATGTTCCAGGAAAACAACTAGCTGTCGCAGATGCCTTGTCCAGAGCACCCTTGCCAGTATCTCCTGTCTCAACATTTGAAATTGATAATGCCCCACTAATGGTTTCCTTATTGGTACAAGCTTCAAAATCCAAACTCGAAGAAATTATGTATGAAACTGAAAATGACATGGAACTCCAAAGTGTAAAAAATCATATTGAGAATGGATGGCCTGAAAGCAAACATAGTCTGACTCTACATGCACAACCTTATTGGCACTGTCAGTCTGAACTGCATATAAAAAATGGTCTCATCTGTCGTGGTCAAAGACTAGTAATTCCTAAATCTTGTCGAAAAGATGTCTTACAGCGTCTTCATATTGGTCATAGAGGCATAGTGTCTTGTAAAAGTCTTGCCCGCCAGTCTCTCTATTGGCCAGGTATGAACACTGATGTTGAAAATATGGTATCACATTGTGCTATTTGTCAACAAACTCAAAAGTTAAATTGCAAAGAACCACTTTTAGACAGAAAACTAGCAGAGCGACCATGGCAAAAGGTTGCTATAGATTTTTTCATCTCTCTTCAGTGACATATCTTTTAATTGTGGATTATTTTTCCAAATATATCGAGCTCCAGCATCTACACCATACAACAGCTGCTACAGTCATCAATGCTTTAAAAACCTGTTTTGCTCGTTTTGGAAGATTGAAGAAATTGTAGCTGATAATGGACCACCATTTGAGTCGAAAGAATTTAGTGAATTCTGCTCGAGTTGGGACATATTTTTCAACCCATCTAGTCCTGGATACCCTCGCTCTAATGGGCAGGTAGAGAGATGCATTCAGACTGTCAAGCCTCATCAAGGCTGCACAAGACAAGAATGATGTCCACCTTGTATTGGTGGAGTATAGAAATACCCCTATGGATGGGTTACCTTCGCCAGCAGAAATTCTAATGGGTCTTCGTATTCGTACTTTCATTCCCACTCTTCCATCACAGCTCGTACCACAGTATGATTGCAGTGCTGTACGAGAACGTCTGAATTTCAGACAGCAACGACAACATAAATACGATCTTCATTCTCATCAATTGCAACCATTGCAAGAAAACCAAGAAGTGTTGTTTTACCTTAATAATAAGTGGTGCAAAGGAAAAATATCTAGAGTTGGACCTCAGCCTAGATCCTACATCATAACAGCAGAGAATGGTAGAGAATATCGCAGGAATCGTGTTCATGTTAAAGTGTTCAAATCTCCAACAACTATACAGCCTGTAAATCCAAAAACAACTGCTGATGATTTATTTATAGCCTCTAGCAATGAACTTGATGGAACTACTGTTCCATTATCTCAGAGTAACTCGCCTGTTGCTAACTTTGTCCCAACAACTCAGACTCCTACTGTAACAACTCGCACAGGTAGAGTTATTAAACCACCATTACATTTAAAGGACTATGAACAATAAGATAATTAATCTAAGAGCATTTAATTTTTATTCTATTATCGATTCTAATTTGCCTTGTATTATTTAATTTTTTTTCTTTCAGTGTATTCCATTTTATGTTCTTATTTCCTGTTTGTTTAAAAAAAGGAGATGTTATGTACCATGTATTCTGATCTTAACATGTTTATATTTAATCGTAATCGAACTAATATTAACTGTAACCGTTCTTCTAACTGAATTGTATCAGTAGTAAGCGTTGTTGTCATCTAGCGACTACGTATCATGCTGATCTCGGATTAAAGTATTTTATCTAATTTCATCTAGCTTACTTATGCATTTCTCATCTACACAAATGCATCTAAATATATAACAGTCAGCATATTCAATCGTTCTGCCTCCCGCGTTGTTACCACAACCGAGAGGAGAAAGGGCCTGTTCACATAGGGTCCGTTGCGGAGCGCTAAAGTGTTGAAATATATTTAACCAATGACAAACCTCCAAACGATTAGCAATGAAATTTTTAACACCTGTGATTGGTTTATTTTTGTCTCAACATGATCTTTCCCTTAACGCTACGCAACGGACTCCTATGTGAACATGCCCATTCTCACTCAGCGTCGCCAGACCATCTGCAAAAACCCCATAGAAATGCTAAACTAGGATTTTTCTCACTGTCATCAGTATGTTTGCACCTTCGGTGTAGAGCAAGATGTTGAAGAAATACATAAAACTCTCAATTACGGCTAAATAATATAAATCAGTGAACAATTTCCTGCTCTCGGGCAAAGTTAAATATATGACATATCTCCTGGATGAAGAGAAACCATTTAAAATAGTCACCAGAATCCTCCCAAAACATACTTTAAGCTTCTCTCAGGGGGAAAAATTATAACATTATAAGTATTAATATTGCTAAATTATGAAAATCCTCTACTATACGCGGTATGTGGAGAAAATTAAATTTACAAAACACTCTAGCTGTTAAAAGGATTATATAGATATTTGAAACACAAGAAATAATTTAATAAATATAAAAAAAGATATATTACTTATATAAATCATATAAATTAAGCCAATCTAGTTATTTTCTCTTTGTAATTAAATGATTGTGGTCATATTTTGATTGTTTTTAATCGAGTATTTCAAAAATTAGAACTGAAAGGCAAATTAAAAATTATAAATAATAATGTTTTATAGAACAACTAATATTTTTTACTAGACTTTAAAATATCATTTTAGCCTTCGAAGTACTTCATAAAACACTTTATTTATGTGCAAGTGATGAATGTGTCTCCCAACATAAAATAAAAATCAGTAAAATTTATGTAGGAAAGAAAATAAGTTGCCAAATATGACTTTCCTTTGGTTTTAAGAAAAATTTGTTGGTGAACCGTAAAATAGCGATAAGTGTCCACCATGAAGCTATAAGATCTGTAGCTTCATGGTGTCCACGTATTGCAAACCTTCGTCCCAATCAAACTGAACGCAATCAAGTTGATACGCATGCGCAGTCAGCGAATCTGAAATCCTCGTTTCCTAAATCTAGACGCTCCAGTTGAAGATGTTGATAAACCGAGTTACCGGTATTTGCCACGGATTGTTGAAAGTTAATCAGGGATCGATCTCGACTTGGAGGTTGAAAATGGTAAAACATTGCAAATTTTTAAGATGAAAACTTTAGGTGTAACCCTTAAAAGAATATTTTTTCTACATTTTGTCTAAATATTTTGTCGTTATGTGTCCATTACGAAATGCCGTACAACTTTCATGCGAATTGGAACTGAAAAACTCAGTTTCAAGTTCAACATTTTTAAAAAATTAAAATTGATCATATAGCATTAAATACTAAAGAGGAAAATTGTAACTAACTAATTGTATTCCTGGATTCTCTGTGTAGTTATTTTCTGTAAGATGGTAAAATTAGTGTAGTTGAGTGAAGTATAAAAAATAATCTGGTACTGTGAAAGCAGGATGCTTAAAATTCATTATGAACTTATTTGAACTTGTTACAAATGTACTTTTCATAATCAATAAATTTTTATCAATATGCTCATAGATATTCATAAATAGGTATTATTTAAGTCTGTATTGATGAAGAGAGAAAGATGTTGGTAGTTTAATTTTATCCTACAGATAACTTTAAATACAATTATAATCAATTGTCTATTGTGTGAAAATTTTTGTTTGATCTATTACACTTAACAGTAAATTTATTTAATACTGTTATTAAATCTTCTAGCAAAAGTATTAATTATGTTATCAGCTTTAGTCATTTTTGAAAACATTTTATAGGCCTCTAAACATTACATTACTTTAGGTATTATTGAGTACAAAAAGGGAAATTTAAAATGAATTTTCTAAGGTGCATAATTCTTATGTAGAAAAATATATTAATCATTGTGAAAAAAGAAAAAATCATATGCATAGTGATAATTTTTATTAGTGGCCTTTACACATGCCAGAACTGAGTAAGCACTATTAAAAGCATCTTCTGAAGCTCTTAAAGGAAAAGTGAATTAATTCACTGATGAAACCTTTATTTTCACTTTAAATTATTTTTGGAAGATAAACTGTGCTGAATTGAGAATTCACATTAGGTTTTGTTGTAGCAAAATTTTACAGCTTCTAGAAGTTTAAAGCTTTCATAACAGTAAACAGTGTAATGAGCATTTGCATCCTCTACGTCATAAAATTCATCAAGCAGTATATCATGTATACAATGTATGTTAATCATTAAGCTCGTGTTCAAAGGATCCGTTTAGTGCCTATTAAACAGCTCATTATATAACTTGAGGTGAAACTTGAATGAAAATTCAGTTGTGCTGTTTTCATTTTGTCGTAGCTTTCACAACATAATGATTTAGAAAAAAATAATCATTTTAAATTTTTGATAAGAAACCTGATCAGGAGAATTATACTTACTCCAAAATGAAAAGTCAATAAGTTCTTTCTCTTCAATTCTGATTTTTTTTATCTGTATGATGTAAGAAATCAAATTGGTAATGAAAACTGTAGATTTTATATGGGAATAAAGAATGTGTTCACTTTCATTTTCAGAATCTAAATATGATATTTTATACCTCTGGATACTAAATAAAGAACTGCTCACTTTCGTTTGCAGAATCTTGTTGAAAGTGCTCAGCTATTCATTTAGACTCCAGAGAGATAAAATGTTGCAATTAGATTTTGGAGTAGAGAAAATAAGGAAGAAATATCTAACTGATAAGCTTTTGCGGTATTAATGCTTGTTGGAAAGATTATAACAGTGTTTCTGAGTAGGAATTACAGTTATGTTGATTTTTGTGACATGCTTTAAGTGAAAAGGAAATAGATACTTGACAAGTATTTCGTAATTTTTGATATATATTAAGTTAAATATAAATCTCAAAGCAATAAAGTGCTACATGAGACGTTATAAATTTTATAATTGAATGTTATTAAGTTTATATATTGTACATTGTGTTTTGAACTAGTATAATATTTTTTTCATGAATGAAATCTACAGTTTTTATTAGCAATTTGATTCATTATGTATATTTATTAATCAACATGAATTTCAAAAATAGTAAAGATGAAGAGAAATTATTCATATTTCCTTTTGAATAAGCATTTTAATTTTTCTTATCAGGTTTCTTATCGAAAATTTAAATTTATTATTTTTCCTAAATCATAACATTTTTATACTAAATCAAATATTTTAAATCTTATTGAACGTTTTGATAATATTTGACCAATTAGTTACAGATTTCAGCAACAGATGGCAGCACTATATGGCTGAATATTTTTTCAATGATTTTGTTTTATATTTTTCTTTCATTAATACTAATGATATAGAAATATAAGAAAGAATATGGGCAAAGTTTTTATACTACAATGCATACATCAACTTATTTAGGAATAAAACTTTGTGTTGAGTAGAGCAGCGATCATAACTGGCGCCCGTTGCACGATACCTTTTTGGCACCCCCCACCCCCGAAAAACATACTAATATAATATATAATTTGTCTTGGGGACCATTTGGCGTCCCTCTACGAGTAGCGCCCAGGGCATGATAGATCCCTTTACCCTCCCCCCCCTCCCCCCGCTACGAAACTGGAGTAAAGAAGATTTAGTTTCCACGTTGTTGAGGCTTCAGAAAACCCAACAATGAGTTTGTGGAAAAATGCGTGTAAGTACGGAAATGAGAGAAAGATTATTATATGAACTGAGGTATTTATTTTATGAAATGAGGTCTGATGTTGTCGTATCTCTGCGAAAAGATGCGCACATTGTGGCATTGTGAACATTATTAAATAGTCCCAGCGAGTTCGAGGAAAGGACAGAAAGGCAGTTCAAGAAGACGGGCCACAATGGAAGGAAGGGCGCAGCGTGAGACTTCCTAGCCATATAAGATATCCCCCCCCCCCCCAATTGGCCAACGGAGCATTAATGTCATGACACACTTAATGTTGATCATAACTGGCGCCCGTTGCACGATACCTTTTTGGAACCCCCACCCCCGAAAAACATACTAATCTAATATATAATTTGTCTTAGGGACCATTTCAAAGTCCCAAATCAAAATGAAGTAAAGGATTGGAAAGAGTCCCAAATCAAAATGAAGTAAAGGGTTAGTACGTTATCAAGAGTAGGTGAATGTCAAAATAAAAGGGGGGGGGAGACACCAAATTCTCTTCGAGAAATTTTGGGAAAAAAAGATTAGAATTGGGAAGTACTGCATAAATTGTGAGTAATTTTCTGGGTGGGTAACAAGAAATAACTCTTATATTTATGCTTAAGTGTGATTATATACTGCACTATATTTTTTGTACCTGCCAAAACTAAGATCTGATCCTTTTACTCATTTGGTCGCTAAGAATTTAAAAAAAAAAAAATTTTTTTAAAATTATCTTTATTGTAATTTACAAAATATCATACCCTCAAAGCTGTACGTTTACGTTTCGTATGAATTGTGTCACTTTTCTCTTTTCTGTACTACTAGTGTTTGATATTCTCTGTAATTTCTCCCTTGACTGGGCGTATATTATACCCTTGTGGAACATCTAATATTGTAGCTAGTGGTAATCAGTGGCGCACCCAGGAATTTTTTCTTGGGGGAGGGGGGGGGGGCGAGATGAACGGATAAAAATATTTATAATGCAAATTCAATATTCATAATGCAATTTCTATTTCTTTGGGAGGGGCAGGGCCCCTCGCCCCCCCCCCCCCCCCGTCCTGGGTGCGCTACTGGTGGTAATTCAGATATTAGTGGAGATCAGCCATTTTCCGCATTTTTTTTCCCTAAATCTAGTTGTCCAAAATGATGCTGAAATAATTACAGCATTGTGTTCTAAGAATTAATCGAAAAAAAAACTTTGAAATTACGGTGTTATTTGTGAGTTATAGATTTTTTCAGGAACAAACAAAAAAAGTTTTGCCGCTCTTTTGATAAGTATTTCTTTTTACTTATAATATGAATTCTATTAATTATTAAACTTGTTTTTTAGAATCCATAGAGTTGTAAAACTAGTGTCGCCGAGAGAAAATATTGTGCTAAATTCAAGGAAGGTTCCATGCCCTCAATATTTAAAAAAAAATTAATTGCCTTATTAATTATAAAATTATGATAATAATAATATTATATAATAATTATGATTATTGAATAATCATAATAATAATATTTGAATTTTATGTAGAATACCACAGTGCTGTACATTAAATAGTGCATGTTACTGTTAATTTTTCATCGTGAGTTTTTAACTTTATGAATTTTCAGTTACGAAATAAAGTTTAAATTTTTTTTAACAAATAATGAACTTTTAGGCGAGATGAAATGAGCTTTTAAATTTAAGAAAAAATATTAAAGGATCAAACATTTTAAATCTGGAGTATTTTTATTTTGGCGAGGTCATGTTGACTACAGCAAAAGGTGTTCTGGAACTATGGGAGGAGTCACTTTTCTCTTTCTAACGAGTGTAAATTTAAAAATATTTATTTGTTGTATACGTGCACTTTACGAGCCGTCGAGGAACACGGGAGAAATGTTATGTCAAATTATAAAGAAGTTTCGTTAAATTCGTGTTGATTTTCTTTTTCTGTGTATGAAACTAAATCGTGCCAAAAATAGTTAAAAGCATTTCTCTTCTAATACACGACACTGATCTTGAAATACAATCTTCTGAAAATCAAGATAAATTGCGGTCATTTTGATTGGACACCGAGATACAGACGTGAATTTGTGATTTACGATGACCTTCTAGACTTGTTTAGATAACGTTTGCTTGCTCTCCTTCGAAAAGACTAGTTGTTCACTCCTGTAGAGTCCAGCTGTACTAACAGTGCCGTGTAAGCAGTTGCAATTCGGAGTGAAAAATAGTAGTGCAAAAATATTGGTATGTAGTTGAAATACTGATTCTTTCCTTTCTTAGTGATTTAAATAATTTTAAGTGTTAAAATGAGTCGTTTTTTGTTTTTCAATATAATTTATTTCTAGGTTATTTCAAATGATTCAAATGGTGATTAATTCAGTAGATATAATTACTATTTCAGTAGATATTTCGCGTTTTATGCGTTTAATAGTCTACGTAATTTATATGTGCTTGACAGTTTAGATTCGCCTAGTAAGTTTTTTTTTTTTAGATTGTTGTCTCATTCCTGTTTTTATTGATATCACATGGCCTTGCATGATTTATGGTTTGAGAGCGAAAACAATTGCTGCATGTACAATTTAAATGAAATTAATTTACTCTTATCCCGTTCTTTCGCTATTAATGATTGTCTTAATGAATATGTATTGATATTAAAAAATAATTAACTTTTAATTGTTACCTCATTTAATAATGATCAGGAATAATGATTTTGTCGCTACACGAGAGAATGATGAAGCTTACTACCGCGGCCAACATTTCATGCATTTATATTTGCATTTATTCTTATCATATTTAATACAGTTATTTTTTTAAAATGATTCTATTTTAAATGAAAATATTTAGCACTCATATGTCAATCGTTGTAATAACATGGAGGACGAATACTGGTTAGAAACGTCTTTGAAAGACTTTATGACCCTTTCAATTCTTAATCATGTTTTCACGAAACGAATGTTTATTGTATGATTGATGATGTGAACGACAGCACGAGAGAATGATGCTGAAGCATTCTATCACGGTAACATTTCATGCATTCATATTAAACATTCATAGACTATCATTAGGGATACGCAATTTTCGTACTTACGAAATAGATGCGAATAAATGCGAAATTTTCCGATATGAGCGAATAAATGCGAAAATTATTTTTTTACTACTTTTCGGCCCAAACTCGGTGATAAACGGCTTTTTAAGCGAAATTAGGTAATAATAGTAATAATTTATTAATATAATTGCTTAACTAAGATCGTCCGCGGTCTTTAACTGAAAATTCTCACTCTCCTTCGGATTTGCTCCGAATTTTACCCGGACAGTTTGTCGGTACCGCAGTCGAACCTAAAAATCTAACTGTAAAAATCAACCATCAAGTTTTGTGGAACAATTTAGTAGATTTAAGAACGTCTCTTGAGCGCCGAAGTCAAGGGTATTTCAGCTACTTACAAGAGTCAACCAAGAGACTCCTGTTGATGTTTTACAGATTTTAATTGCAACGAAATGCTGCTACCTTAACTTTACAAAGGCAGCTATACAATGCCTCTATAATCCCGTTAACAGAGGAGATGCTGAGTTATTTTAGTATGTACAACATAGTGATTAATGACAGAAGGTAAAGAGTTAAAGAACATAATGTGGAGACTACTACAATGTTAGCTTTTAACTAAGAATTTTGATACTTATTCAAGTAAGTTAAATTGTAATTTTTTTTAATAAATGCCAATTTTTTTAATTTATATATATTTTTTGCGAATAAAAGCGAAATTTTATAAATTGTATTTTTTGTTGTTGTTGTTGTTGCGAAATTTCGATATTTTTTATGCGAAATTTACGTATCCCTAACTATCATATTTAAAACAGCTTTCTTTTCTTCTTTCTTTAAATTATTATATTTAGATCAACGTTTTAATCCCGCCTGTGTGTCATTGGTTTTTATAAGATGAAGCCTGAAAACGAGTTTAAGACCCTTTTTGAAAGATGTTACGAATTTTTCTGTATACAGTTTTTTCAACAAATGTTTGCTGTACAAATGCCATCATTAGAGCAGTGTTCCGCAACCTTTTTCGAATCGCGACCCCCCCCCCCCCCCATCAAGGGTTTTCACGTATCGGGCACCTCTTCCCCCTCCCCCTGCATATTTTCATTAAAAAAGGCCTTTTAAGACAAAGAAAAAATACTTATGCATTTTTCATAAACTCTAGGAAAGTGTTTAATTTTACAAAAATGAAATTTGTAAGAAATTGAGAAAACTTAGAAACATCTATCCCTCAGTCAAAGGTGTGTAAAAGCGAGAGCAGAACAGGACAGATCCTCATGAAAAATAATATACCCACTGTATTAGTTCAGAATTTTATAACAATATAAATAGAAAAACTCTTACCCAAATAAAATTGTTTTATTCCGTCGGGGAAACTACAATAGCAGTGGTAAAAGTGATAGCACACACCAGTTATACACAAGCTTTTATTTTTCTCTCGGGCCACATGCTATGTTTGCTACGTTATGCGGGTCGCAACATAGTACACTATACCTCATAATACAGGGTGTTTAAAAAATAATCATCCGATTTTTAAAAAATCATAACTATTCATCTTTTAATCCGCATTGATCGAATAATATACTCGTATAGGCAGAAGGAGGGAAATATCGAGTTTCACGCAGTTGCCGACAAGTAGCGCTAACGCTCTTCCTTCGCCCGCCACTTCAGTGCTTGTAAAGATGGCGACTGCACAAAAGAAATCATTCTGTGTTCTACGCTTTGCGAAGTGCGAGTCCGTAACAACTGTTCAGCTTGATTTTCGTCGACAAAACCCTGGTAGATTGAAGTTCCTACCTCTCAGAGCATTAGGCGACGGTATAAACAATTCCAAGACACGGGTTGTTTGTGTACGCATAACGGCCGTTGAAGCAGTGTATGCAAACATGCTCGCAAGAGTTTGGGACGAATTTGTCTACCTTATAGACATATATTATGTCGTGCTCTGTTGGATTATTTATTAGTCGTGCATCCAAAGGTGGGCATATTGAGCACCTTTAATTTTGTTGTTTGTAAAAAAAAATTATTATTAGCCATGTAATATAAAATTAATTTTAAGTTTCTGTCTTCAATATTTTTCATAATATACTCATTTCAAATCGGTTGATTCTTTTTGAAACACCCTGTATAATAATCTAAAACTTAAAACTCAAAACCCAAATGTATTCAAACGTTTATTTAAAAATAAGTGTAATTTTTTTTTTTAAAACTTGGGAGCAACTTTTGCCTAAAATCGTCAAATCAGGTCTATACTTGTTACGTGCTACTCTCAATGCGTTATCAAGGTAAGAATCAGTGAACCGATTTCTGTATTTTAAAATTACTTTCCTGAAAAATCACGTTTTTTGAGATATGACGTTGTTGAAAGGAGTGAGCGAATTCTTCGCATATGTCATTTTGAAATTGGATGGCTTACAAATATACGTTGATGTGAACAACGTGAGAAGTAGGTGGCTCATTTTTGGATTTTTCAGGCACTCATTTTCAAAATTGTGCTTACAAAAGCCCCTGCCTCATAATGAATGTGTGTTTCGGGCCGCACATAAAAGCTCGGTGATGCAAGGACTTTTGCGACTGCCAGCTTTTTTGTATTTTATGCTTTAATTGCATTTCTCGAATAAATACAGACTATTTACAATATATATTAAAAAAAGTTAAATTCGTGGGTTCACGGCATCGACCAGGAAGGTCAGACTTGTTGTCGTTGCGCTCATTCAAGTCTATCTAGGCCCGACAGTATCTTCTTGTCTCCGGCTCCAGCGTCACTCTGAATAACTTAATCTCTGAATCACTGACATGAAATTAACTCGCGTCCGGCGACTTTATATACCTTCTGTGAACGTTCTCGAAAAGTCTGGAAAACGCCGCATTTCTTTATTCAATTATTGTTTCCAGACGACTAGGCGCCTCCGTACGGCCACTTCCTTTTGGTAGCTGACGAACTGTTCCGCGAGCTGTCGGTAGCATTTCCGGTCTTTATGTCGCCAAGACTGTCTGTCTCCAGCTGTCTAAATCACTTAAGCTGCGTTTACATGGACAACAATAATACCCGGGATTTATCCGCTAACAGGGAAATCCTTTGAAGTCCGTTTACACGGGCAACATTTTCGTCCTGCTTTTACCCGTCTTACCGGAAGTAAAGGCCATCACATGATTCGGCGGAAGTGATCCTCATACACCATCATTCCTTGTAAATCACGTTGTGGGTTCGACCCCAGCCGGTGTCGTACTTTTCCAAATTCACTCTATTGCTATTTTTAGCTTTCCCCCTTCGAACTCCGCATTTATCTCATTACGAAGTGTATGGTTCCATGATTATGTCAGTCGCTGTTGATAATCATGGAACGTTTACGATTTTTTCTGTTGTTTTTAAAAATAAATTTGGAAAATAGATTGGAAAAAAGGAATATAAGAACTAGAAGATTGATCCGGATATTACATATAATCGTGCGATTTGTGGCTTCATCGCTAAATTAAAAATAATTAATTTATAAATTTTAATGTTACGTTTAATTATTGATTATACTTATTAAATTTATTAATTTTACCATAACACTTTAAATGAAAATGTTATTGAAATGAAATTTTATTTCTTATTTTACATACCAGATGGCAGTACCAGTCTATTTATAATGTAATTGGAGATGGGTTTTTTTAAAAACTAGATGTGTCAGATCAAGAAATAAATGAAATCCTCCGGAAAAAAATAGGCACTTTTCTGCTGTTTTCTTGAAAATGACGCGATTGTTAAGGGGTTCCAGATCACTCCATCGATCATTTGGCTGCATTTTCATGGATTCGCGCACGGTCAAATCCGCCATGTTTGTTTACTACTAGCTTCCTGCTTCGAAATGCATCATGGGTAATTAGCGGGTTTTATCCTAGTTCTAAGCAGGGTCGAAAATCCACCCTGCATTTTTCCCTATCGTAGGGGAAAAGCAAGAAACTACCCTGCTTTGACCCGGGTTTTTGGCACATGTAAACGGCACTTTAGGTGCACAAACCGCGCGTTGGATGGTCTTCCAGAAATTTCCATGCTCATAATATTCCTTATTGTACGGGAGTCGTTACAGTGGGCCGCAGTTTGAGTACCCCTGGCAGAGACTGATGAAAGACAAACTGACGTATAGAACTTGTGTACTACACGTGTACAAAACCGCGATTTTAATTTACCACTAATTGAAGGCGGTAAATTTATAACGAACTAAGTTTGCGCTTTGAATGAGACTTTTTGCCTTTAAAAAACATCACTGCCCTATTGTTTTATGGTAAATAAAAACTTACCTTTTTTTCGATTAAATTCGCTAAAAGGTTATTTTAATTGAATAAAATCGTGGCGATCCCCCAGAAAACATTACGCGACTCCCGATTCCCACATGTTGGGACGTTTGCAATATAGGGTTTATAATGAATTCTTCCACATTCCAACATTTCATGTGTTCCTACTAAACATTTATAGCTGTCATTTGTAATGACAGTTATTTTTAAATGATGCTGTTTAGATCAAAATACGTAGCTTTCGTTGTACAAATTTCGCTAAACAATCGTTAAATGTATCAATTATACTGTAAAAGTGTGTACTGGAAATTTGTAGTATTTATGAACAATTGAGGTTATTCTCACTTGCAGTGCGAAAAATATGCAGTTGCAGATCTTAAAGCTGTGTAATTATTTCATGTTTTATAGCCTTCATTGTATAAATATTAGTATGAAGCGCTTGGATGTTCCTGGTAACCCCTTCCCTTTATTAACTACTGGTACACGCCGTAATTATTCTAATCTGGACGTGTATTTGAAACCATTATTTCGTCTATCCAACAATATTGTTTACGTATGTATTACTCACGTGCGTGTACTATATATATATATATATATATATATATATATATACTTATATATAAAGAGAGAGCGATTTTGTACGTGGAGGGTAATCTCCAGAACCACTGCACCTATTTGAAAAATTCTTTCACTGTTTGAAAGGTACATTATTCCAGATGGACATAGGCTATATATTATGTATATCTGATCATCTATACTTATATATAAAGAGAGAGCGATTTTGTACGTGGAGGGTAATCTCCAGAACCACTGCACCTATTTGAAAAACTCTTTCACTGTTTGAAAGGTACATTATTCCAGATATATAAAGAGAGAGCGATTTTGTACGTGGAGGGTAATCTCTAGAACCACTTCACCTATTTGAAAAATTCTTTAACTGTTTGAAAGGTACATTATTCCAGATGGACATAGGCTATATATTATGTATATCTGATCAGTAGAAATAAAGTTAGGGGCTTAATCCTAATAATCTCCATTGTTACCGCTACTGTCCTCTACCGCTTTTTGTGCCGAAGTCTTCAACGATCCTTAGCTTGGTGCTATCGTGGTGGGCTTCTATTCTGACGATAGTGCTTCGAACCTAGCCGTTCGCCGGCACGCCTTTTTCTTTTAAAAAATTAACTTTAATTATTTACTAACGTAATATTAATTTGAATATTATTTTAGGAATATTATTTGAAAAAAATTTTAATATTATTTTAAAAAAAACATTCTTTACTTAAAATCCTTTTTTTATTTTTGTATTTTTATTTCATCTCTTAACCCCTCTCTTTTAAAAAATCAACTTTAATTAATAACTAACGTAATATTAATTTGAATACTATTTTAGGTGCTTAAAATAATTAAAAATACATTCTTTACTTAAAATTCTTTTTTATTTTTGAATAAAACTACGGTCTCAAGCACACCTCTTTCTTTTAAAAAATCAACTTTAATTAATAAATAACGTAATATTAATTTGAATATTATCTTAGGTGCTTAAAATAATTCCAAATAAATTCTTTACTTAAAATCCTTTTTTATTTTTGTATTTTTATTTCATCTCTTATTCTAATTTTGGGATACCAATGTGTATCTATACTTCTATAATAATATACAAAGAGAGAGAGCAGATTTTGTATGTGGAGGGTAATGTACAACTTTTGTACATTAAAATGTACCTTACATCTTTTCCTTTGTCAACCGCAGTCAAGTAACCATAGCAACACCCTTTAGCTTACGGGGTCCGTTTTTCGAAATCGCTCTTTACAACGGGAAAATGTTATCTACTTCCTATCCCCATTTTACGTGGGGGACATTCAGCGTGGGTGGTCAGGAGAAAGAGTGGTTAATTGCTTTCTTACTATTGAAGAAGAATTTCAATAGTAGTTCATCGGCACTCCGTGCCTCTTTCATCTCTCAAAAGGCTGAAAATGGATGAACCGCGGGTGAACCGCCCTTCTGATGTCTCTCGCCTGAAAAGAAATAGCCTCGCCTAGAACGACAAAAAATTATTATTCAGTCCTTTTCGGCAAGATTGACCCTCCGTTCGCAGAATGTCACCCAATTGTTCTTTGGGGGCAAAGACGTTAGGAAAGTCACAACGAAGTGGAATTCGAGACTATATCTCTGCCGACATCACACCGTATTTTTCGTGACTATGTGCTTCGGATATATGCTATCCCACCCCGTAAGGAAAAGGTATAATATTTTTAAGATTCAAGTAGAGGAGGTATTGATAAATACAAAAAGGATTTTTGAAACTGGCAACGTTAAAGGGTTTATTGAAGAAAACTACATTTGGAACTACGCTTTTTATTGGACATTTAAGGTAAAAAAAATTTACAATTTATTGGCTATCAACTGGAAATTTATTGGTATAATATTTTGTTCAACCCGGACAAAGTCGGGACGGGCCGCTAGTATTACATACATACATATGTATAAGTTACATACTATATACCAATATATTATATACATATATATTACACACGTAGATATTAATTATTTACACGCACGCGCGCACAATTGCTTTTAAAACGGCGTATTATTCAGCGTCAATCATTGCAAGCAAAATATTACTAAAAGAAGATATAACTGAAAATCGATCGGCTCATGGAAGAAAAAATGTGTAGTTAAATTATATATATATATATAAAATTCTCTCTATATATTTTACCGAAAATAAACTACTTGTAAAATATTAATTGTAATAAATTAAATTCTATGAGGTTCGTGCTTTATACGAATCACTCATCGCACATAAAGATTTTTTTTTCTTTTCCTACTAGTAATGAATTTTATTTTGTGTCGGGGGATAATATTTCGTAGAATCTTACTTAAGGATTTTGGTTAATACATAGTAAAACTATATGAAGAATCTAAATTAAGAATGGGCAGGGAAGCTCTGGCCCACCCCTTAAATTGGTTCCTCCTTTTACTAAACTGTATTTTTTTAAATACAATCATAAAACTATATTTTCTCTTTGAGCATTTTTTATTAAAATAAGCGTTACTAGCACTATTAAATTTATTAAAATTATATTTTTTCCCCTCCCACTGTAAAATTTATGTCGGTTTTAATGTGTTTTCATGATTTTTTTAGATAAAAACTCCAGTGTGAATTGTTGCTATTTACTGATAACTTTCTCGTGAAGTTTATCCATAATATGCAAGCTTTTCGGTTGCATACAAATGTGGCTGTGTATGGATAACGTCATGCTGTTTTACGAGGCACTTGTCTCCATGATGTGAGAAATTTCTCTCCCAAGTTTATTGATCATTTCCTTATTCTCTCAATTACCGAGTGTCTTTATCAGGGCTCTTTTATGCCGCAAATAAATTTCAGGCTACTCCATAAAAATATGTGCACTGAAAATAACGTTGTTTTACTGTAGCGGTTTATTTTATCGTAGAAAATGAGCTGCAATAGTCCAAATTGTGCTTAGAATAAAGTTTGCAGATAAAAAATCTATGTATTAGCCGAAATAGGTAGAAAATGCGAAATACGCTCATGTCCATAAATTAAGGATAATTCAGAATCACACGGAAATTGAACTCTAAAGTAAAAATTTCACCTGTAGAATTATCACACACATCTTCAAGAATAATATGCAAATTACAGGAAGCCACCAGATGACGCTGACAGTACGTCACAATGACGAGAGTGTAAGAGAGGGGTATATAAGGAATGGTGGCTAAGAAGTAAAATTGTTCACAAGCGTTCTGTAGGCCGCTCAGTGCCATAACCGTAGAGTTATGACACAGAGGACGCATGTGGATGATTTTTTACGTGGCAGAATTATCGGCCGTCTGGAATGTGGGCGTACTCAGATGGAAGTATCCGAAGAACTTGGAATTGCCCAAAGTGTCATCTCTAGGCTTTGGCAACGATTCCAAGATGATGGAAATGTCAGTAGACGTTACAGTACAGGTCGTCCCCGAGTTACAATGCTGAATGAAGACCGGTATTTGGCAGTAACTGCCAAAAGAAGCAGAAGGAGCGCAGCATCCGACCTGTCTCGTCAGCTATCTGCAGCCACGGGTACCACAGTTTCACGGCAAACCATGTACAGACGTTTGGGAAATATTGGTCTATATGCTCGCAGGCCTGTCAGACGTGTTCCGCTCACGGCAATTCACTGTCGGCAGCGTTTAGCCTGGAGTAGAGAACATTCAATGTGGACATCTTCCCTGTGGGCTTGTGTGATGTTTTCCAACGAGTCCAGGTTTAGCTTGCAATCTGATTCACGTCGGTCTTTCATATGGAGAACGCCAGGTACCCGTTACCACCAAGACAACATCATTGAACGACACCGTGACTGTGGTGCAGGATTGCTCGTTTAGGGTGGAATTATACTGGGCTCCAGAACAGATCTGCATGTTCATATCAGAACCATCAACGGCCACATTTATCGGGACATCATTCTGGGACAACATGTACGTTTGTTTAGGTGTGCCATAGGCGCAGAATTTGTGTTTATGGATGACAACGCCCGTCCTCACCGAGCAAACATCGTAAACGAATGCCTTCAATCTGAGGATATCACCCGTATGGAATGGCAAGCATTCTCACCTGACTTGCATCCGATAGAGCATGTGTGGGACATGCTTGGCCGACGAGTTGCAAGCCCGTCAACCACCTCGGAACTTGGGACAGCATTGCTTGCTGAGTAGAGTAATCTTCCCCAAGATCAGCTTGACAATTTGATACTCACCATGCCTAGGCGTTGTACGGACTGTATTTCATCCCATGGGAGCATCATACCAACCATGTAATATTAAGTTTTTGTAATGGAGATATTTTTTACAATTGCTCCAGGGAACAAAAATCATAGTTTTTAGGAATGGTATGATACAAACACCATCATTTTTGTTCTTTATCTTTTGTTTAATAAATGGGTTTTAGGAATAAGTCACGTTTGTTTTGTTTCTGAACCTTTATTTGCCGGAGCTGGCATTATCTTTAATTTATGGACATAGTGTATTTTTCTGTAGTTAAGAACAACATTTGAGGAGGAAAATCGCTCCATATCGCGTATATAAATGGGGATGTATCTGTATATGAGCGGGGATTATTTTCGTATTTGGATAATGCTACTTAAAAGTAATATGTTTAGCTTGAAATTTAAATAGTTTTCTGGAAAGTGATAGTTGGTTCGATAAAGCATGAAGAAATGTTTATCATGTTTCGCATGCATAAAAGTTATTTTTGACTCAGTTAAAAATGTATAATTTATAATAGTAAAAGTATTTATATATTTAATAAGATTCCTAATTTTTGTAAATTAAAGTCGAAAGTAATAATGAAACTTTTGAAGAAGAAGACAAACTAAGCTAGAGCCATTAAGGTGTCCGCCCACCTTTATAACGCAATTTTCGACCAAAATATCGATTTTTTAAAAAGTTTCTGGCTTAATATTAAAGCCGGATTTCTCAGCTTTCTAAATCAGTTTGAATTTTGTTTCTGACTTAGAACTTGAGTTATAGGCATTTAAATATTAGTTGGTTGCTAGATTTTTAATTTTGTTTCTATCTTGCTTAGAACTTGAGTTATAAGCATTTAAATATTAGTTGGTTGCTATTTTCTGAAACCGGAAGTAGCATTCCGCTACCGGAAATGAACTTAAATTTTTGTTTACATTGAAATTTTACATAGTTTGAGCTTTAAAATTTGTTCATATACACAAAATGGGTTTAAAAATGGAGGAAAAAAAATAAACTTTGAGATATTTAAAATGCGTAGAATTAATCTGGCAACAAAATGTTTTACTCAGATATTTGGCAACAAAATCATTGTTTACTTCGCTCTTCGCTTAAACTTTGATCGAGTGCTTGAGAGTTTTTGTGTTACGAAAGTGCTCTTAAGCTAATAATTCTTCCTTAATAAGGTTTTGTTTTATTGTTGAAATGGGAAAGAGTCTAGCCCGAACAAGGAAACGACATTTTCATGGCAATAAATACACTAAAACCGTTCAAAACAACACTTCAAAGAGTTCTGAAAATGATGCAGTAAACACCTCCAGTTCTTCAAAGCTAGAAACTTCTACTTTAAAAGTTGAATTGGCGAATGAGTCAGTAAGTGGAAACAGAATTCTTGATTTAGAGAGATTGCTAAGTGTTTTTGCTGAGCTTACCTGTCCAAAATGTTTCAATGATGAATTGGTTTTAACTGAAGATTCCAGATATGGATTATGTTCCCCTTTTGTTTTAAAATGTAAATGCTGCGTCTTTCTGAAAGGTTTTGCTTCATCTAAGAAAACTAATAAAGAACCAGAAATAAACAAAAGATTTGTGTATGGAATGAGACAAATTTGGAAAAGGTTTCTCAGTAACCTGTAAACTTTGCTCTACCCTAAATTTGCCAGTTACATACAAATCTCATGAAGAAAAAAATTTGAAAGTTGTCGTAGAAGCAGCTGAAAATTCTCTGATAAAAACAGCTGGGGAAGTTGTTTTAAAAACCAAAAGTGATGAATGAGGTGTTTCTATTGGTGGTATGTGGCAGCGTAGAAGATACACACCATTGAATGGCTGTGTTACTGCTATTTCAGTGGATACTGGCAAAGTATTTGACTTGGAAGTCATGTCCTCATACTGCATCATATGTAAACAGATACAAAATATGCCAAATACCCAGTTTGTGTCACTGTAATTTTGAAGGCTCTGTAGCAAAAATGGAAACCGTGAGTGCATCAAGAATATTTTAGAGGTCTGTGGAGCAACGAAATTAAAAATATATAAAACATTATGAAGACGGAGACTCTAAAGGTTTTTCGTGTGTACAAAATACATATGGTAATAATACTGTAAAAAATTAGAGTGTATTGGGCACATCAAAAACCGGATAGGTTCCCATTTGAGAAAACCCAATACAAAAACTAAAGGTCTCTCAGGAAAGAGAAAATTAACTGATGTATTCACAGACAGGCTCAAAAACTACTATGGTATTGCTATTTGTGCTAATGTAGATAATTTACAAAGCATGTAGATAAACGTGATCACCGCTATATTTCACTGTGCATCCAATTCTAATAAACCAATGTATGGGCAATGCCCTATTGGAAATGATAGCTGGTGTTACTATCAGAGAACTCTAGCTGATGGCAAAACATGTGCAAAAGACAAATATCTTGGGTTACCAAATAATATTCTCATTATTATAAAACTAACGTATTTAGAGCTATGTTCTAGAGCA
Organism: Dolomedes plantarius; assembly: GCA_907164885.2. Classification (NCBI taxonomy): domain Eukaryota; kingdom Metazoa; phylum Arthropoda; class Arachnida; order Araneae; family Dolomedidae; genus Dolomedes; species Dolomedes plantarius. Next base: position 86,674,485 of record OU015493.1, on the reverse strand, counting down.
GCATTTTCATCGAGCCCTTGAAAAATGTTTCTATTTTTTATTTAGGAAAAGACATTTATTGTAAGATAATTTATTTATTGCATAAAAAAATTAATATATTTATAATACATACTATAATATTACATATAAAATAATCTACATTTTTAATGGCTACGTTGTTGTTTGTTCATAATTATCCTTTTAAAATGAGGCTCTGTTTTTGAAGAGCCACGTGTAAGTCATCAGATGCATTAAGTGATTTCTGGCTTTTGTTTTGATGTGCAAAATTGGTGAAAACTCATTTCACAAAGTGGTAGCAAATGGTAAAAGTGTCTCCAATGCTGCTTTTGTCAATTCTGTATAAAGTCCTAACTCTGTATACCAGAACTGTTCGGAGTCCAGTTTTTCAAATTCCATTTCAATTCGTGCATTAGCTTGTATTGTGATAAGATTGTCTTTTAATAAAATTTGCCGTCCATTGAATTTAGATCAAACAAAATTAGATTAAGTATCCATCTATTAATTTTGCTTGTATTTCCTGTGGAAAAGTAACTATAAAATGATTCACTCATTTAGTGATTTTCATCAAAAATTTAGAACCTTCTCTTGCACCCCCGATTAAGAACCAGTGTTCTAAAGGGATTGATTCTGGATATGTGCCTCTATTGTGATTATAGTTACTTTATTTTTAATATTTTTTGCAGATACAAGTTGTGAATTGTCATACATTTTGAAGCATTTTCAATATGTTAAAATGTTAACTTGAGTAAATTTTAAATAGCAGAATTATAGTTATGGCAGAGGTTCATTCCCTGAAGGAGATTTCAGTTATAATAAAATTTACAGAATAAAAATATCTTGATATGAATTTGAGTTATCATCTTTTGCATAAGTGACATTTTATTGCTATTTTTATGTATAATTTGAGCCTCAAAATCAAAATATTTAAAGTTATGCAAATATTTAACATGTTATTCAAATTTTTTAACCATATTCCATAATATAATGCACTAAGTTGCCATTTTTAAAAATATTTCAAAGTATCACCTTCAGAGGTAGACGATTGCAGATTTTGGTCCTATAAAGTCTTGATAAAAAAATTTTGTCATCTTTAGCTTGCTAAAAACTTTTACTCGGTTAAAAATGTATAATTTAATCTTAGTAAGTATATATATACATATATATAATATATTTAATAAAATTCCTGTTTTTTTGTAAATTTTAGTCAAAAGCAAGAATGAAGCTGTCTGAGGAAGAAAGGCAAACTAAGCTGGAGCCATTAATTGCAGCTGGATGGAGTTTAGTTAGTGGGAGAGATGCTATTTACAAGGAGTTCCTATTTAAGAATTTTAATGAGGTACTCTTAAGTATCTTTATTATTTAAATCACTAGTTTACAAATATAATTTTTATTTTTAATGAAGTTTGCTTTGAAAATTAAGTTGTATAACATAAATTTTAAAGCAATAGACTTTTTAACTTTATTAAATACTAGCATTATTGCCCGGCAATGCCCGGGTAGATATATAGTTATAAAAATTTTGATGCATTCCATCAAAAAAATACTGGGCTGCACCCCCCGCTCTTCATGTTCATCTGGCTGGACACATTGCACTTAGCGCGTTTCTACTGAAATGATATACAAACAATAAGAAAGAAAGAAATTTTGAGCTTGCGGACCTTCATCTGATTATACGTCTGATTTTATTGAGAATTAATAACACAGTGTTGCGTGATTCGCACGTTTGGATTGAATAAGTTTACTGCTTAATTATATTTGTTAGATACTGTTTAATTAGATTTGTTTGATCCACTGTTTAATTAGAAATAAGTTTTATAATTAATATTTGCCTTTATTATTTATTTTTCCCTTAAAAGCTCAGTTTGTTCCACAACACCCAAGAGACGCACTTTTTTCCACATTACCCAAGAGGTAAAGTGCAAGATGCATTATCCCCTTTATTTATTCAAAGTAAGGCGGGATTCCACATGAAGCCTATTTTCCTTACGTTGGTGATTCGGTTTTTTATTGTTGACAGGCCAAAAACCGTACCGGTTTTTAACTTTCCCAAGCCCAAAAACCGTTGAAAAAGAGAATTGTAATTTGGTTTTTAATTTTCCTAAGGCCAAAAACTGTAGAAAAAGCAAACTGTAAATCGGTTCAAGTGATGAGAAAAACTGCAAATAACAAAGGACACAAAGCAGAGCCGGGAAAGTTGTGTTAAAACATACTAATTTGAACTGCATTATTAAAAAACTCCCATCTCAGTTAGTCTAATGGTTAAATTTTATCTTTTACCGCATTTTAATATTTCTTTTATCAATTTATTTTGTTGTTATGCACATGATGCAAAATTAGTGTAAAGTATCACAAAATGAAAAGAAACCACATGATCAGCATTTCCTAAATTACATTCTAAAAATTAATCTTTAAAAATTCACCAAAAATCAGAAAAGGGAGGTAGGTAAAGATTCGAAAAAGATTTCGTTTTAAAGGAATTTTTATGATATTTCTCGTGATATAAATTTTATAACCCTCGGATTATAATTTTAAATGCAAACTTAAAAAAATTAGAACAGCTTAAAAATTTAATTTTAAAGAATTGAAGAAGAATTTTTCAAAAATCTTTCTCAGTTTACCCCTCTACTAAAAACTCCACTATAGAAGAATCACCATGCAAAATTTCAGCTCTTTATGTCCAACGGTTTGGACTGTGCGTTATCTGTCAGTTAGTCAGTCAGATGGGCAAGGCCAAAGTTTATTGCCATGAATCTCTCTCCCCCCCCACGCACCCCTCTTCTCCCGCACGGGGGAAGAGGAATAGCTTCGTATTTCAATGAATGCCTGTATCCACAGGAGGTACCTCGCACCTCTTACGGGCACAAAAAATCATTAAAAGATTAATTTAAAAAAACTAATTGAGACCCAAACTTTGTTTTTGCTGATTTAAGTTTCTCGGGTCATAAACATTAACTGTGTGGAATTTGGTCTCTGTGAGTGAAACAGTCTATGATTCTATAGCGGACAAACAAACAGACAAGCTCTTTTATATATATAGACTAGCTGAAAACCTGCACTTCGCTACGGAGTACATTCAAATAAAATACAACGGTCTATGTATTCAATTAATGCCAAAATAAATAAATGAATATATATTTATACATATATATTTATAATAAATACAACAATCAATGTATGCAATTGATATTTATAAAAAAAATCGCAAGGGATATTTTTATAGACAAAATAATGTAGAAGAAAATATTCAAATTGAATCTAATGGAACATACTAAAGAATATAGTACAGTTTGAGGAACATATCTTTTACTGTATTTTAATACTTTTTTGGATAATGTCCCATCGTCTGCTGCATTATCAAGAAAAAAAAAATTTTTGAAAGAAATCAAGTGATCAACATTTAATAAATTAAATTCTAAAAATTAATCTTTAAACATTCACCAAAAATCAGAAATTGGAGGTAAAGATTCGAAAGAGATTTCATTTTAAAGGAATTTTTATGATCTTTCTTGTGATAAAAATTTTATAACTATAAAATTATTATTTTAAATGCAAACCTAAAAAAATTTACTAAAACAGCTTAGAAATTTAATTTTAAAAAATCTAAGAAGAATTTTTCAAAAATCTTTCTCAGTGCACCACTACACTATAAGAAGAATCACCATGAAAAATTTCAGTCCTTTAGGTCTAGCAGTTTGGTCTGTGGTTGTCTGCCAGTCAGTCAGTCAGTCAGTTATGGAACTGTTATACACTCATGGACAAAAAAATTAGCGCACCAAGAAGGAGTCGTCAAAATGAAACGAAATTTTACATACGTAATGACTACTTTGATATAAGTAAATGATAAGAAAATCAAAGAAAAAGGATAATTTATTTCAGAGAAAAAGGCAAAAGAACGGAGGAGTTAATACTCCGTTGGACCCCCTCTAGCGCGAATGCACGATGCGATACGATCGGGCATTGAGTCATACAAATTCTGTATGATGTCTTGAGACATTTCGTTCCATATTTGCTGTAACCTTGCCTCTAGTTCGTTCAAACTCGTGGGATGCCCAACTCGTCGTCCCAAATGATCCCAGATATGCTCGATTGGAGACAAATCTGGGAATCGGGCACGCCAAGGAAGGGTAGTAACAGTGCGGAGACAGTCTTGTGACACCCTTGCCGTATGAGGCCGAGCATTGTCTTGTTGAAAAATGGCTCCTGGGAGCCGTTGCATGAGTGGCAACACATGTGGTTGCAGGATTTCATGAACATACTGCTGGGCTGTCATGGTGCCACGGAACAATACTAGGGGTGACCGTGTATTGTAGGCAATGGCACCCCATACCATCACACCAGCAGTGGGAGCGATGTGTCGCTGTACAGCAAAGGCAGGATTGAAGCGTTCACCACGGGCTCTCCACACACGAACACGATTGTCATCACTGCCGAGATTGAATCTGGATTCGTCGCTGAAGACGACCTGGTTCCATTCCGCTGCAGTCCAGTTTCCTCGTGCTCGGCAAAACACCAAACGGAGGCGTCGATGGGTGGGCGTCAAGGGCAGCACACGTAATGGGTGCCGCGATACCAATTGTCCTTCAGCCAGGCGCCTTCGTATGGTTCGAGAAGACACAGAGGCCCCTAGTGAAGGTGCTACCTGTGCCTGGATGGCGGCCGATGAAGCAGTTGGCTGTACGCGTGCATTTATTACGATGTGGCGGTCTTCTCGACGACTGGTCTGTCGAGGGCGTCCTGAGCCTGGTCTTCGTGTACATGACATCTCTCGGGTCCACTGGTCCCAACACCTCTTCACAACGCAATCAGAGCGACCTAATTGACGAGCTACTCGCCTAGCTGACCACCCAGCTTCCATCATCCCGACGATTCTCCCCCTCTCAAACTGCGACAACTGCTTATATTGTCTTCGAACACGGTGTAATGGCATGTCTATCTCAGCTCTTCCTTTGTAAATGATTCAGCACACTCAAACAAGCTTTGGTTACCTGTTTTATACTCCACAGAGTACGATGTTCAACACCCTCTACCGGCTATACGTAATGCGCAATCACGCTGCATTTCTAATCATTTGCATATCTCCCCGGCATGTACCTTCATTGCAAGTTTCGTTACGATCCCACAATTATTTCTTTGTGCGCTAATTTTTTTGTCCATGAGTGTATATATATAGATGATTTTTATGAAAAGAATAGTTATTTGATAAAATATTGTTATATATGTTGGTGATTGCTGTCAGTTGCATTTAGTAAAGCTGGAATTACTTCCTATGCTTAATAGATGTGATTCATACCTAATACTGGTAAATTTCCTGGTCAGTATGTACAATATTTTGGACATTAACTTGATTACAGATAATATTTTACCAGAACTAGTTTCATGTAGTTTTAGTATTTTGCTTAAGATTTTCTCATTGCATTTGGGCTGTTTATGATTTGTTTTACCATGTTTGCTATTAATCATTTATAAGATAGAAAACACCACATCTATGATAAAAACATTTTTTCTTGCTTGAGAGTTTTTGGTTTGTATCAGCACATTACATGTCATCTACTTTGTTCCATGTAATATCGGTAAAATGTACATTTGATCAAAACTATTGGCCATACTCATAATACATTTCATTATGGATTCATTTGCAAGGCTTGTTGGGATTCACTTAATGTATTTTCCTTTTTTCTTTTTTTAGAGCCTTATTCATTTATTTATAGATTTTGTACAGCATCTAGAATAAAAATTATTACTTTAATGAATTTGTATATTTTTGACCAAACAAACGAAATAAATTGTAATTCATATATAGATCAATGTCAAATAGCTTGTGAAGTATTTTAAATGTACTTAGATAAAAATAAAACTATTAAAATTTAATATACCTGTCTTGTATTTTATGTGGTCAGTATTATTTTACTTTTGTAAATTATGGACTGTAATTTTAATACTGTTATAGCTTATTCTGTGATAATTATCGCAGCTATATTTTAACATTTTTTTTTTAAATTTATATTTAAAAAAGGTTGGGTTTTGTTGTAACTCACAATAGATATTTCAGAAAACTTTTGCTTTATGTAATTTTATATTTAATAGTTATTTTTAATGTTGGAAAATCTGTGTTTTTTATGTATTGTAAGTAAAATAATAATAATAATTTGCAACAGATTTTTTTTACATGTGCTTTTAATTTTTAATTTCAGTAGCAGTTTTAGTTAGTCTCAAATGATTTACAAATAAGTAAAAATTGTCAGTTTAAATATGATTTAATAATCATCTGAAATTCATTCAAAATCGGTATTTTAATTTTGCTTATACAATTAAGAAGACTTAAATTTCTCTATTTTTCAGGCATTTGGTTTTATGACTCGAATTGCCATGCAGGCTGAGAAAATGGATCACCACCCAGAATGGTTCAATGTTTACAACAAAGTACAAATTACTTTGAGCAGCCACGATGTTAATGGTCTATCTGATAGAGATACCAAACTTGCTAATTTCATTGAAAAGGCTGCTGAGTTTGCCAAATAAAACCAAAAAGTTTCATAATTGTGAATTATTGTGATAATCAAAATAATTTTTTTGTTGTTTATTTTAATAGTTAATAAAATAGTTTTAATACTGAGTTTTTTGTGAATTTTCTTAGTTTGCTTTGAATATTTATATTGCAAGTGTACAAAACTGAATTTGAAGAAAAAACTCATAAAAAAATAAAACAAGTAATTATTTAGTATTTTGTGTTTTTAATAGTTTATGATCAGTTGGAATATTATTGATTTATCTGGGATACATAGTACTTTCATCTGAAAATTTATTTCCTTAAATTTTATTGTGAGGGAAATTCTTAATTTTAGTGAGTGAAAAGCTACAAATGAGAAATAACCGCGTGTAAATTCTTAAAATATTCAACTGAATATAGGTGATCTTAGTTAAAGGACCTGCAGAATTTGGGTAGAAATTAGTATTCACATTCAACATCGTATGGATAGCAATATTTAAAAAATTTTATTTACTTCTTTCATTGTCTTTCTTCCACAAAAATAAATTTATATCGAAAAAGATGCTCTCAAAATGATAATAGCTTATGTAATGTGTGTCTAATTTTAAAGAATGTAACAAAGCACAGTATTTATGGGTTTCAGAAGTTTTTCTCGTTCAAAGAAGTTTAAATTATTTCATATATTTCAATGGGAAATTAAAATCCAACCTTAGAATATTTCTTCGTTTAAATAATAACATTAATTTTATTTGAACAATGAGAAATGTAATGTGCATTCTCTACTTTGTATTTATACATTTTTTTAAGTACATGTTATTAGTTTTTAGCTACTGTTTAATTGAATCTTTGTTAGTATTTACATTGAGGACATTTTCTAGTTTTGTAACAAAATTGTTTTCTGTAACTCATTATGTTTCCTTTTAATAACTATACTTGCAAACATTACCATCATTGAATATTTAGAAAATGTTCACTAAAGATTAATTCAATGTTCTTTTCTTGTATTTGTGAGTTAATTTCTACTGTTTTATGAATGGTTTTTAAATTTCAATATTATTTATGTGATCATCGTAATAATTCCTTAAGTCTGTTAAACATATACAATGAGGAGATACATGTTTGCTACTATTTATAATTTATGATTGTTGTGACTTGTGCCTTTGTAAATGTGTTTACAAGATTATATGAATTTAAATGATGGTTTAAGTAATTCAGTACTCAACATTTATACTTGAGTATAGTTCCTTCACATTTAAATATTTCTTTTTGCAATATGTGCTTATGTGCCTTTGTAAATTTTTGGTGCATAGCGTTTATTGTAAGAAAAAAGAGCTATAATGGTGAATTATGTTAGGTTGAAAAGTTATGCTAAGAGAATAACTGGTTTTCTAGCTATTGTTGTCTGCATTTAAGGTAGAATAAGCTATTATATGATTTCTGCTTTCACGTAGCATTTTTTTTTCTGTAAGTTAGAGTAAGTGTTATTTATACTCTGTAGTTTTATCAACAAGCCAAATATGCCTCAATAATTTGCAAATATATTGTTAATAATGTGCGAAGCAATTATTGAGTAACTGATTTTATTGCAAATATGTTGATAACCTATAGTTATTTTTATTAATTTTGCTGAAAAATTATGGTTACCATTGATCATTAAAATATTAAATATTATTTATAGGCTGTTATTTCAGATTTATGAAATACCTGTTAAATCTATATTTTCCATAAATTTTGATTAATAATTAAAGCTTCAGATGCATACAGCGATATATATATTATATATATAATTTGTTTACCTTATTTAAAAACATTAATACTATATTTGATCTAAGCATTTGAATGTTTTTTTCCTCATTGATTTCATTTCAATTCTTAGATAAAAAATTTAGATAAAAGTGTTGAAAAAAAGTTTATTTCAGTATATGTTGTGTTATCAGTATATATTGCTTAAAAAAAAAAAAATACTGATGCATGGAAATTTTGAATTTTTTATATTAAATTTTAGGAGATTTTTATTTTTGAATAAGTCATTATTTTGTTGTGGCTTCAAGTACGCATATATGTTTTTTCGGAGTAAAGAAAAATATATTGTATATACTATGAGAATGAAGTGTTAGATTTAAGGCTTATAATTTTGAAGTTATATTTTTTATACAATTAAGCATTTTTTAGTGTTATGTATATTTATGATAAAGTATCTTCTGTTTTTATTCTTTTTTAGTCATTTATCAATGATGATTGTAGAATGTGCTATTTATTAAAATTCTAATTTTTTTTTCCTTTGAAAATAATTAAACTAAGAAATTAATAGTATGCATAAATGATAAATTACATTATTCCATTTTCACACTTTTATATGGTTGTTTTCCTTTTTTAATGCAAAAGGTATTTTATACAGAAATCTTTGTGCCATAAAAATTAGACAAATGTTTTTAGTTTTATAAAAAAAAAAAAATGTCTAACTTTCATCTAACAAAATTTTGTAATGAATGTTCAATGTTATAAGCTGTTGAATAAATTTTTAAAACTGCTTGGTTCATATTTTTTAAGTGTGGGATGGTATAATATAAACAAATTACTGTTCATAGGTGTGAAGGAACATTTTTAATTAGCAAATAAATACACTCATATTTGGTGAATAAAAAACTTAAAAACATTTTTATCATACCTAAAATAAAAAATTGAAATGTTTATGACTAGTTTGGTGATGTATGGGACACACTGTAACACCTAACACCATTCATAGAAAGATTTAAATATACTCTGACACATTATATGTTTTCAAAGATAAAAAATGTAATTATCAATACCTTATATACCAAATCAGTCATTTGATTTGTGGCTAACTCTAAAATCACTGGAAAGTTCTTTTATCCATCTCTAAACATGTAGATAAAGAAGTTGACATTCAGAAAAATAGGTGGTTTTCCCCAAAAAATCTTTGAAAGATTAGTAAAGTATTTGCTGAGAAATTTTTTGTTTCACACATAATATTGAAAGAAAAAGTTTTTAAGAGGATACTTGACTCACTGTTACATTTTACATGTGAGAGCACTTGCATGGATTTTTAGTGGGTAAGGGTTACTAGACTCAAATGAGGCTTTTCTTTTGCATAAGTTTATTTATATATCGTAACTAATTTAGAAGAACTGTCTCTACTGTTATGTACTCTTCATTTACTTTAGATAACTTACTCACTTTATAATTAATAAACATAAAATGTGTTTTTAGTGACAAAAGCAGTTTTCAGATGAAATACTTTTGCTTTCAAAGGTAGACTGTGTTTATTGAGTATCCCAAATTGTCCTCCACTGAAAGAGAAATTTTTTTGATAGTTCAATTCCTCCTTATGTTTGAAAAGTTAAACTGTAATTGTTTATAAATAAGAACATGCTCAACTTTTTTAGTACGTTTTATCTTTATTCTTAAATCGAGAAAATGCAAAATTATTTTGAATGCGCAGGATTGATTTGTCTTTGCCTGTAAATAGTAAGTGTGTGAGAAAAAACTTGATGCAGTTTTCTAAGAAAGGGTGTCTCAGTTATATCCAAACATGCTATTTATTTCAAAAAGCACATTTAAATAATTTACATGACACTGCAACATGGACCACATTCATACAACTGACCAATCAGGGGCAAGCCCAAAGTCGTCTTCTCAGCTATTCCAGTACAAATTTTAATGTATAGAAAAGGGTTAATATTACTCAGCTAACACTGTGGTGAGTAACATAAAAGTAATTCTTTTTTTTTTTCATTTTCATCAGTGTTACCAAAAACAATAACAAACTCTAGAATTGTTAGGCAACAGAATATAAAACAGAGTGGAGGAATTAATTCATGCATTATTCTTTTCTGCTACATTCCAACAAAGTACATAGTTGATCAGAAGTGTAGTATATATGGAAATGATTGGTATATCTTCATTAAAGTTAAAGGGTTCTAGCATGTGTTTAAAGTGCGACTCTGTTATGATGTGATGCTAGATTAACATCAATATACATAAATATGTATAAATATATATTTTACATAGGAATTTTATGATTTATATATATCTTCAGGTGGGTCAACAAAATATCCTTTGTCCTATTTACTTTAAACAGAAATGCGAAAAAAAAAAATTAAACCTCATAATATTGTAGGAAATCTCTAACAGGTTTTGCATTTTCTAATCGAAGATGTTACCTCTAAACAAGAAAAATGGAAATGATGTCCAGACTGAGGTGTCTAATTATTTATGTTGTCATGAAAAAAAATTTTTTTTCTATATTTACTGTATCATATCTACAAATAAATAATAGAAAAAAAATGTTCTGATAGTGACATAAACATTTTGTCTGTTTCGCAAAGAATGCCAGAACATTTACTTTTAGTGTTTTGTATTTCATATCTGTCAAAGTCTTCAGTGGTATATGAAATAATTTAGCTCTTATTTTTTTAGTGAAATGTTTATTAGACTAGTGAATAGTGATTAAAAATCCTTACTTTGAGTGATGAACATACATAAAAGATTGGATTTCAAAATACTTTCTTTCTCTTGTATATTCTGTACAAAACAATAACATTTAAAACATGCTTGCCAGTTTATTATGAGTGATTCTTTCATTTTTTTATTGAAGTATTATATTTATAAGAATTTTGAAAAATGAGGGAAATTTAAAAAAAGGGAAAGGAAATAGCAATTTACTCTATGCAGATTCTATGTATGTATATTGGGTTACGAAATGTAACCCAAAAAACTTATTTTCCATTACCTTAGTGATAAGGTCGTTAAGAATTAATCACACAGCCGATAATACTCGGATGAAGGCGAAGCTAATTGTAAACGTTGATGCCAATCATGAAGCAGAAATGTTTAAAATTGTAGTTTTATCATTTCTTTTAGAATAGTCATTATTTTAAAATATTAATAAAATTTATTATTAAATTTTCGGTTCATTATCTTACTTTCTGTTAAGTCATGCTTAGTTTTTGGTTATATAGATATAATTTTTTATACTTTCATAACATTTTTTTGCAGAATAATCTATTTTTTAGCATTTTATGTATAACTACATCTATAATAAAATAAACTGTTTTTTCGTTAGTACAGCACCGAACTGATTGTTGAATTATTTGAATCCCACCTCTGGTTATAATGATAGAAAACGTGCAAAAGTATAAAATTCTTAATTCAATGGTCACATTTCGATTTTTATTTTCAATACTATGTAGTAGATGGCGCCACCATATTTCGACTCATTTGGAATGGCTTAATTTTTTTTTTGCTTTTATGCTCCACTTCTTTTGAATAGTAGTCATTTTGTACTTTAATATGCGTTTAAGTTGCCAATGTACGTAAAAAAAAAAATTAAATTTTAAAAAAAATCTATTTTTGGTTAAATTAAGAATCGAAGTAAATTTCTCTTTGAATAAAAAGAAAATATTCTGATAAAATTAAACATTACTAAATTTTATAAGAAGACTAATGAATGCCATCTTTTGCTGCAAGTACAATTCATTGTAAGAGCAAAAAATTCTTCCTGAAAGGTAAAACTATTAGTAGCACAGACACCATAACCGTTTTTTAATTGAAGTGTATACGCGTTCTTGAAGACAAAATATGAGGAGAATCATTAAGCAAGATTTTGATATGATTTGATGGTGTTATAGTCAGCATCCCTGTCCGGAAAACAAGCGTTGAATTTCGAATCAGCTCTGTTGTTTAAAATGAAAGAAGTTCGAATATGGCATGTGGGTGTTATAAATGTGTTTCTCTGTTTCTCTGATAAAGATTGTGTCATGGCTTTTAACTAATAAATTTTAACATTTAAAATACGATTTTCGACCAGAGTAACGCATTATCTATATATATATAACAGTTCCGTAACTGACTGACTGACTGACAGACAACGCACAGACCAAACCGCTGGACCTAAAGGGCTGAAATGTTGCATGACGATTCTTCTTATAGTGGAGGGGTGCACTAAAAGAGATTTTTAAAAAATTCTTAGATTTTTTAAAATTAAATTTTTAAGCTGTTTTAGTAACTTTTTTTAAGTTTGCATTTAAAATAATCTTTACCTCCCTTTTCTGATTTTTGGTGAATTTTTAAAGATTCATTTTTAGAATTTAATTTATTAAATGTCGATCACGTGATTTCTTTTTCTGGTACTTTAAATAAATTTATCGTCACGTGCATAACAACTAAATAGACAAAAAAAAATTTTTTTTTCTTGCTAATGCGGCAAACGGTCGGACATTATTTTGTCTATAAAAATATCCCTTACGATTTTTTTATAAATATATATACTTTTTTCTACATCAATTGTATATATTGATCATCGTATTGATTATAAATATGTATATTTTTTTTGGCATTAATTGCATACGTTGACCGTTGTATTTAATTTGAATGTACTCCGTAGCGAAGCGCGGGTTTTCAGCTAGTTATCCTATATAGAGATTTTAAAATGCCACAGTCACGAAAGTAATGCTGAAAACTGAGCAACTAAATTTCTTCTAGAGCTCAAAATCTGACTTTCCAGAAAGATTGTAGTTTATCTGCCACGTTTAAATTCGTTGGTTTTTGTGAAAATTTATACACTGTCCGTTACCTGGCAGAAATATTTTTTTTCTTTTTTCTATCTGGAAAGGACCGTAAAACCAAGAACGTAACATGAAACCTAAATAAGATGGACAGCTTTATATAAAAAAAAGAAGCATCTCTAAAGTCCGGGGAAAACCATAAGAGAAATGCATTTTGAAATTTCTTTTACAGGCAGACATTGTCTTAAGTTTTAATGGACAGGTTAACAATAACACGAATTTTTTTTTTAGTGAAAAATTGGGAATCAGGCAGACACACCCTTGTGACAGGAACATACAACTTCTTAATATCCCCAACAACAAAAAAATAATTTATTTATGTACTTTTTATTGTCGTACTAAGAAGTTGTGTGTTCCTGTTATATCTTTCCCACAAGTTTGTTCTAAGTTAACACACACCCTTGTGATTCACAGTCTCTCTATAATTAATCAACGAAAACGTTCAATACATACTACTTAAATAAGGCATTGTGTAAGTTAAATATAAGGATATTTTAAACTCGTATAATGACGTCAGATAAATAATAATGATTAAAATAACCTAATCCCGAATAATACTTCTGGTAATGATGGAGTTATGTTTATCAGAGCAATATCAACGTTATGAAATCACGATAATGCCCTTTTAAGAAGGAACAACCCCTTCATTTCGATTAAACAATTGGTTCCTAACGTAGGGGACCCCTTTGGCAATTTGGTAAAAGCTATGGACCCTACTTCTGCATAGTAAATACACATATAACTATTTGTTTCAAACAAAAAAATTGGAAATGCAATAAAGCAACAAATAGTTTGAAAAAATCTAATTATATTCGACTAGCTGAATACCCGTACTTCGCTACGGAGTACATTCAAATTAAATACAACGGTCAATGTATGAAATTAATGCCAAATATATATATATATATATATATATATTTATATATAATAAATACAACGATCAATGTATGCAATTGATGTAAAAAAACAAAAAAATATATTTATAAAAAAATCGTTACGAATATTTTTATAGACAAAATAATGTAGAAGGAAATATTTAAATTAAATCTAATAGAACAGACTAAAGAATATAGTGCAGTTAATATAGTACAGTTAGAGGAACATATCTTTTACTGTATTTTAATATTTTTTTAAATAATGTCCAATCGTCTACCGCATTAGCAAGAAAAAATATATATACAGTCGAACCCCGTTATAGCGAACCTGGTATATAACGAACTTCCGGATATAACAAACGAAAATTTTCGTCCCGCCGTTTTCCTATTGTATTTAACGCTAATTTATCCTTTTATAGCGAACCTCCGAAATCTTAAGAATCGGCTATAACGAACATTTTTTTCAGTCGACAACTGAATTTTTTAAAATTTTTAAACTTTTTAAGAATGTTGAAGATACAACGAAAGTTGAACAAGCAAAGAATGTTGAAGAAAAAGAGGATGAAGATTTACCTATCGCGATGTGGATAGAAAAGCACAAAATTTCATCATTCTCAGATTGTGGCGTGCAATTGCTCGAAACGAGATGATAAAGTCATTACACGTGAAAATCTGACTGACGAAGATATTGTGGAAGAAATTAAAATGAATCATTCTGAAAGATTCTGCTTCCGATGGAGCACATAAATGACGAAATCTCCACCATCTCAGATGCGACAGCAGAGATGAGTGCCATTAATAAGTTTTTGTCAACACAAACAGTGGAAGAAAGAGTGATGGAGTCATTTGATGTATTGGACAAAGAAATTCATAAAATGTTTTTGAATTCGGCATCACGTCAGCAGAAGATTATCGATTATTTCTGTATCAAAACAGTGAGCAGCTATTAAAGATAAAATGAATTTATTTCCATTTGTCTTCATTTTTAGTTAATTTAATTAGTATTGTGTCAGTTTAATGTAATCGATTTTAGTCAATTTAATTCATTAATGATCATTTTTAATAGATTTTATCATTCTTTCAATGCATCATTATTGAATATACATAGCAACTAATGAGTTATACATTTTGGGAACTATTAACATTTTTCTTAATGGTTCGGATATAGCGAACCCCCAGATATTGCGAACAAAACCTTTGGTCCCTTGAAGTTCGTTATAACGGGGTTCGACTGTATTTTTGTCTATTTCGTTGTTATGCACGGGACGCAAAATTAATTTAAAGTATCACAAAAAGAAAAGAAACCACGTGATCAGCATTTAATAAATTAAATTCTAAAAATCAATCTTTAAAAATTCACCAAAAATCAGAAAATGGAGGTAAAGATTCGAAAAGGGTTTCATTCTAAAGGAATGTTTATGATCTTTCTCGTGATGTAAATTTTATAACCCCCAGATTATTATTTTGAATGCAAACTTAAAAAAAGGTACGAAAACAGCTTAAAAATTTAATTAAAAAATCTACGAAGAATTTTTCAAAAATCTTTCTTAATGCACCCCTACACTATAAGAAGAGTCGCCGTGCAAAATTTCAGCCCTTTAGATCCAGCAGATTGGTCTGTGCATTATATCTCAGTCGGTCAGTCAGTCGGTCAGTTACGGAACTGTTTTATATACACAATGTCACAAAAAAATATATGCACCCAGAAGAAATCGAAGTACTATCACGAGACTTGGCAGGAATGTAGTCTGGTAAGAGATACGTAAATGATTAAAATTTCGACGCCAATGAGAGAAGGGTAAGCACGCTATGTGCATATGAGATGCGCAGCAGGGAGAGTTTAAAAGCATGACTGCTCGTGCCATAGGGTTATTCAAACAAATCTGTCGACTTGGATGGACAGAATTGTGACTAGAGATGCCTCTGAGACGTAAACGGCGACAGTACAAACAACTGTCGGACTTTGAGAGGGGGCGTATAGTAGGCCTCAGAGAAACAGGTTGGTCGAACATGTGTATCGGCCGCCACCTCAGTCGGAGCGATAAGGTAGTTACTCGGTGTTACGGAGAAGTAAGCGTAACATTTGAAATAAATTAGAGAAGGAAAATAATGAAATATAAAGAGGCAAGCGCGAACAAACGAAGTTTAAGGGGATAAATATACGGGGAAGACTGCAATGAGGATTGATGAACACAGGAGATGAATAAGCGATGGACTTAGCTAGATTCTAAAGAAGTAAGACATGAAAAGGCAATTATGGGATGAAAAGAGACGCCACAAGGCGTGAAGTTTAGGTGGAGAAGCAATTAATGATAGAAAAGGTACAGCACAGAAAAGAGATTGCAGATGGGGAGAATATATGACTTAGCCAAAAAACAAGGTGAGTGAAAACAGATGTAGTTCCTGGAACACGGGGAAAGAGCCGTGGGAACGGAGGAAGATGTGCGGATGGGCGCAGAAAGAAAGGTCCCCCAAAAACATAATTAAACCAATGAAAGAAGGATAAGTATTTTGAGAGCCAATGGCGAAGAAAGGCGTATCAAAGCGAAGAAGGAATAACGAGGGGAAGTAAGAGATATTAATGAAGGAAATAGAAAAAAGAGAGCAGATCTGATGATGCGGGGATCCTAAAAAGTTATTACGACCGAGGAGCATCAAGGACGAACACCTAGCCCGTAGTTAATGGCATGGGCCGACGAGTTAACTTAGAACGAGAAAGCTCGAGATGAAACTCAGAGCCAGCGTATTATAAATGAATATAGCCGGCCGACGACGTGGAAGCAGAGTGCCCCATCCCAAGGATCGAATCGCCTGAGCAGTATGACCTACCGTATGCTACAAGCTGAATTTACGGACCCTGGAAGCGTGCCTCAACCATAGAACGGGTTTGAAAGGAGGATTCCAAGACGACGCGAGCGCATCTGATGTACTTCAGAATGAGTTCATCAAAGGAGAGCGGGTTGAAAGACTAATTCCCAGACAGTGCCAGCGCATTAAATTGACTTCATGAGAGTTCGTCAATGGAGGTATGTTTCATTTGTTCTCCGTATTGATCACTTGTTTTAAACGTGTGCCATCGCGATTTCTCATTCATACACCATATATTCCGAATGTATATACGATAGATCTTTTTGTTAGAAATTGATAGAACGTTGAATTATGATTTAAATTGATTAATGAAGGTCAATGGTATTTAAACGAATAAGTTCAAATATATTATTTATTGTGAGTTGATGAACGGGTTATAAAATCCATTAAATGTAAAAAATATTGTAGTAAAGGTTTAATAATTGATGAGAAATTACTAGAGTGATAATTGTATGAAAAGGGTTATAATGATATTGAATGAAACTGTTAATGAAGTGATTATTTGTAATAACATAATGTATAAATATGCTTTACATGATTCCAATTAATAAATGTATCCATTATTATATCAATCAGATGGTCTGTAATGATTTGTAAAAAAAAACACAACGCAGTACTTAATTCTACATATGTCAATCATATCATCGGGTATCATAATTAATAACCCCAAATCCTATGCTATTTTGGTCTCATGACCAGTTACTTCTCCTTTCTCTCCCCCCAATCAATCCATTATACTCGGTGTTGGCAACAATGAATCTCGGAAGGGATAGTCTACCTTCGCGGAGGGCCAAGGCGTCCCAGGAACACAAATGCGCGCGAGGATCGCGCAATCATAAGAGCGGCCACGTAAGTACCAACAACGTCGCTAGAATCGGTTCGACGCCATTTACCACCTTCCAGACATCCGGTGATATCAAGGGAGACCATTCGAAAACGACTGGCCGACGCAGGTACAAGGAGCCGACGTCCATTAAGACGCCTACCACTGACCCCACATCAAGGCAGTGTCAATTGGATTTTTGCCGACCTCGGGCAAGCTGGAGTGTGACCGACTGGAGGCGTGTGATCTTCAGCGATGAATCCCGATTCAGTCTCAATGCTGATGACCAGCGCATACGCGTGTGAAGGCGGCCAGGCCACCGGTCCGATCCGGCATTTGTTGTCGAGAGGCATACGGCGATTACACAAGGTGTGACAGTGTGGGGAGCGATTTGTTGGGACACACGATCACCTCTAGTCGTCCTTCAACGCACTTTGACGGCACGCAGTTACGTGGACGAGATTTTAACGCCAGTTGTACTGCCTATGCTATCAAGTCTCCCAGGTGCCATTTTTTAGCAAGACAACGCTCGTCCACATACTTCGCGACTCTCCCAACAATGTCTTCAAGGATATGACGTACTCCCATGGCCTGCCAGGTCACCAGACCACTCGCCAATAGAGCACGTCTGGGACGTGCTTGGAAGGCAACTGCAGCCGTCTAGGAATACTGGTGAATTAACTGCCCAGTTGCAAACTGGGCATGACTACTATGTTGCAGGGCAACTATGGCATGATCTTCCGCAGGAGGTCATAGGTGACCTCAATGATTCGATGTCGCGCCGTGTTTCAGCTTGTATAGTTGCAAGAGGCGGATTTACTACTTACTAATTTGTAACATTTTTCATGCCATATCTTCTTAATGAAACGGTCTGTTCTTCTGAATTTGTAATCATTTGCTTATCTCCTCATACACTACATACATGTTAAGTTTCGTGATAGTAGCTCGTTTCCTTCTGGGTGTATATATTTTTTTGTGACAAAGTGTATATAGACTAGGTGGCCCGTGCGACAATTCCGCATGCGAATAAAATGCGATTAATTTGATAGTGAAGTTGGTGATTTGTAGTAGGATGAAAGAAGAACCGGTTCATTTGTAGCCATTGTTTATTTGTCAAATAACAATGGCGTGTAAGGATAATACAAAATACCTTTGGACACACTACTGGAAGTGAAGCATAACACAAAAGAGGGGAACATGAGATATATACACGCCCAAACACATATGAAGACAATAATAAAAGTTAAGTATGACACAAACTCGTGGAAAATGGAATGTTTTCGTTACAAAACCTCTTTCTGCACACTATTTGACCGTGCCGTATCGACGTATGCAGGGAAAGAATTGTAGGGCCCAAAGCCAATTTTTTAACTTTGATTTTTAAACAAACAATACAATGTGTCTGTATATAGAATGGTTCGTTGAATGTTTCATAGAATGGTTCATAGAATGTTTCGTAGAATGGTTCATAACTTAATTGGAAATGAAAAAAACAACTTACTCATTATTTTGTTTTATTGAAATTCATCTCAGTCACTGACGCCGAACAGAACACAGCCATACAGAACGTAAACATAAACGCTGTCGTCAGTAACGGTTACAGAGAAAAGAAACAAACATGAAAAAGCGCTCGCAGCGCCAATCGACAAGTGGACTGTATGGAGTTTACTGAACATTCCGCCCCCCTTGAAACCTCGGAGGGGGTTTCAACAATGAAAACGTTTAGAACATCACTTAGAATTAACATGCAAGAACTATTGAAATTAAGAAAGGTGCAATACTAAATTAATAATTAGTACAGATGAAAAGATAATCACTACAATGCTGAAAGATAAGAATTAAACATGTTATGCACTGAAGCAAATAGGTTCGAATGTTCAGGAAATTGGTAATTTACAAAGTTTCGAGATTGGTCTCAAAAGTTTACCAGTTTGAGTTTTCAACTCAACTACACGAACCTTGTTGTCCTTTCCAGGGAAAGTTTTTGTAATTCGGCCTAACTTCCATTGAAGTGGAGCCAAGTTCTCATGCTTTATCAATACCAGATCACCAACGTTCAGATTTTGTTGTGAAATGCGCCACTTTGGTCGGGATTGTAACTTTGTCAAATATTCATTTGACCAACGATTCCAAAAATGTTGAATCATACGCTGAAGCATACGCCAACGGTCACAGTGGCTGATGTTGTCTGGAATTGGCAATTCAGGTAGAGATGTTAATGGTTTCCCAATTAGAAAGTGTCCAGGTGTAAGAGCACGTAAATCGTTGGGATCACTTGAAATTCCACTAAGAGGTCTGGAGTACAGACACGCTTCAATTTGGGACGTTACGGTAGTAAGTTCTTCGAAAGTAACACTCGAGGTGCCTATGACTCTCTTCAGGTGGAACTTGAACGATTTAACAACGGATTCCCAAAGGCCTCCGAAGTGTGGAGCTGCCGGAGGGTTGAAACGCCAATTGATGTTGTCCATAGTAAGAAACTGGTAGATGGAGTTGTCCATAATCAATTCTCGAAATTCTTTTGCGAGTTCTCTACTTGCCCCATAGAAGTTAGTGCCACGATCACAAAATATTTCTGCAGGCTTACCCCTGCGTGCTATGAATCTCTTTAAGCAAGCGATGAATGATTTGGTTGACAAGTCACTTACAACTTCTAGATGAACTGCCTTGGTTGCAAGACACACGAATACACAGATGTAGGACTTGGTATTCCGACTTCCTCTTCCCTTGAAACTTCGAGTCAAAAACGGTCCAGCGAAGTCAATACCGGTATTTTGAAATACTGTGGAAGGGCAAACTCTGGACTCTGGAAGGTCTCCCATGAGTTGTTCCGCGAGTTTTGGACGATTTCTGAAGCAAGGAATGCATTTTCTCACTACTCTTCTGACAGTATCTCTAGCTGAAAGAACCCAGTATTTTTCTCTTAACGTTGCTTGAAGTAGTTCTGGTCCAGCATGTAGCAAGGTGAGATGATAGTGAATAATGATTAACTCGACGATATGGTCACTTTTAGGAAGAAGAAGGGGATGCTTCTGCTCTTCTGGAAGCACTGAATTTTTCAACCTGCCGCCCACACGAAGTAATCCAGAATTATCGATGAACGGTGTTAAAGGAAGAACTCTGCTGCTGGATGCTAGTTGCCTCCCAGCCTGCAAACACGAGATTTCTGAGAGGAAATGAACTTGTTGTACGATCTTCACAATTGTATTTTCTGCGTCATTCAATTCATCAGTTGTCAAAGAGGTTTTCCTTCTTTCCTCAGCAGGTATAGAACAGTTCCTGGCGAATCGAAGACACCAGGCAAAAACTCTTTTCAGTTTGTCCCAAGAAGAATATCGCTGAAAAAACTCGGTTTTGAAAGTGTTATTTACCGTTTGTAGCATGGATATTTTGAATTGTTTCTTTTCCTCTTTCGACAACTCTTGTGATAATAGATTGTCTTCTTCAACCATGGAATTAGGTAGCGAAGGATCCTTCAACCACTTCGGCCCATTCAACCACAACTCGCAGTTCACAAATTTTGATGGCGATAAACCTCTTGTGCCGCAATCAGCCGGATTTTCGAGTCCACAAACAAAGTTCCATTGCACGTTTGGCGCTAGCTCTTGAATCTGTGCTACTCGATTTGCAACGAACGGCTGCCATCTTCTCGGCTCTGAGTTGATCCAGGCTAAAGTTATTTTGGAGTCAGACCAGGCAAATTTATTTTTGACCGGAATGTTCAGGTACGAGAGTGTTGAATGTAGCAAATTAGACAACAAAAGTGCGGCACAGAGCTCGAGTCTCGGAAGGGATTGTACTTTGAGCGGTGCCACTCTAGTTTTAGATGTCAGTAGGTTGACTTGTACTGAATCAATAGAGATACATCGGACATATATCGCTGCACAGTATGCCTTCTCTGAAGCGTCGCAAAAGGCATGTATTTCTACTTCAGCATGAGAGTTAAGTACATATCGAGGAAACGTGGAAAGTTCGAGGAGATGAAGTTCCTCCAGAAATGTTCTCCACGTAGTGCATAGTTCATCAGGAAGAGGTTGATCCCAAAAGAATTTCCCTTGCCACAATTCTTGAAGTAAGATTTTCATAAAAGTTACACACGGTGACAAGAGTCCAAGCGGATCGAACACTCGGGCGATTTGAGATAGTACTTCTCGTTTCGTATAAGTATCCTTTATCTCAACTGGTGATACTGCGAATTTGAAAACATCTAACTTGGGTGACCATTTGACTCCTAGAACACTACAGTCCTTGTCATCTAGATGAACGAGATCGTTTTCTGTGGAGTCGATTGAAACTTCACGAAAAATAGAAGGATCATTTGAATGCCACTTTCGAAGATGGAAGCCTCCCTTGCTCGTCATTGCTTGCAACTCTGTTACAACTTGTATAGCTTCCTCCCTTGTAGCAGCTCCCCCAAGAAGATCGTCAACATAAAAATTGTGAAGTGTTGCCTTAGATGCAATTGGGTACTCTTCCTTTTCGTCAAGTCCAAGTTGCTTTAAAGTTCTTGTAGAGAGGAATGGTGCACAGGCGGTCCCATATGTCACAGTGACGAGACGATATTCTGCAATAGCATCTTCAGGTGAATTTCTCCAAAGAATTCGTTGCCAATCAGCATCTTCTTCATGTATTTTTATCTGTCGGAACATTTTTTCAACATCCGCACAGACAGCGACTTGAAACGTTCTAAATTGAATCAGGATTGGGTAAAGTTCTGGTTGAACCCGAGGACCAGTCATGAGCAGGTCATTTAGTGAGTGTCCTGATGATGTCTTGCTGGATCCATCAAACACTACTCTCAGTTTCGTAGTACTACTAGAGTCTCTTAGTACAGCATGGTGTGGCAAGTAGTACGAATTAGCCTTATCATACTCGGCTTCTGGAATAACTTCCATGTGATTAAGCTCTAAGTATTCATTCATGAACTGTCTATATTGGTTGTATTTTTCCGGGTCAGACCTGAGATGACGTTCTATACCTATCAATCTAAGAATGGCTGTTTGTTTAGACTGCCCTAACTGCGTAGGAGATGATTTAAATGGCAACCTAACTGTGTATCTGCCATCTTCATTTCTTGAATGTGTCTCTTTAAAATGCTCCTCGCAAGATCTTTCTAAGGAAGTTAGAGGATTTGCTCGAGGAACAGAATCCAACTCCCAAAATTTATGAATTAGATCATCCGACACTAATTGAATGTTATTTACATGAAGAATTTGACTGAACGAAGAAGCTCTACCACCTATCACCCAACCAAGTTCTGACCGAATTGCAAAGGGCTTATCCTCCCCCATCGACAACGTCTGACCCTTCAACAATGGTAGTGTGAGATCGATTCCAAGAAGAATATCGACCTGACTACTTTTGTGAAACGTTGGGTCAGCTAACGTGAGATCCCCAAAGATTTCAGAATATGAAGCCTCCAAATCTTGGTGCGGAAGCACGCCCACTATTTTGTTCACCACGTACACGTTAGCACTAAAAGAACTCTGAGATGGAAAATGTGGACTGAACTGAATTTGGGATATTCCATTTGTTCGAGTGTCTGCGGAGCCTAAACAAGAAATACGAACATTGGCCTTTTGTTTACTTAGACCCAGCCTTTCGATACACTCACTTGTGATCAGTGACGCCTGACTACCACTATCTAATAAACATCTGCATAATTGATAATTGCCCCATATATCTCTTACACGAATGACGGCTGTGCAGAGCAGAATTTGAACACTAGGGCCAACATTTGAAATACAAGATGTAATATCTACCGTTCGTGAATTTTCAGACGTTTCATTAGAACCACTTGCTCCGGGAACAGAAGTAGGCGAAAACACGGGAGCATTTATAGAAAGCCCACCTGAATTTGGCATATTTCCCTGACTGCCTCTTCCACTAACAAATTCAATATGAAGCAAGGTGTGATGAGGTTTTTTGCACGTGTGGCATTTGAATTTACTTCTACAAGCCTGAACGCTGTGAAATTGTGTTAAGCAGTTGAAACAAACATTATTTGATTTAACAAATTCCCAACGCTTTTGAACTTGCATTTTTGCGAATGTTTCACATTTACTTAGGGTATGTTCCTTATGACAGAGCGGACACTGTGGCTGTATGTTCGACGCAACTAATGTTACCTTTTTTTGGAAATTTCTCTTTGCACATTGATTTGCTGTCATGATTGATCTGGCATGAGTTGAAAGAAATTGAAGTAAATCATCTAACTTAGGTATTGCATCAACTTTAAGTGTTCTTTCGAACCAAGTTCTAGTATTAGAATCTAGTTTGAATAATATGGAAAACATAAGAAAGGTGTCTGCAGTTTGATCAATTTTGAATTTTAAAGATTCTAAAGTTCTCACAAATTCCTTCGTTGAATCTATTAAATTTAACATTTGGGTGGATGATTCGTTATGGATTGGTGTCATGTTAATGAATTTTTTCATCAGTGAGGAAAGTATTTCTCGTTTGTTAAAGTATCTTTCGGTTAGAAGGTCCCAGGCAATTTGAAAATTATTATTAGAAATGGGTAGTGAATGTATAACCCTTTGTGCATCACCCCTCAAAACACCCTTCAGGTACTGCAATTTTTGAGCTCCTGTCAAGTTTGGATTGTCCGAAACAGCTGCTCGAAATAAATCAGAAAACGTTAACCAATCTTCAATTGTTCCCGAAAATGTTGGTAAGGATAACGTAGGAAGTTTTACATCTGCTGACTCAGAACTTTTAACATTTGAACTTTTAGGTTGTTGCTCAGCTCCATGACTCTTATGAATGTTTGTACCAATAAGAGCGAGTATCTGTTCTAAAACGTCCAAAAGGTCATCCTTTTCAATAGAATAATCGTCTATTTCTTCATCCTTACAGTTAGTTATTATTGAGTTGAAAATACCTTTTACTTCATTTGTTAATTCGACAACCCGATTTTTTCTAATCTCTAATTCTGCCAAATTTAAATTTTGAATATCACCCTCGGTCTTTGTTTTAAGGCGCGTAATACTTGATTTAACACTCCTTTTTTGGTTTAGTAACGTTTTGAATTCCATCTTACAACCCAAGATACGAGAAGAAAAAATTCCTCCTTTCAACCCCACTCGTTAAACGTAGGGGACGCAGCCGTTTGACACTTGCAGAAGGGAACCAACGCAAAGCGAAACGCTTCCAAACACCCCACTCAATAACAAGGGAACGTTCGAAATCAACCGTTCGAAAATGCAGAAAGGAACCAACGTTGCAGTTCAAACGATCTTTCGATATGCAGAAAAGAACCAACGTTAGAATTGACGAATTGGAGTTTCAACGTTTGATGTTCAATAAGAGCACAAATCAAGAATGGCAGACACAGCAGTTAATTACCAGCAACAATATAACTTTAGAATAAATTAGTCTTTCTTATTAATTGCTTTTCAACTTAATTTCTGGATATTTCATGATACGTTACAAGGGAATGATTCAGGCTCCGGCTCGACGGACCAAAATAATGTATATAGAATGGTTCGTTGAATGTTTCATAGAATGGTTCATAGAATGTTTCGTAGAATGGTTCATAACTTAATTGGAAATGAAAAAAACAACTTACTCATTATTTTGTTTTATTGAAATTCATCTCAGTCACTGACGCCGAACAGAACACAGCCATACAGAACGTAAACATAAACGCTGTCGTCAGTAACGGTTACAGAGAAAAGAAACAAACATGAAAAAGCGCTCGCAGCGCCAATCGACAAGTGGACTGTATGGAGTTTACTGAACAGTGTCATTCTAAATTAACAATTCGTCAGAAGCGGAGAACTTCATCTTTAAAATTGTACCTCATTGATCGATTTTGGTTAAGTATGAAGGGAGAAAAAAAAGGGATTGTCACCAAAAATCACCTTCTAGAAATAATATGTATGATTATATTCGTACTCTAGAATGAGAAAAATATGCATAAAATAAGATACAAAGGAGTACAAAATATATCAATGTATTACAAAAGAAAAAAATGTACTTTTAATAATGTATTTGAATGAACCATTATTTACCGAATGACTACTACACACCTGTACAGCTGATTGAATTCAAATTCAAAGGCTACTACGTGTTTTTTTGAAATTTTTAAATTTAACGCGTGAATTAATGCCAAATTAATTTAATTTTAGATACAAATAATTTAATCATAATAATTTAATAATTTAACAATTCGTCAATTTAATTTTAGATTCAAATAAAAAGTCTTGAAATTTGTGTTTTGCCGCATGAGCGAGTTACCGGACTAAAATTCTCCTCCAAGTCGACAGACCCACTGAAATTCATTCACGGTCCCCAAAGGGTCCATGGACCACTGGTTAAGAAACCATGGATTAAACAAAAGTATTTCTAACTTACAAACGTCAGGTTTCATTTAATAATCTTGCACGTGTTACAAATAACAGCGAGATTTTTTTTCTCGCTTTAAAAAAAAAAAATATATACCTATTTCAAATCGATATAGCGTTGCTTCGAGGAAGAAAGAAAACAGGTTATTTTTTACGCGTTGCCACGTAGCGCAAGAAGTTTTTCACATCTCTCAGCACCTCAACACGTTCAAAGAGAATGTTCTTCAGCAAATAATTTAACATTTGTTTACATTTTTTTGGAGAATTTATATGTGATTAATCAAAATTAATATATATTGAACAAACATAACGTTTTTAGTACAGGGTACAAAATTCAAAAGTCCTAAAGCTGTAATTTTTATTCTTCTTTGAGCAAATTATTGATTTTATGTAGGAAACTGTATACGAAACTCTTGCTGTTCTTTGTCTATAAAAAACCTTTGGAGATTAAAAAAAAAAAGTTCCAGGAAGGTTAAATTTATGGTTTTGGCCAAACTCCATGCAAATTTTCCCCATTCAGCACGCCATGTCAAGAATTACAATAAATCAAAACTACTTAATTAAAATAATCTTAGTTCATTGGATGTTCTGCAGAAGTCTTTAAAGACGGTGGTTTCTTCGCTTTACTACATTTAGTTTACAATTTTTCCTGTAACGAAAGAACCACCTTATTCACATTTTTCGGTATTGCCAAAGGAAACTTAATCACCCCGTCGCTGACGAATAACAACATTTTCCAGAAGCAAATCTTTGCTAAACAAACTTTCTCATTCCCAGGCTACAGGTGTCCGATTCACCTCATAAATAATTCAGTTCTAGCCAAAAAGCAAAAGTGGCAAAAAGCGAAACCTCTTCGGCAAATACCCCGTTCAAACAAAGACTGATTGAGAGCCTCCAGTAAATACCCTGTACTCGTTTGCTGCCCAAGATCCTCGACAGTTTACCGATAAGTTCCTTAACCCAAATCGCAACATAAATCTCAGGCTTGCATCACATGACTCTCACGGATAACCTGTGATTTACAATTCTCTTAACGGGCATTCACTTCGGGATGCTTACGTATCGAGACTTGTGTAGATCACCGCTGGAAGAACACACACTAAAGATGTCAAGATTGCATGATCGTTATCCAGGGAGCCAGAGAACGGCTATTAACGACTGGTTAAGGACTTGAAATATGAGTTGTTTACCGAAAGCCCCGTGTTGCATAGTCTCCTCTTGCCGAGTGTCTTTTATCGGGGATTAAGTTTAAAAGAGCTGGCTGTTACCTGGGTGGTCATAACATTCACACGTTGGTGGGTTTAGGTGAGATCGTTGTGCAACAGGCCGGACCGGCTGGATACAGATATCTCGTTAAACTGCTTTTACAGCTAAGTACTTGGAAGTTATTGTGCTCTTTACTGCGTGATCAACGACTGGGAGCGACTGCTCTACACGATGTCACGAAAATATGTGCGCTAAATTACCGAAATTAGAAATGGAAAAGACAGATCTTTAAAATTTGGTCGGTTCTGTAAAATACGATAATGACAGATAAAGAAATGACATAGTCTACGTCTTTTTTCTGCGTTTACAGAGTTTTGGTTATGTTAATTTTTATTTGCTATTAAAGTGTGGGTGTTGTTAAATTAATAAAAAATAGTCATTCTAATTAAATAATGAGAAATATTCCGTTTGTTCCGACCTGAGATTTACTAAAAATAAAGTTATCACCGCTTTTTTTCTGCCTGAAGATATTGTTCGCTCTTTGAATTCAGTTTTTTTTTAGTAAGACACCCGGACTTTATTTCACTAAAGAATTTCGATTTTAAACACTCTGTTTGTTCTTTCGATTTTCGAAGGGCTGCATGATTCATGAGCTGAATCAGGAAATCTGTGAACGAAAACAATCCCAGACACCAAATTTTGAGCCCCCCCCCCCCCAAAAAAAAAAAGGGTATAGAGATTGCCATAAATCATAAAGTTTACTATTCTCTTTTGCAGTTTTCCGATCGTATGATTTAAATATTTGAGAAAAATACTCATTTCTGAAATGATTAATAAAACGGTTTCTGTAGTTTGAGTTATTATGAAATGAAATGGAAATTTCGATAAAACTTTAATCGCTGTGAAGTGATAATAGCTTTAAAATTAAGATTAAACGATTACCATAAATCACAAAGTTTACGATTCTCTTTTGCAATTTTCTGGTCGTCTACTTTAAGTATTTGAGAAAATACTCCCATTTTAAATGATTAATAGAATGGTTTACGTAGTTTGAGTTACTACGAAATGAAATGGAGAAATTCGATAACAGGAATTTTAATGAAGTAATAATAATATTAAAATTAAGGTTTAAATATTACCATGTATCAAAGTTTACTATTATTATCTTTTGCAGTTTTCTGAAGGTCTAATTTAAATATTTGAGAAAGTACTCATTTCTTAAATGATTATAAAACGGTTTCGGTAGTTTGAGTTATTATGAAATGAAATGGGAATTTCGATATCATTTTAATCACAGTGAAATGATTAGAACAATAAAATTAAGAATAAAAGATTGTCATACATCATAAAGTGTACTATTCTCTCTTTGCAATTTTGTGGTTGTCTAATTTAAATATTTGAAAAAAAAAGTACTCATTTCTTAAATAACTATAAAACGGTTTCCGTAGTTTGAGTTTTTATGAAATGAAATGGGAAGTTCGATAACATGAAATTTAATGAAGTAATAATAACATTAAAATTAAGATTTAATGACTGCCATGAATGAAAGTTTACTATTATGTTTTCCAGTTTTCTGGTCGTCTAATTTAAATGCTTGAGACAATAATCATTTCTTAGATGATTATAGAATAGTTTTCGTAGTTTGAGTTATTAAGAAATGAAATGCGAATTTCGATATCATATTAATCACTGTCAAGTTATAATAACACTAAAATTGAGATTTAAAGATTGCCATAAACAATGAAGTTTACTATTTCAGTTTTCTGATCGTCTAATTTAAATATTTGAGAAAATACTTATTTCTTAAATGATTATAAAACGGTTTTCGTAGTTTGAGTTATTATGAAATGGAAAGGGAATTTCGATAACATGAATTTTAATGAAGTAATAACATCTATATATTTAAGTTTCTAAGCCGACTGTTTGGACGGTCCGTGAGAGAAAACTATTCCATCAATTTACTTCATTTTGGTCGTAAACGAAAGATTGTAATCTGTAGATTTGTCAAATTTGGTTTTTGTAACCGCAATTTCTATTAATTAGTGATAATTTACAATTGAAAAATTGATTTCTGCGCATGCTCAGTGGCATGTTTAAATCTGTCTTTAGAAACTCACTCTTTCTGCGCATGCTGAGTGACATTTTTTAATGATAAAGACGTTTATTCCGAGGAGTCTCTCTGCTATTTTTAGTTTATGATAATTATGTTCCGGTCCTGGTCCGGAACATAATTATCATAATCGTACCATAATCGTACCATAATTATGTCCTGGTCCGGAAGAAATTCCAGACCAGGTCCATATAGGCTATTGGGCTGAGGGGTGCGGCTCCGGTTTGTAATGGCACCACAGGGGTCAGAATCCGATTTAGCCAGGTGCCATCTTAATTTTGACCGAGCACCCCCAGGGGTTGACTTATGGGTTATCGTACCCACTCCCACCCTCTCTGATCTCATAGAGGAATTCTCCGGTCTACAGGTTTAACGTGCTCATATCCAGCCTAGACACGGAGGTTTTTAATGGCGCTTGTCAGGGTTCGATCCAAGAACCCTCAGCACCGAAAGCCGATGTGCTACCACTAGGCTACCTCAATCCCCATGAGACTTATAATCCTCCTTAGCTATGGACTCGTCGGCAGGACATAACTGCGATGTTTTCTGGTGGGAAAATAATTATGTAACCGAAATTAGACAAAATTTTTAAAGCTGACTGACCAGCTCATAACGGAGCATATTCCAAGATATGTGGTTCAAGATGAAGTTTACTGAAATATGGTAAAACTGTATGCAACACATCCTAAACGACCATAATGACAATTTTTTCATAAGTGACCCCTATTAGTGTATTATTAGTGTCCCTTATGCAGGAGAGACTGCTGGAGGTCATGGCTGCAAGGTTAGCTGGCGATGCCTATCTTGTATAATGCCTCTGATGCAAGTAATTATATTAGTCGAAATACTGTCTCCTGATTGGTTCATCAAACCAGCCTCAGGATCCGATTATTTCAACTACCCCAAAAATCGTACCATGTTTTTTCTCATTTCCTACTGGACAATGAAACTAGCCTCCGAATCCGTTTGTGTTTCTGGTTTTAAGTTTTCACTTAACATATATTTTGCCATTCCAACTTTGTTCTTTGTTTAAATTTCTTTTAAGCTATTTTTAAAAATTATTTTATTTTGTTTTTGCACATGAACTCTCGAATCGTCTCAGTCCCCCCCCCCCCATTTATACATTTTTTCTCTGTTATTTTCTTTCTCATGATCGTTTAAGGATGCTGTGTACTAACCCTATTGGATTCATTCACCTCAGTGTTAAACTATGGCGAAAATTTGTCCAAGGAATGCCAACTTGGATTTAAAGACTTTTTTTTTAACTGTACACCGTAATGTACAAAGAAATTCTACACCTTGGGGCATTTTCGTTTTTCTTTTAAATGCAAATAATATTTTAAAATTTAAATTATTTGGGGAAAAATCTGGTATAGTGTGTTTTAAACGCACATAAATTCCTTTGGGGGACGAAATTTATAAAATGAATCATGTTGCAAGGTGCAGAAAAGTTCAGGCTATCTGAAAATACCATTTTTATTGGATTATCAGCATTATTTAGCTGTAAATAGTAGGCAAATTTTCTCTATAGGTTTACACTGAGGTGAGGGAATCCAATAGGGTTAGTACACAGCAACCTTAAGATAACCATGCGAATCAGCCAGAAACGTCTGCAATTGAGGGCCCGGACCATACATTGCAGTTTTAACTAACTTTCTTGAAGCGTCCGGTATTAAAGATTTCTCAATTGTGTAACTGTATAAAGAACAATAAAATTGGCCTCAGATGTTGTCATTGAAGAAATCAGACCCCATGGAGTTGAACAATTGTGAGGTATAGCAAGGAGATATTTGTTATGTCTGGGTTGGAAGCTGTTCTACCCTTAGAATTTTCATGTCCTTCCACAATCCTCTGTCACAAATTCATTATTGTTGGTCAGTTTGAAAGAAGCTGTAATAGAAAAATAAATTAGCATTACATTGCTATGAATGCATGAAAAATAATGAAGCTGTACTGACTGATTCACTCATGAATATTACACAATTGTGTAGAATAATAAATAAGCTAATTGTGAGAGCATTTCACAATCTCACTGACAAATAAATTCAAGATATCCTTTTACAAGCAATAAAAGGCTTAATACTTTTACATAAAAATACCAGTTTTTAAGGGGTAGAAAAATAAACTGGAGATTTCCAGCTTTTGACGTCTCGTAACAATCAATATATCTTATGATGAAAAGAAGAAAGATGTAATTATAAAGAGTTACTAATACTGAAAACATTGAATGTAAAGTTTTAAGTCGCATGTCATAATTTCATAGGTAAATGTGTAAAAGTGAAATACAATTAGTAGTTTAGTAATAGTGTATAATGTAATGTCAAAACAACCGACAATGGCGGAGGCGCCAAATGTATGTAAATCGGTAAACTAAAAGAGTTATTCAAACCAACCCAGCACCGACTGCCATGCAACCAATGTGGGAAAGTGAATAAATTAAGCTTAGCATGAACGAAACATTCTTACTTCTAGTCTTCTTATAGTATGGTGTCACCGCAGTGCGAGGTATTCCAAATCATACGCTAAATAGAATCAAAATACATTTCACTTGTAGCTATTTATTCCAATTTTCAGGACCAGTAAATGTGGAGTAGAACAAAACGTTTCAAAATTGCAGCGATTCAGTCAGCGGCATCGACGAAGGGAGAACTGGTCCCAAAATAAATACGTTTAGAAGCAATTACCTGGATTCCCAATGGGAGGACCTGCCCTGTGCAGACCCTCGCTAAAATCTTCTTGTTAGAACCATAAAACTTGACAAGCCGCTTCCTAAAAATTTTGCGTTAAAATTACATGACAGCTTCTCAAATGCAAGTTGCTAAAGGTATTTAAAACAGAATTCTAAAAACTTATACCGTTGCCACTTCAGAAAAGTAAAAAAACCCAACCAAGTGAAACACTGCCATCTGTTGGTGAACACAAATAAAACAAATAAAAATTAACAATAAAAATGTCTTTTAAGTCCAAACAACAATTTTAGATCGTCTCTTCCGGTAAGCTAAAACCTTAACACTATTTATTTACAAAACCAACCACCGCTAGTTTTTTGCATTTTAATGTTTAATTTCTTTCGTTGTAGGTTTTTTTTTATTAGATATTTATCTCAAAGGCGCTTTTGTCATGCAAAAAGGTATTAATAAAATATATTATCTCACGATATAGAATCCTGCTTTTACGTGCTCTCAAAAGATTCTATGCGACTCAGGCCTGTTGTTGGCATCACTTCAACAAAAACGCCATCTGCCTCAGAGCCAAATCATACGCGCCACAAAGATCTCGCATCTATCATGTCAGAAAAAAAACCCTTTTTAATTCCACGCAATTACGAAGGTTGGTGTTTCTATCTACTTTGCGTGCAAGAGGCAGACAATCATGATATGAGAATTGTTAAGAGGAAGAAAAATTCAAACAGGATCAGGTCTATGTTAAAAGCAAGGTTCATTCATGCCCGGGAAATAAAAGTCCACAGAAGTCTAACTCTGGCATGAATTCGCAGGTAATCCAGTTCGTCCCGGTCACCGGGAGTTTAATCCAGCTTTTGTTTGAGACGACTTGAAAAGCTAAACTGCGCATAGAGCGAATGAGGAAGTGAAAAAAGAAAAAAAAGACAGATAAAGGAAGGAATGCGATTAAGCTACACCTCGAGTGCATAAATATTCAATATATTGTCGTATTTGTGGGTTTGTTACAGAACATAATTTAAATTAAAGCCGTTTCTCCGTAATGTCGCTTCCGATATGCATATTAGGAACAAGTTTAAAAAAATTTATTTTCTTTTGAGATGATTTATTGGATACTAAGACAGGCGAAAATACAGGGTAGTTTCACTCAGGACATTAACCGAAAAACAAAACAAAACAAAACAAAAACATTGTAAATGTAGGAGGAAACATTTCAATCTGAAACGTGAATGCAAAGTCTTACATCTTAACACTTCCACATCGGTATCGCAGAAAATTCCGAATATGTCCGCTATTTGCATCGAAACAGAGATCAACTCTATGCTGCATATTGTTAAATGCACGCTTCATCATGCTGGTATATATTACTTTAATTTCCTGTGTGAAGCTGTTTTTTTCAGCTGCTGAAGTTCTTAGGCTTATTGCTATATACAGTGCTTTTCGGATGACAGCTTCAAATGTTTTCCCCTTTCAAAATTATAGCGTCTTTTTGGGGATAAAGTTCAACTCTATGTTGCATATTGTTAAATGCACGCTTCATTATGTTGGTCTTTTTGGGGATAAAGTTCCGCACCAATCACCTTGTAGCTTCATGTAATAACATATGCGTGAAGGTAATTATAGCTTGATGAGACTTTGATATACATTACAATAACTAAAAGACATACGGCAACTAACATACATACGGGAAGCATGGATATGCTTTCTTATTCCCATTCATACTTTCTTACATCTCATCGCGAGGTATAAATGTACGTAAAAATATTTACGTTGCATCGTATGTATCTTTTAATGCAATTATTTTTCTAAAACTTCAAGAATTTTTCCAGAGAAAGAATAAGGATGTTTTATTTGTATTGCTATACTCACAAACTCTTTTCGTGTTTTCCTCATAGGTTTGCGTTATTTTAAACTAACTTTACGAATGTACGTAAAGTCTGCTTCTTATCTCAATTTTAAATCGTATTTTGATGAGACATAATATATC
Source organism: Dolomedes plantarius (assembly GCA_907164885.2). Lineage (NCBI taxonomy): Eukaryota > Metazoa > Arthropoda > Arachnida > Araneae > Dolomedidae > Dolomedes > Dolomedes plantarius. The sequence continues at coordinate 86,640,513 of OU015493.1, read as the reverse complement.
TAAACCGTATATATTATAAAAAGTAATGCAAAGACGCATGTTGATTCATTTACTTTAAGTTTTCATCACATGAAAATTTCTTTAGGCGATTTGACAGAATTATCGCTAAAAAAATGATGTATTGATGAATTTTATAATCTTTTTTAATGTTATCACAGAGATATTGACAGATGAAATTCTGATTTTGTTTTTTTATAAACACATATAATTTTTTTAAATTAATTAAAAAATAAATAAATTAGGCAAAAATAATTTTAAGCATTTTCAAATTAATTAAAATTAATTCAAAGTTAATTTTTTTTCTCGTATGTTTACACGCGCTTTATTTTTTTCAAAAATTTGGTTTGGCATTCTCCCCGATGAGTGTGCAATTGATTTTAAAGTCAGTGTTGTCGTTCAAAATAAACTCGCACTCTTAACTTGAACGAAAAATCATTAATTGTGCATCAATAATTATATCATGAATTGACGATGTATAATAGGCTGTATTTTGCTTATTATACATCGTCTCAAACTGGAAGCTTCTTTATACGCGTGATATGTTTACTACATCTCTCATGCGAATCTGAAATTTTTACCATTTAAACTAACCTGACCTGATTGATGATTAATCACTTCTCACTGTGATTTTGTTGTCTCCTCTGCACTGTAGTAATATTTCGTTGATTTCCTCTGTTGAATCGTACTTATTTGAAGTTGTGAACTCATAAATAATTTTATTCTATATAATAAAATAATATGTAATTATGCATGAAAAAGTTGAATTGTTTGCGTTTAGTGAGCATACACGTTAAATCTAAATGTGCGAAGTTTTGAACTATTTGTCTATTGAACGGTGAAATTAGTAAAAGTGGTATAGTAAATTACTGAGTTTTAAATTACATTGTAAAGGATTATTAGTACTTATAACAGAGCGTAAGGTATTTGGTATATATATATATATATATATATATATATGTAATGTCAAGAAGCGTAAACTATAATTAACTATATATTTTTAGGTCGGTTGATGCTAAATCTAAAGGAATTGATATGAATAAATAATTATTAAATGAGATAGTAGTCTGATGGGGAACGAAAATTCTAACAGATGGTGATACGCATTCTATCTCGCGGTTTGAGAGAGTCATTGGCCTCGACCGGCGATTACATCAGACAAAGGTACAGGCTGAAATCGCATGACTATTATATCACCAGATCACGTGTTCTGAACGCCCGCTTAATTGCAGAGTGCGAAAAAGAACAAAGCATTAGACTAGGGATTGTTTTTGGAGTGGTAGGTCGCATGTCGCGGGGCTGAAAGAGGAAGGGAAATGGCGATTTATCTGGGTTGATTTGGAATTGAATTAATCTTACTAAAGAAGTCCTTAAATGTTATTTAAATAGTCTCTCTTTGCCACAGGCCTTTGTTTAATGACTGCCATTAAGTGTTAATTAGTAGATAAAAGTTTACGCCGTGTATGCACCATGTAACCTTTATATCCCACTTGTACCTTTATTTACAATATATATATATATATATATATATATATATATATATATATATATATATATATATATATATATATATATATATATATATATATATATATAACAGTTCCGTAACTGACTAATTGACTGACAGACAACGCACAGACCAAACCGCTGGACCTAAAGGGCTGAAATTTTGCATGGCGATTCTTCTTATAGTGTAGGGGTGAACTGAGAAACATTTTTGCAAAAATCTTCTTAGGTTTTTTAAATTAAATTTTTAAGCTGTTTTTGTAGCATTCTTTAAAGTTTACATTTAACATAATAATTGGAGGGTTATAAAATTCATACCTCGAGAAAGATCATAAAAATTCCTTTAAAATGAAATCTTTTTCGAATCTTTACCTCCATTTTTTGAATTTTGGTGAATTTTTAAAGATTAATTTTTAACATTTAATTTATTAAACGCTGATTACGTGGTTTCTTTTCTTTTTGTGATACTTTAAATTAATTTATCATCACGTGCATAGCAACGAAATGAATTGACCACAAAATATTAAAATACGGTAAAAGATAAAATTTAACCCCTAGACACATTGAGATGGAAGTTTTTTAAGAATTTAATTCAAATGAGTATGTTTTATGGATACTAAACATACAAATTAATTGCATACATTGACCGCTGTATTTAATTTGAATATTTTCTTCTACATTATTTTGTCTATAAAAATGCCCGTTAAAGGTTTTTTTATAAATATTTTTTTTGGGCATTAATTGCATACATTGATCGTTGTATTTAATTTCAATGTACTCCGTAGCGAAGCACGGGTATTCAGCTAGTATATACACTGAAGTGCCACTGAATTAGGGATAGCAAAACCTATGCAAATTGTGTAGCGCTGCGCATCATGTATGCGCAAGTGAGGGCGCTGTGGTAACTGCTTATATAGCGCGTACTGTGGTTGTTCTGAATTAGTTGTTGGAATTGCCAGTATGGGTAAACTGCCTGATTTAGACGCCTTCGATCGCGGACAAATCGTAGGTGCGCGACGCATGGGCCATTCAATTTCCGAAATCATCAGACAGCTAGGATCTTCAAGGTCGACAGTGTCAAGAGTATACCAAGAATACATGGAGGGTGGAAAAAAAACTAGCGATCGGGCAAACTGGAAAGGACAATTACCCTTGACAGTGCGTGGTTAGAGACGGCTCAGGCGTATTGTACGTAGCCAGCGAAGCCAAACATTAGCTCAAATTACCACCCAGTTTAATGACGGTGCCAGTCGTACAGTCAGTAAACGGACTGTGCAACGCTCGCTTCACCGTATGGGTTTCGGCAGCCGTCGACCTACGAGAGTACCATTGCTCTATACTCGCCATCGGGCTGCACGTCTTGCCTGGGGAAGAGAGCACAGAGACTGGAGTGTAGAGGACTGGAAACGAGTAGCATGGAGTGATGAGTCTCGATTCCGACTACTTAACGCCGACGGGAGGCTGAGAATATGGCGTCAGGCTCATGAAGCTATGGATCCTGCATGCCTGGCTGGAACTGTACAAATGCATGGTGGCTCAATCATGGTCTGGGGTGTTTTTTCGTTGCACAGTTTGGGATCTTTGGTGCGTGTACCAACCTCCCTCAATGCAATTCGGTACGTAGAGTTGCTGGGTGATCACCTCCATCCGTTTATGCTGTTCTGTTATCCGCACGGTAATGGAGTTTTCCAGCAAGACAACTGTACCTCTCACAAGTCCCGGTTGGCTACTGGCTTGTTGGATGAGCATTCCTCTGACTTCTCTGTCATGAATTGGCCACCTAGAAGCCCAGACTTAAATCCTATTGAGCATCTTTGGGATGTTTTGGAACAAGGCGTGAAAGGCCATCACACAGCACCAAAGAACCTTACTGAATTATGGACAGCTTTAGCCAATATTTGGCAAGCCATTCCCGTGGAACGTTTTCAGAAACTTGTTGAATCTATGCCTCGTCGTGTGGCAGCCGTTATCAAGGCCAGAGGAGGCCCAACTAGTTACTAGGTAGGTATCCCTAATTCAGTGGCACTTCAGTGTATATGTATATATATATATATATATATATATATATATATATATATATATATATATATATATATATACACTGCTCAAAACAGTTAGGGGAGCACATGGTTTTAACGAAATTACGCAAATATTTACACCGATAAGTAGCATAAAATAAATCATCCATAATTTAAAGCCTAGCAGGAAACAGAAGAAGAAAATGTCATATGCAAATCAAAGTTCATGACGTCAAAAACCAGAAAAAGAACATAAGGGCGCAAATCGTGATGTTGCAGAAACGTCTGATTCACTGCCTTAACTGTGAAATTCGATTGCTCAGTTATTCTTTTTGAGAAAAGGTGACTTGAAAATGTCTCAACAACGCGATTTGATGAAACGCCATGGCATGACGTATTATATGCAGATTTGAATCCGGGGAAACACAACGTAGTGTCGCGGACGCTGTTGGAGTCGCCAGAAGTGTCGTTGCAAGGCTGTGGAATCGATTCCAAGAAACAGGGATTGTTAGACGTTGACCAGGGCAAGGTCGGCCACGCGCCACTACAGCAAGTGATGACCGGTATATACTGTTAACAGCTCGTCGAAACAGAACAGACAATGCTGCTCAGCTGCAAAGACAGTTGCTCTTGGCAGCAGGACGAAGGGTGTTCAGCCAAACAGTACGTAATAGGCTTCATCAGGGAGGTCTCTATGCACGTAGGCCAATGGTCTGCATTCCGTCGATCTCACGCCACCGTGCGGTTCGAAGAAGGTGGGCTGCTGAACATCGAGATTGGGAGCAACATGATTGGAGCCAAGTGGTGTTTACAGACGAGTCCCGATTCAGTCTGGAGTGTGACTCCCGGCGTGTTTTGGTTTGGAGGGAAAGGGGCACTCGAAATAACCCCACATTCGTTCGTGAAAGGTCACAATATAGACGAGCTGGTTTTATGGTATGGGGAGGAATCAGCATAGGTGGTCGTACGGACCTGCATATCATTCGGAATGGTACTTTGACGGCCCGAAGGTATGCAGACGAGATACTGAGACCTCATGTCATACCTTACGCTGCAGCCATTGGAGATTCCTTTGTTTCTAGCATAATAATGCCAGACCGCCAGTGGCGTACGCAAGGGGGGGTTGATGGGGGTTATAAACCCCCCCCCATTGGTTCTGATTACATATATTATTTAATTAGGTTTACGCTTTGCACTGATTGCCCAAAACTACTCTTTCATAGTATTAGTCCAGTCAAATTAGATCAAAATGGCGGCGAATCATGCATTAAATGAAGGGGTTGAGATTTTATCAGGAAAGTGTAGGGAATGGTCCCCTGAGCAACGCCTAATAAAGTCCCCTCGATTTCAGGCGCCGCGGGAGGGAGGGGGGGTGTCCAGAGGTCACTTTTTTCAGTTTTTGGCGTTTATCTCGAAAACGGTGCTTCGCAAAGAAAAATGTCATGCCCAAAAATTAAAGCTTATAAAATTCCCTTCCAAATGGTATATCCATGTTTGTACCCAAGTGTTACCGTTTTCGAGATATGAGCCGTTGAATATGAAAATTTTTCAAAAAAAGTGGTAGCGGTTCAGGTATCTCGTCAAACTTCCTCTTATAACTCTTTCCCCTTCCATTTCTCAGAAAACTCATGATAGAGAAAGTTGTAGAGCGGAAAATTTCATCAAAACTGTATGTGTTTTGCTAATTTATCTTCACCAGGTAAATAGTTAGAGCGTTTTGAAGTTTAGGGGTTCTTTTCAACATTTTGCTTGTAAAATGCTCGTCACTCAAATTTCGTTTCCATGGTCTGTAACTCTCTTAATCACTTTGTATGCTGTTTAATTAGATACGTATAGTATTCATAACCCATATAAATAATAAATTATGTATACCTGTACGTATAATGTATATCCCATAATATACAGAAGAACACTTGTAGTACAAAGGAGGAAGTAAGAAAACAAACCAAAATGTATAAAAGTTGTTCATATAATCAAAAAATCGTTATCAAAAGTAAGTTCAAACAACAGTTACTTACATTAAATATATTACATACAATTTATTTCATCAACTGCTTTCCGATATATTAAAAGCCGTCAATCTGATACTTTGGAAATAGTTTCAAACAAGTCAAAGTCTTCACTATCATTTTAGCTTCTGTAGAATATCCGAATTGTCATGAACTGATTTCCCACAAAGGTGGCATCCCACTATAATGCCACGGCAAAGTCACTAAGCTCCTTTGACTTACTCATCGTCTCACAAACGCATAAATATAACCTGACAAACCACTACCAATACTTTTATAGCTTTCGGTTACGCATCAAATTACGTCACCTGCTACATCCACCTCTTTAGGGGGGTGTCCGGATACTTTAGTGTATAACGTATTATGGAATATTTATAAATTATTAAATTTACTTAATGGGGTCAGTACGAGCAAAGAACAATGAAATGTACCTGTGGTGATTGAGATCATGCTCATTTGGCGGGGCCTGGAACATGAGCAGGAACATTCGTTCCTCAGCTCCAGCAATGTCTCCTGGTGAAGATTTGGAGTCATAAAACACTTTGGCGATGTTTGTTGTTTCATTGGCATACCGCTGGAAACATTGTACTATTGCTGCTTTGCTTTTACCATAAATCGCTGACGTAGTGTCACATCCTGAGAAACTATGAATGCAGAGAATGTACTGGCTGAATGATAAGACCTGAAGATGTTGGGAAGAGTAGAGCCTGTCTTCTGTGTTGCCCCGTCCGGCCTTCATGAAAAACACATTCGTGTCTCGTGGGGTGAGTGCCACAAGTGAGACGAGCAGGTCTTACCTATCTACTATCACCACATTTGAATGAGAGGTGTTTTGCCACTCACCTCTGACAATACTGCAGTCAGCATCCCCTTTGGCTGTAGTAGACTGTATACCTCTTGCACCCACGGCCTGAAGTAACATAGTAATGAGCTTGGTTTTGTTCCTTTCATTGGAAAGGAAGTTTTCCTGATGAACAGCAGCCACCATGTTCTTATTGAAGTCAATATCCACTGATGTTTTTCTTGATGCTCTCCGATGTTGTTCGTCTCTTTCCGTGGAGTTCGTGTCTTCATAACCATCAAAATCCACAGCTGAACTGCTGCCGTAATGGTTGATTATGTACGATACATATTGATCGCAGATGGAGGCGAAGGTAGTGTTGGTGTTCCACTTTACTCTATGAAGAAGGAAGCCGCTATCGATTGCCGTGAAACTGTTCTTCACATTGATCAGTTGATTAAATTTTGGGAAAGCATCAGACAGTGCTGACCTTTTGATTTTTCTCCTTATCCCCTCGGCGAATAGAAACATAGGGTATGGGGCTAACTTGTACGTTAGCAACTCCTCTACATCCCCTTCTTTCTTCTTGGTGATCAGAGTTCTTTCAGATCTTTGAAATTTCATCAGAGGCTCTACCACCACTACCTCATCATTAACTTTGATAATATTGCTCATCGCAGCTAAAGGAACGACTGAGTCCTTCTTGGATTGTTTCACTTCTGAGAAATTCATTCCAAACAAAAGTGCTCATTGTGCGGGTTCCAAGGACTGCTAGCAGTTGACGTTACTTGTTCCAATTACTCCCGTTGAAAGTTATATCAAACAATTGCGTTCAGCAAAAGGCGGGTGGTCAGCCAACCATTGAGCAAGCTTCCTTCTGTCTAGATCATCTGTGGTTATGTGTGATGCTCGAAACTCAACATGTTGTTCTCCTCTTGCAGTATGGACGCCACAAAACATCTCAAGTGAACTACATATTGCTGTAGCTGTAACTCCCCCCAACCCATTTCGCCAACACCGAATCACTAAAGCCTCGTCCACGTGTTAATTCTCCTTCACTCTTCCTGTCACACACGAGTGTCACCTCAATTGCCATGTCAGACCACACACCAGCCATTGGTGTTCCAGTTCTGTTGACAGTGAAGTATCCACGATCTATAAAATCCTGTTTAAGTTGAAGGTGGCGAGTTGTTAGTCCCAGCATGTGTTGTACATATAGGTGAGTACACTTTGCATAATGAAAATGCCCGCTGGCATGGGAGTAAGGTATCATCAGTTGGGCACATGTCATATGATCTTCCCAGTTGCGCTGTGCTGCAATAAATTTTTTCATCAACAGCACCATTTCAAAGTACTGGACCCACAAAGCTGCTGTTGGCCCATTACCTTTGAGACGTGACAATTCGTTGCTCAATTTCCACTGAATGCTGGCAAGGGAGGTATTTGTGGAAATGTGTCGTGGAGTAATTTCTACTGACGTCAGAAGTAACTGAACTACTTCTTTTTCATATGGTGTGGTATCTAATTCTTCCAAAATGATCTGAGTTAAAGTGACACTTTTATACATTTTGGTTTGTTTTCTTACTTCCTCCTTTGTACTACAAGCGATCTTCTGTATATTATGAGATGTACATTATGCGTACAGGTATACATAATTTATTATTTATATGGGTTATAAATACTATACGTATATAATTAAACAGCATACAAAGTGATTAAGAGAGTTACTGACCATGGAAACGAAACTTGAGTGACGAGCATTTTACTAGCAAAATGTTGAAAAGTACCCCTAAACTTCAAAACGCTCTAACTATTTACCTGGTGAAGATAAATTAGCATAACTAAACATTTTTGAAGGAAATATTTCGCTCTACAACTTTCTCTATCACGAGTTTTCTGAGAAATGGAAGGGGAAAGAGCTAGAAGAGGAAGTTTGACGAGATACCTGAACCGCTATCACTTTTTTTGAAAAAAATTCATATTCAACGGCTCATATCTCGAAAACGGTAACACTTCGGCTCTAAGTTAGCAGCTATCCTTTTTAATATTTTTATTGATGATATTCCTAACTCTCCATTCACTACACTAGCCATGTTTGCGGATGACACGGCAATACTAGCTAAGCATCAAAATGTTAAATATATGCACAAGTTCCTACAGAGACATATTGGAATTCTTGAACGATAGTTCGAACGGTGGAGGCTCAAGTTAAGTCCTTATAAATCTAAAGCTTTTTTTCAGTTACAATAGAATTCCACCTTCTCCGGTCACAGTATGCGATCAACTGGTTCACTTTGAGAGAGAGAGGGCAAATACCTAGGAATTTACCTCAATAGTCGACTGACGTGGAAGAAAAATATTAAACATAACATTAGAAAATTTTTTAAAGCCCGTAAGGATATCAGTATGCGGTCACAGTATGCGATCAACTAGTTCACTTTGAGAGAGAGGGCAAATACCTAGAAATTTACCTCGATAGTCGACTGACGTGGAAGAAAAATATTGAATATAACATTAAAAAAAAATTTAAAGCCCGTAAGGATATCTCCCACCTGCTGCACCAGAATAAAAAAGGTTTAGATAACAAACTACTCTTGTATAAAACCGTACTGCGTCCCAACCTGTTGTACGCCGTTCCTGTTTGGGGCTCAGCGGCTGACACCCATATCCAGCGATTGCAGACAATTCAAAATAAACACTCCGTGGTATTAGGAATGCGCCCTGGTACCTTAAAAACGTACTTATTCACAGGGATCTGAGAATCGAACCCATTCGGCAACACATTAAAGATCTCGCATCTAACTTCTACAATAGATTATATTCAATAGACAACGAAGAAATAGCTAACCTCCCCGACTACGACCCAAGGGAATGCTATAGGCGTTCTAAGGCCACTTTGATTATTCACCCTGGTCTACTTCCCCTTTCTTAACTCTCCCTTCAACCTCTTCGAAATTTTAATTTACATTTGACGTTGCTTCTGGTTCTGACCTGCGTTTTTTTGATGGATCGACCTCAAGACTATCCTTACTAATTTTTGCTTAATCGTCTGCTACCGTAATTTTTTTAAAATAAAACCTGCCACATTATTTACTTATTTATTTTTTGCTAGTATTAGTATTATTTATTTTTATTTATTTATTTATTATTATTATTATTACTATTTTAATTATTATTCTAACTTTCAAGTCAACACTTTTCTTTTAATTCTGAGAACGGAAATATAGCAACAAAAAATTATCCATACCGAGGATATGGAGCCCTGCTCTGTGGTGCCTCGTTAATGTACCATGTCTATGTCTATGTCTACGGTAACACTTGGGTACAAACATGGATATACCATTTGGAAGGGAATTTTATAAGCTTTAATTTTTGGGTTTGACAATTTTCTGTGCCACACCCTGTTTTCGAGATAAACGCCGAAAACTGAAATAAAAGACCTTTGGACCCCCACCCCATCCCCCCGCGGCACCTGGAATCGAGGGGACTTTATTAGGCGTTGTTCAGGGGACCAACCCCTACACATTCCTGAAAAAAACTCAAACCCTTCATTTAATGCGAAATGAAAACCTAATTTGACTGGACTATAACACCCCCCTTTGAAAATTTCTGCGTACTCTACTGCAGACCGCATACAGCTCGTCTTGTGGAGAACATGCTTGAAGCTGAAACAATGCAGCATATGGAATGGCCAGCGTGCTCTTCTGACCTGAATCCAATCGAGCATGTTTGGGACATGCTCGGACGACGCATTGCTGCGAGACCAAGGCCTCCTTTTACTCTTCGAGACTTGAAGATTGAACTTCTTGAGGAGTGGAACAGTATTCCCCAAAGTCTTATCGATAACATCATCGCATCCATGGAAAACAGGTGTGCAGCAGTCTTAGCTGTTCGACGAGACCACACGCCATATTAAAAATCTTGCATCATTTCTAAACAATACTTTTTTTTTATCGTTTACATGTAACCAAATTGTTGCCCTAAATCATCTTTTCATGTTTTTTCCATATTTTCAAAGAATTAAAGCTTAATTACAAATTTTTTTACGTCTTTTTTCTGTATTGCGCATTGATACGCGTGTACTATCCATTTTATGCCAATACGTGGCTGTCTCGCACGGTTTTCTTAACTTCTTTGCTTGCTCCCCTAATTTTTTTGAGCAGTGTATATATATATACATATATATATATATATATATATATATATATATATATATATATATATATATATATATATATATATATATATATATAAATTATAAATAATTTAATTAGTTTTGTAATTTAGTGTTTACGAGGCAAGTAGTGTAATAACGCTAAAGTAGCTCAAAGGAAGTGTCGAGAGGGATGAACTGAAAATGAGCTGGGTCCGAATTGGTGGACGAACTGAAGGAAGGTTGAGAAAACACACACACACACACACACGCGCGAGTTTTGCTAGCCCTTGCGGCTAGGGATTCCCAGTATTGTCGGGTTGGGAAAACAGCTTTGATCTCCTTGTACTAACTTTCGCTTTTAGTATGGAGCAGTGATACTAGGGTACAAGTGGGAAATTAATATTAGCAATAACAGTAAATAGTAGTTATATGTAAGTAGAGATAGGAGTAAACTATAAAGTGTGCTGCATTGTTGTAATCATCACCTGCACCCACTGTGGAATTGTATTACATTGTAATATATTTGAAATTATGTATTTGCTTATAAATATGTTCTGTATGACAAAATGATTTGTATATACTTTCGAAATTGTTAAATTGCTTTTAATTATATTTAGAAACTGTATGTATATTACTATTATCGTGAATTCTTGTGTCTGTATTATAAGGTTTATGTAATGTAAATATGTATAACTAAAAACAAACTGGAATGTCAAGACGACCTGGATGGGTTGTGGTGTGGTGGTGCCGTAGCGTGCCAGGCTAAATTTGTTAGGCTAAATTTCTTCGACTATAACTTAGGCCAGGGGTTCCCAACCTTTTTCCTACATCGACCCCTTTTAAAAGAATGATTTTCTTCATCGACCCCCTCACATTTTTCTCTATAATATGCAGCATACAACATAATTATAATACTAATAATTGTACATTAAACACTTAAAGATAACAATTTGACTAAGAATATGAACAAAAAATTAGAAAAAGTGGTTCATTAGGCTTATGTTTTATTATTTTTGTGCTATTTTTATTTTTATTTTCACAAATATAAACAAGATTTCAGAAACACAGATTGAAATTACACAAAGTTCGATTTGAATTAATGTGGTGGTTGTGCTTGATTCATTGATAAAATTTTTTTAATGTTTGGCCTGAAATTGCTTATCTTAAAGTCACAATAACTAACATAACGAATATAAATATATATTTTACTAAACAATTTTACTGACTTATATATAATTATAATATAATTTCATTCGAGACATATACAAAAGCGTCATGACATTCGGCTTTAGATGGGTGGATCACTCCGCCCTATGCAAATCTGTATTTATACATATTAAAACGGATATTATTATCTGATAATTACATTCCTAAAAATCAAATTGAATTTTAAAACCGAAAAATTTATCATCGACCCCCAATAGATCCCTGGAATAGTATAAACCCTTTTTAAACTTCCATCGACCCCCAAGGGTTCCACCTGGACCCCGTTGGGTATCCCTGGCTCAGGCTAATGCCTTATCTGTTCGTTTGGTGCGACGAAACACCGTTGCGTCGGCTTACCGGGTACGTTCCATTTGTCTGGATGAGGTTGTTGCAACTTCAAATTTACGATCTCTAAATGGCGCTGCAACGCACCCTCTCCCTTTGTAAGTACTTTTGTTTTGGTAGAACAGAGTAAGCGAGTAAGCGAGACTGGGATGAGCTATGGAGCTCCACTTTTCGAATCCCAGAATATAAGATTATAAGATCTATTGTCCGTTTTGTGATGTCCGTAGCATTGAAAATAAATGTAATTTAGTGTAGACTGTGCTGCTTCATTTACAAGCCTGGATCGGACAGTAGAATTGCCACAGAGGTTCTTCGTTGGCGCGTTATCGCAGCTGCCAGTCATTAGAAACCGAATGCTCTAGGGCAGGTCGGTAGTTTGCTTATGCTTACCATTTAAACTAACTATTATTTACAACTTTTATATCCTGCACACTGTAAAAATTAAATGCTGTTTTTAGCACATTTACATACTGGAAGTATAATTTCGCAGAAGAGTAAGTACATCCATTTAGGATACAAAAGAAGGACACTTACACTCTGAAACAGGTAGCTTTATAAACTTAAAGCAGCATTTCGTTTATACGGTGTATAAAGTGCAAAGTATTGTGCTGAAATAAATGTGCGCATTTTTATTTGTGATGATCTATAACATTACTAAATCTGTTTTAGTATAAATATTTATAGTGAGTATGTTACTTTAGATAATTTTAGTTCAGAAATTCAATGCCACATTTAATATTTGTACAAAAAGGAATTGAGAAACAAAAGCGCACTTGAAAATAAATAAAGAAAGAGACAGTTCAGTGCTTTAGAGTTCGTTTATATACATAAATTTTACGCGTATATATTTTTATGCATAAAGGAAAGAAAATTTGTTCTCCCTTTGCATATTTGCACTTAGAATACATTAATATTAATGCAACATTGCTGAATCTCTTTCCACTCCAGCCTGAAAAAGGTTTTTATGCCCCCCCTTTTTCTGTTAGTTAACCTGTACCCCCCTACATTTGCTCCATGAGGTAACAGTGTATTTTTAAAAATAGATTTTTAAGAAAATAATTTAAACCAAATTTTTTAAGTAAGCCGCTAAGTAAAATAAGTTAAATAATTAAAATAGTGTAAAATGTTTAGTTTGTGTGAATTCGGTGACCTTTTAATGTTTGAAACAAGCACCACGATGAATATTAAGTTTTTCCCTTTCATTTATTAATTTTTCAATTATCAAAATTCAAGGTTCTAGCCAGAAATAAATATTGCTTTGCAGTCGAATCGAAATAAATAAATAAAAAAAACCTACATGGTAAAATTTACACTTAAAATAATTGCTACTAAAAATTCCCGCAGGTACCCTTAAGAAATTATTTTCGACATTACCGGAGGTTGAGAACTCGTGGTCTAAGATATTTTATTCCTATTTTTTAATCGCTAACCAGTTATTTTAAAAATGTCTTTTTTCCCTATTGCTACAATTTTAAGAGACGCATTGAAGCTATCGCAGTGAAGCCGTACTGAAGTAAATGAAAATTTTGGTTTAAACAGCGGGCTGAAATTCATTATTAAAAAGATTGCATGTAAACAAAATAGCGATAATTTTGCAGAAAACACTTTTGCGACTCCCTTGCAGGTCGCGAACCACTTTTTTTGATTTCTTTGTTGAAAGGGACTATATTATCATTTCTGAATAACTATCACGTTCTCTTTAACTCATCCGCTTCATTGACTCTTTACAAACTTTTCATAAAACCTTGCAACCCTTGGAATGCTGTAAAGGGAATAAACAGAGATTTTCTGACTGGAAAACGACCGAACTACAAAAGCAGTGAATAGCTCCAGTCTTAGCCAGCAAACAGAATAGATTCGCTGAACCTGTTTTGTGCCGGAAGGTATAAACTATTGTTCAGACCAGCGGATTCAAAGGCAAAGCATGATAAATTTAGATGGGTTAGTTCTCCGTGTAGAAATAATGTACCTATCGGAAGTCAGAAAGTTGAAGTTAGATATTTGTAAATAATCTTTTAGTTGATGGTGTATAGTTCAGCTGTTACGTGATATTTTGTTCACTTTACCTTTAGTTGAGTTAAGTAGAGTGACAATGGATCTTTTATCTCTCTTATATGATTTATAATCTAATTCATAGCCACAGAAACCTTGGCTGTAATGAGTTAGTTCGAGTGGAGTTTTGTATTTTCTATCAAATTTTATCTACCTCTGAAACATCTGTATAAGAATTTCATTACTTAAAACTAAACTGTTTCCTAATCCAAAAGAAATCCTAATCTTTATAGATTCATATTAGTATAATAAAACCTCGTTTATCCCAACTAACTGGGACCATAAGCAATCTGGATAATCTAAAATCCGGGTAATATGGGTAATAAGCAAAACAAAATCCATAACTAAGCAGACTTACTGTTTATTACGATAAAAATTTATGTTTTGTAACAAAATTACGTAGTATTGTTTACAAGACATTAAGAAATATAAAAATAACTTTTCACATAATTTCTCAACAAAGAATTGGTAAGTTTTGTAAAACTTTCTTAAACTCAACAAAAAGCAATTTATTACCATAATTTATTGTACAATCGATGCAGGAACTGTACATGGAATCAAACTGAAAAGCGAATATTTGGCGTACTTGTAGTTACGTTCTTGCTATCATAGTTAAAAAATATTATCTAATGTGAACATTAAATAAAAGTAATGTCTACAAATTTGATCCGGATTATCCGGAGATCCAGATCAACGAGGGCCGGATAAACGAGGTTTTACTGTAATCCCATTTAATCTCCATTTCTTTTTCTAAATTATTAATAGTACCTCCTAAAAGTGCGATGTAGACATTTTTGCAAATAAGTATGTAAGTTCACTTATTTTCTTTAAAAAATGTGACGCAGCTTTCTGTCCTATATGGGAAATAAGACCATTTTTTTTATTATTGTGTGTCTTATTTCCCATCCAACACTACTGAAAAAAAAACACGTGTCCAATCTATATATATAAAACAGTTCCCTAACTGACTGACTAACATATAACGCACAGACCAAACCGCTAGACCTAAAGGGCTGAAATTTTGCATGGTGATTCTTCTTATAGTGTAGAGGTGCACTAGGAAGGATTTTTGAAAAATTCTTCTTAGAATTTTTTAATTGAATTTTTAAGCTGATTTTGTAACTTTTTTTAAGTTTGCATTTAAAATAATAATCTGAGGGTTATAAAATTTATATCACGAGAAAAATCATAAACATTCCTTTAGAATGAAATGTTTTTCGAATCTTTACCTCCATTTTCTGATTTTTGGTGAATTTTTAAAGATTGATTTTTAGAATTTAATTTATTAAATACTGATCACGTGGTTTATTTTCTTTTTGTGATACTTTAAACTAATTTTGCGCCACGTGCAACGAAATAGATAAAAAAATATTTTTTTTTTGCTAATGTGGCAGACGATTGGACATTATCCAAAAAAATATTAAAATACAGTAAAAGATATGTTCCTCTAACTGTAATATATTAACTGCATTATATTCTTTAGTATGTTCTATTAGATTTAATTTGAATATTTTCTTCTACATTATTTTGTCTATAAGAATTTCTGTTACGATTTTTTTTAAAAAAATTTATTTATTTATTCTTTTTTTTTGTTTGTTTTTTTACATCAATTGCATACATTGACCGTTGTATTTATTTTATATATACTCGTACAGTCAATAAATTCGGGGAATTTATTTACTACAACAAGGAATACACTTACAAAGTCTTCTGAACACAATCACCTTCAAAATAATGTCCTTCCGCAACTATACACTTCTGCCAGCGTTGATACAGCTTCTGGAAACAGTCCTGGAAACCGTTGCGTGAGAGCTGTCGTAAAACGGATGTCGCTGTTGCAATCACTTCTTCGGCATTTGCAAACCGCTTGCCCTTGATGTGATCTTTCAGTTTCGGGAACAAATAGAAATCGCAAGCAGCGAGGTCTGGGGAATACGGGGGGATGTGGCAGAACTATGGTGCCGTGTTTAGCAAGGGCTTCTTACACCATCAGGGATCGGTGCGCCGAGACATTGTCATGCAACAACATCCACATGTTGGATTTCCAAACGTGTGGATGTTTACCACAGATTGCTTCGCGGAGACGACGAAGAACCTGTACATACCATTTGTTGAAGATGTTACCTTGTGTTTCGCTCAGCTTGTCCTTTCTGGATCTTGCGCCAATAAACTTCAACCAACCAAACAACCACTGCTCCTACCCGTTGGATGTTCGCATCCGTTTGTGGGGTCACTGGCCACCCACTTCGCGGATCATCTGCAACACCGTCTCTCCCATTTTTAAACAGACTGTACCATTTGAAAACTTTCGATCTGCACATAGCTTCACCTCGATACGCTTTTTGCAGTAACCGTAACGTTTCTGCAGTGGTTTTTCCTAATTTGTAGCAGAATATAATGTTAGAACGTTGCTCCAAAAAGGACCTTTTGCTACAGCGTCATCAAAGGTTGACAGTCAGCAGCCAAATGGTGAGCTGCGCGCCATAGCAGTTGTGCAAAGCGTCATGTGACGTCTTACGCGTACGCAGATAACCAGACTTACAAACCACATCGTTATTTCGGTTCCCCCACACACCGGGCATGAGGGGAAAGGGTAGTCCCCGAACTTATTGACTATACTGGTATATATATATATATATATATATATATATATATATATTGCATTAATTGCATACATTGACCGTTGTATTTAATTTGAATGTACTCCGTAGCGAAGTAGTGGTATTCAGCTAGTCTAATATGAAACGAACATCAAGTTGTGGGGCGGATTGTTACGTGAACAATGATAATTGCGTGATTCATTATTAAATTGTATAATAACTAGAGGCTTCGTCCCTAGGCTCGCTACGCTCGCTCCTCTGTTAGGGCTAATAGCGAGATACATAAAGGTGATTCTCGGGCAATGTAACAGCTTCCATCCATTTACTGTTGTCACCCTTATGCGAAGGCCTTTTCATCACTGTTGAATTATCCGCTTTAAAATTCAATTAAAAATCGAAATTTTAAGATACAGACTTGAAATGAGGTTTATATGAATAAGAAAGCTTTCAGCTTCCAGATGATGTAAATATTTTCTTTGTAAGATAAAAACTCGAGGAGCATCGATATTACATCCACATCTGGGACGATATTTCTTGAAAAACTGTGTTTCATTTTTTGATAAAAATATTAGTCTGTTTTAAAATATTTTTAAACAAATGAGGTCTAGTTTGAAAGAGAAATGTCTGTAGTCTTAGACTGTAAAAAGATCAAAATTCTACGATCATTTTTTGGCGAGTTATTGTAATCTGAAGATGAAAAAGTCATAAAACAAGAAAACATAAAAAAAACAAAAAAAACCCTAAAAGTCCGACGAAGATGACACATGTCTTACTTTGGTCCCCCCATTTTTCTGCATCCATTGCTAGCGCTCTCGACCCCATACCCCCAACGGTTTCGGAGGAGATAGCGTGACAAGCTTTTGACAGCGGCAGCGGGAGTTACTTTTTTTTTAGAATAGAGAGATAATAGAACGATTCTTAAATTTTAAAGATAAAGGAGTACTATCTGTGTAATTGAATTTTTTTATTCAAGAGCATAAGCAAAAATTTAGTCTCTTTCAAGTCTGTACGCATAACAGCCTTTACTGAGTGTAGAAAATGAGCATTCTTTGTTAATCGATGTCTGAAAAGTTGGCGCTTTAGCTAAACAGAGAAAACATTATGAGGTATTTGAATAAAATCTGCTGGAAAACTCCATCTTTGCTCTTCCGATGAATAATTCAACATGTCAGCCAGGAGAGTTGTAAATTCCATTGAGGTTAGTTCCCGCAAGTAAAGAATACCAACTTAGAAAAAACACGGTACGATATCATTCAACGGCAGAGAGCTATTTGAACAAAAACGTTTTGTTTTCGTTGAGTTCACTCTCAGTTCGGCGAGTTTAGCTGAATGATGGATTTGGATTTTTGAAAGTCTATAGCAAACATCCACTTAAGAAAAAAAATAAAGTGCAGAAATTATAATTTGCCTTCGCGTTTTCTTATCGAAGATAGAAAGAAAACTACTTTTTTTTTAACAAATTGTAAAATTGGTAGAATTTGGAGTTATTGAATTTATGTCGTTATTCGAGGTATAGTTTCTATGATTAAACACAATTTATGCGATTTGAAAGTTTTTACAACCTGCGGAATATTGTTACAGTGGAATCTCGATCTATCGTTTTCCAACTGAACTGAACGATAAATGCGGAAAAATGATAGATGCGGGAACATAACAAAGAAATATGATCGTCGGGACCGAGTGAAATAAACGACACTTACCAGAAAACGATGATTCGAGGAGCGATTGATCGAGATTCCACTGCATTTGCAGTTTACAGGATTCATAGTATACATCGAATATTAGAACATTTAACGTTCGGTTTATTTATAAACCATACGGTTTATTTATGAAACTTGACAAACACTATTTATAGATAGTGTTTGGTAAGCTCAGGAAAATAATATTTGCACTTGATTATCATTTAGATCGTCTTTATGCTATATGTTTAAGAACATATTTTTGAAACAAACAGGTAAAAAAATATGCGACAAAAGCCTAAAGTCTAAATGTCTCTTGATATATATGTCGTTTAACTCCACTATATATTCCACTTAGCCAGAAATGTAATGAGCGATTGATAGCCGCGAAATAATATCTGAAGTTAAATAACTTTTTCGTTTAAAACAATGAGTAATGAATGCTTTTTTTTTTCGGTGTATTCCTAAATTTTGGAGGAAACAAATTTAGCATATCAGTACCCCCAAAAGCCATTAAAAAGACCTGTTCACCAAGAGTAGTGCCTAATGACAAGACTTTCTACAGGGTGATGCCGATTGGACTCCCCCATGTCTGAAAGTCACTAGAAAGGGTGTGGTGGGGATAGTTGCAGTGCGGAAGGTGGCAACAGTTCGGGTGGGTTCTCTAGTTGTCAGTAGACACCATGAGTTGGTCCGGTGAACATCGCTGTTTTTTTAACAGACATTCTTTAAAAACAACGATAGAATAAACACAGAGGGCATTTAAGACGTGCTTCGGCCTCTATACAAATGATGCCGTTCCGGATCGAAAAACAATCCTTTGATCCTAAATTTAGGAGGAAGCAAATTTAGCATAACATTTCCTTCAAAAATCCATTAAAAAGACCTGTTAATCAAGAGTGGTGCCTAAAGACAACACTTTCTACGGGGTGCCGCAGAATGGACTCCACCATTTCTGAAGGTCACTGGTAAGGGTGTGGTGGGGGATAGGACGGTGTGGAAGGTGGCAACAGTTCGGGCGGATTTTCTAGTTGACAGTAGACACCATGAGTTGGTTCCGTGTACATCGCTGTTTCACTAAAAGTCATTCTTTAAAAACAACGATAGAATAAACACAGGGGGCATTTAGGACGTGCTTTGGGATCTATGCAAATGATACTGTTAAGGATAAAAAAACTTCGATGGGTTTCAAACGTGTTATCAAGTGGGTCTGCATTACCATCGCAGCCAAATAGTCGTTCTCGGAGCATTAGGTAACATTAGAACACCTGAAAATGTGCAACGAGTCCGATAAACCGCTATTCACGAGGAAGCTCCCTCCATTCCCCCAGAGATGACCTATAGAATGATGGAAACCTTTAGGAAACGACTTCAGCAGTGCATCGCAAATAACAAGCACCACCTCGGTGACGTTATTTTCAAAACGTAGAGGAAAAAATAGATTTTCAGTACTTTCCTGCTAATTTTGACTGATTTTATGACCGTGCACATTTCACTCTTTTTACCATCTTTTTTTCTTATCACCCTTTTTATCACTGTTGCTAGTTATGTCTGCCTCATTTTCTGTGCATTTATTCTACTCTTGACGAGTGTTTGGTGAGCATTATCCTCTCGGGACTCTGCGCCAAAAAACTCCAACGAAACCTATTTAAATATCATCGTTCATACCGTTGAATCATTTTATTATTTTTCTTATCATCGTTTTAGTCATTTTATATATAAATACCATTTATATATCATTGTTTGCATCATCTTTATATTCCAATTCTGTTTATACATCATATTTTTATCCTGTTTACACTGGATTATGGTTTTAAAATGATGACTTATATAATGTTTTTCGGGTTTTACCATGCGTTTGGCGCAGCATGTTTTCTCTGGATCTTGCGTCATTAAACCCCAACCAACCAAGCATTTAAGTACTTTTCTAATATATAGAGCTTTTTTTCTATCAATTATGTCGTTTGTGTTTCATTACCTTTGAAATGTGGGAGTCCATTCTTCCGCACCCGGTACGAGACAGCAGTGGCGTAATCAGAGTGAGCTTGTAAGGGAAGTTTTTGTGTTTCTGGAGGAGGGGGATGGAAAACTATGAAATTATAAAAATATCTTTTTTCCAATGATATTTTAGCTCTTAGGAGACGATACCCCTGCCTTGTTTACTTATCTGTGAGGATATTAGCGTTGTAATCAAATTAACGTTTTGGAAATCTACTTCACCTGCAACGACTTATAAATGTAATTAGTAATAAAGTGTACTAATTGCACAAATTATACTCAACACATCATTGCCAAATGTTGAAAATCATAATAATGCGCAGAAACAAATTAATGTGTTTAAGCGGCCTCGTGCTTAGTGAGTCTCTAAAGCCAGATTTAAAAATGTCACTGAGCATGCGCAGAAAGCAATTTTTTTCTCTTGAAATTGCAAATTATCGGTAATTAAACAGCGCGAAATAAAAATTTTCCATCAGGTTTAATCTTATATTTCACAAACATGATTATCATAAAAATAAAAAGGGCAGAGAGAGAGAGATCTAGAGAGACTCCTCGGAATAAACGTGTTTATCATTAAAACATGTCACTGAGCATGCCCAGAAACCGCGAGTTTCTAAAGACAGATTTTAACATGCCACTGAGCATGCCCCAAAATCAATTTTTAGTTGTAAATTATCGCTAATTAACAGAAATTGCTGTTACAAAAACCAAATTTGACAAATCTACAGATTATAATCTTTCGTTTAAGACCAAATTGAAGTAAATTGATGCAGGAGTTTTCTCTCACGGACTGCCCCAAAAGTCGGCTTAGCAACTTAAATACAGTGGAATCTCGATCTATCGTTTTTCAAGGGACCGACTGAACTGAACGATAAATACGGGAAAACGATAGATGCGGGAACATAACAAAACAATTTGATCGTTGGGACTGGTTGAAATATACGACACATACGGGAAAACGTGGATTCAAAGAACGATCAATCGAGATTCCACTGTATATAGACAATGATAAAAATATCTGCAATACTTTTTTTTTAAAAATCTTAAAAACTTTTCTTTCTTAATCATTGAACTTGTGCTTAGACTGATTGGTTAAATGCATGTTCAATCTGGGCTAAATTACTGAGGTAGTGTAAAAAATTTAAAATTATGTAAAAGAGGTAGATTTAGTTTCTCTCTTTAATTTATAAGAGTTCATATGTAATGAAAATAAGGGAAAATCGATAGTCTTCTCTTACTGAATTAATTCAAAAATCCAGAGAAAAATAGAAACAATTGGAGTAATAATTTCTTTTCATTTTTCTTTAAAACCACGCCACATTTTTCAAACTCAGGCATATGGCTTAAACAGCGCAGTTTTACTTATCAATAAACCTTATAAACGTTGTTAAAGACGAAACGACTCAAAACCGTTTGTTTAAACAGTTATCATCAATGTCAACAGTACATCATAAACGCATTGCGAAAGTTATGTTTAGACATCTTAAAAAAAAAAGCATAATACCTCTATTACATTAATAAGTTTTCTTCTTTTTTTATTACAGTGTATTTGCAATACTTTATTACTGAAACATTTTGGTTCTCAATGAATATGTCTTATGAATCTTTTCAAATAAATAAAAAAATAAATAACAAAAAAATTTCTCTCTCTCTCTCTCTCTCTCTCTCACACACACACACACACACACAAACACACACACAAAAACACACACACACAAACACACACACACACAAACACACACACACACAAACACACACACATACACTCTCTCTCTCTCTCAATACGTCTAACAAGACTTAAAGAGAGGATTTTTTTTATAAGGTACCTTCATGTTCAGTAAGTTCTAAAAACATGAAAACATAAGTATTTGAAAGGTTTTAGACAGCATCTCTTCATCAGCGGTGCCGATACTGTCTAAAAACCAGTGGATTGTTTCTGATAAGTATGATCTAACCAATAAACATACTGAAGAAACAATCCATAAGAAACAGAGGAAATGATTAAAAAGTTGCTCAATCAAAGAGCACCAAGCCTGGCGCTAGACATTGTTGAAGTTAAGAGTAGGAAACCGCAAGGAGACTGACGTCACAAACTTTGCAACCATGGAGTTAATGGAAACACAGATGCAGACTTACAATGGAGTGTGTTATAGGACATATAAACCAAAATTAATATTGTATTATTATTATTATATATTAAGAGTTAAATATTATTATTTATTATTATTATTATAACTTAAGAATATAATAATTTTTCTTTAATATTACATTAGAATAATTATTTTTACAAAATAAACTTATTATATTACTTATTATATTTTATTACTAATTAAGTGCAACAGATCAAACCATTCATTAAATCTAAAACAATCAATTATGTGGTTGGAAATACTATCGGGCTAATGATTACGTTTTAGCACAACTAACAAGTCTATAATATGCTTATTCGTATTGTCTTTAGAACAAAGTCTATTTATACGTACTAGCTGATTTACAGTAATGTTATTGAAAACAGATTTATGTAAACAAGTTTTGATTAAAATTTCTCACAAGCAAATTACTCTCAATACGTCTAACAAGACTTAAAGAGAGGATTTTTTTTATAAGGTACCTGAAATAAATACTTCCATCTTTATTAAAAGCAGCTTTTAAAACAAATATATTAACTAAAATTCTTCAGTGAGAACTAATAATAGTGTAATCGAAATAATGTAATAGCATTGAAATCCAATGTTTGAATAAATTTTAAGGCAATGAAAACGCCCTTAACCACACAAAAGATTTTCTATCGTCAATTTAGAAAAGATCCTTGCGAATTATCGACTGATATATACATGTTTTTGTCAAGTCCTTAATTACTTCGCAGAGATTTATCATTAAATGTTACCCTTGAAAAGAAAGTTTTCGATAAGTGAAATAAATTTCCCAAAACAGTTTAATTAGAGGAACTTTCACTCTTATATTTAGATGGTTCGAAAAGCAATACAAAAGAAATTCTTAAAGTCAACAGAAAAGGAAGTGTAAATAAGCAGTTCTCCTTAAAACAAACCAGTTTTAGAAAGTGGGTGAGAAAAATTGTTTAAATAAAAATATACGCCGAAACTTTTGTGTTAATATTTACTCCCGGGAATGGAGTTAATTTAAATGTTTTTTCTTTCAGGAAAAAATGAACGTTAAATGACTTTATTTGGATGAGATGGAATATACGGAATTGTTTACTGTTTATGAGGCATCGATTTCATTTAGGTAGCGCCAGCTAAATGATCACTGACTAACGACTTTATGGGGTGTATGGCAGGCGATTAATTTATGTGGCTAAAGTATGTTGCTGTTGTTGTTTATGGCACTTGACAGAAACATCAGATCAAGTCCCGAAGGCTATGGGCAATGAAAGTGCGGCTCCAGTTTTGACTGGCACCTCAAGTGTCGGAGTCCGACTTGGCCAAAGGACCAGTCCCGTAATTTTGAACTGAGTCAAATGACGAGACCAGAACACTTGATCCCGCACCTCCAGATGTAATTTTGAGAACTTGACATTGCAGCCAATGCAGATTTTACATGCACCAGCCGCCATTCGAGTACACGGCAGTGAATTTTGTCAGCGACGAGCATCGAACCAGTGACTTTCAGATCACTAGCCCACTGCCCTTGCCAACTGGGCCACGGCACCCGGCTAAAAAATTAATAGTTTTAATGTTCTGATAGGATTATAAAATTATTTGTTAATATGACTTATTTGTTAATAGACCAAAAAAAGTTTGATTCATGTATACATTATGACTTACAGGAAACGTGAAAACTCACACGTAATCAACACTTCTTCAATTCCACAATAAATTAAAAAAGGATGGCAACTTGCAGGAAACTAATGGAAAACTCACCTGCAGTGAACAATTCTTCAATTCCACAATATATTATAAAAGGATGGCAACTTATGGAAAACTCACACGTAGTCAACATTTCTTCAATTCCACAATAAATTAAAAAGGATGACAACGTACGGGGAACTAGTCGAATACTCACACGTAGTCAACACTTCTTCAATTTCACAATAAATTAAAAGGGATGGCAACTTGCAGAAAACTAACGAGAAACTGATATGTAATCAACACTTCTTCAGTTCCACAATAAATTAAAAAGGATTCACTTATAGGAAATGTTACGTTTTTTAAACGTTATAACGGGGAGAGTTAAATTAAAATAATTTATTAAGATTGTTAAAGCTTACATACACTCTTAGAGGTGTTTAAAAAAATTACATGAAACCTATTAATTCACTTGCGTCGTGGTTAGTACCTTTTAAGGATGCGGGTTGTGATAAGCAATAACCCATTAAAATACAATATCTGGCTCACTGCTGATGCCCCTGCTGTAGAGGGCTGAATCATGAAAATTATTTTAAATTAACTTGAAAATAGTTCACTGAAAAGAAAGCTGAAATAAAAATTATCTAAAAGGAACGAAGAAAACTACGAGGCAACTGAACGACATGACAAAATTTATACCTAAAATTAACATAATGTATTTGAACGTTGTTCGACCATATATTTTACACTGGCTATAGGCAGATTACACTCTGAGGATTTACTCTCCTCTAATTTTCATCAACATCACCTTTCACAATATAATTTAATTTAAACAAGTTCGCGTAAGTGGCTGGTAACCAAAACTTTTAAATCATTGATAATTAAGTTAATTAAAATGAAAAAAATTTAAGGAAAAACAACATTAATGCTGCAGCGAATAAATAAAAAAAAGGGGGGGGGACGGTACCGTCTTCAATAGCAGAATTTAAAAGGGAATGGGCCTGCAGGTCTTTTTTCCCTTCCTCAGACATCTAGGGCACGCTCGGGCTAAAATTGAATCATCTCCAGATCCATCTTGCATCTCTCGGCTAGTAGAGTTGAAGGCTCCCCACTTTTCAAAGTCGCCGGTCGAGAGAGAGAGACCCCGCCGAAAAAAACTCACTCCCCCCTCCAAAAATCTCCATTCCATGACCCTCTCACCCCTTTGCATGGCTACTCGTGGGTGAAAATGAGTTCGTCTTCGCTCCTTGATTTTAACAGGGAAATTCGGACCAACAGAATTTGAGGGGCTTGAATTATAATTTGATAGGCAGTATAGTATTTTATTTTCAAACTTTGATCTTGCATCAAATCAGGATTTATTTTTTTTTTCTAAACTCTGGGACTAACTCGGCGTATCCATGCGCCTACCCCTCATCAAAACGGTTGTTTCGCTTATCTCTTGGCCAGCTGCAAAAGGGGTTGTTTCTTGAAATGGATACTTCTGTTAATCCCTTTATCCGGTGTAGTCCTGGGTATGTGCTGTGAAAATACTGTGAAAATGGAGGAGATCTCGTTACATTGCCTACCAGTCCAGCTTACACAAGGGTTTGGGTTCATAATCCAAAATTTACTATTAATTGAAAAAACAAAAATAAAACACTCTAAAATTAATAATTAACTATGTTGAATACATACCAGCCACCAAAAAAACTAATAAAAAACAATATACCAGCCACTTTAACAAGTAAAAGAATATAATGCACATAAATGTTACAGTCATATTTAGTTATTTAATTATAAATTATTAGTAAAGTTAAGGAATCAAATATTAGTGCTAGCCGTGATCCAATATTTTAATATACTCTCATGCTACCTCCCATTATCAAAAAAATTGCGCACCTTTTTCTAATAATCTTCAGTAATAATCAAGCAATTAAAAATTGGATCGCCGCTAGTTGGAACAAGTTGAGTAGAGGCTTACAGAGTTTCAACAATGCAAATATATTTAAAACAGACATTACCACGCGCGTTATGTATTAATTATATGCTATCATCTTAATTATTAAGTGTATTTTACCTACATCACAGGGATATTTATAATTTATTGTTGAATTAAAGTGTTGATTACATGTCATGAATACACTTGTCATCAGCATTCAATACACGAGTAACTGAAGCTATAACCCGCTGTTTCTGAAGAGATATCGCAAGTAAGATACTTCTGTGGTTCCGCATTGTTCATGAGAAAATAAAAAGATTAAAATTAAAAGGTAGAGTTATCGGTAGAGAAAAACTGAATAGGCCCGGAATATGATGTCGTTGCCATCTCATGTCAGTTAAAAAACTAAAAAAAGATATAGCGTTTTTAAGACACCATGGTGCTGTAGTAAGTTCAATTTACATCTGTTTAGATACACAGTAGAGCCTTTTACATTTACTCATGTAGTAACTAGTGATGGCAATATATGAGAAATTAAATGTACTTTCTGGTATACTCATTGATTTTGTCGGGCTTAAAGGTCAACAACTCATCACTGAGGAGTCTACAGGGTTTTTGATGCTTTTTGTTTGTTTCCGTCATTTTCAAAAAATTCCCCTGAGTTTCATTAAAGGGGAACTGCCTTCTATTGCATTCACATTAAATGCCCAGTTGGCTAATGGACAACAGAAGTGCCATTATAATGATTATTTATGCCATATATAATAATTATAATGTCATAATAATAATTATAGTGCCATAATAATAATTTATGCCATAATAATTTCAAATGTTTTTTCTTTATTATGAATTGAAGTCTCTTTCGTCTGCACAAATGATGTAAAAGTCAGTTTCATCCAAATGTGTCTCGCTGATGTTAGTCTGCCTTGCGGCTGGTAAGGAAGATGTTCACATTTCGTTGTTGCTCTATTGCGCCATTTTCTCATGTAGTTTTATATCCTTTCTTTTCTGTATTCATGAAAATTCGCGCTAATACTTTGGTCCCGCCTAATGGGCTTAGTTTAGCTGGTGATAGACTTGTAACTACTGTAACACATAACTGCTGTAAACTATAAAACAAAAATTTAAATTAACTGAAAATCATTTGTCGTGCCTTTAGGTTCTTTTTTTTTTATCGTTCTTCTTATTTTAGAGAAATTAAGTACATGCCAAATCATTTCAATCTTTTAACATCTAAAAATTAACAACATTTTTTACTATTACACATAAAATAAACTATTTATCGGAACTGAACAATTCTGCTTCATCTTGTTAGCCGTCCCATCCCATTCTCCCATTTTACATACTCTCACCATCTCTTTTTACTCGTTCCCACGGTCCGAGTCAGTTGCCCCCGGTCTCAAGGCCCAGGTCGAAGTAATAGTAACGTTCGTCGGTCGAGCTGCAAGTAGCTGTGGACAGAACCACAAACACTCTGTCACCGCTGACATCATTTATAAAACTTTCGGTTTACTGAAAATATAATTTCTGTTTCAAATAAGAAGGCTTTAAAATCTTTTTTCTTATTTGTAGTACAGTATTTCAGCTTTGTACGAGGTGTGACAATTAAGTAACTGGACTGGACTGAAAAATATTCTTTATTGAAAATTTATCACAAATAGTTTTTAACTCCCCTCCAACACATTCCCCTTCACTATCTATACACTGCTGCATACCTTTTTTCCATTGTCCAAAGCAGTGCTGCAAGTCATCCAGTGTCACTCTCTTCAGCAAGTCTGCCGTTTTTGCCTTGACCTCTTCTACAGACTGAAAACGTATTCCCTTTGATGCACTTTTCACTTTTGGGAACAGGTAGAAGTAGCACGGAGCGAGATCTGGTGAATACGGCAGGTGTTCGAGAACAGTAATGTGTCTGTCTGCTAAGAACTGTTTCACAGAGAGCGTATTATGCGCTGGCGCGTTGCCTTGTTGCAGAATCCTCGAGTCGATAGATATGGTCTTTTCTTCCATGCTCTTTCTCTCAGCTTGGTCAGGATCTCAATGTAGTACTTCTGGTTTACCGTTTAGCCCTGAGGTACCCACTCAATCTTTCTTTCTGCACAATTTCATTAATTTTCTGAGTGTTTTCGCCAATTCTTGATGTCACAGGTCGACCACGACGTTCATCATCTTCAACCACCTCCCGACCTTCCAGAAATCGCTTGTGCCAGTCAAAAGCTGTAGTTGGCGACATACAATTATCGCCAAACAACTCTTTTAACAATTTAAAACATTCAGTTGAAGGATTTTTTTTTTAACTTCACGAGGAATTTGAGATTAATACGCTGTTGAGATTAATAGTCGATTTTTAAGCTTATCGATCGCGGCAACGTTGTACTCAAGCAACGATTAAAAAAAAAAAAAAAAAAAAAAAAACTAGATAGAGAGACGAAATAAGGGGCCACTTGTACCAGAAGCATCAAGGTCATAAACATTCCATTCCCCCTCCCCCACACCAGGCCAAACGGCCAAGGCATGCGCAGTCCAGTTATTTAATTGTCACACCTCGTATTCTTTCCTCGGGGCCAAAAATATTTACCAACCTCAATTATATATAATCTGAGTAACAAAAGGTAATCTAAAGCTTATGATATTTTTTATTGTATTTCAAACTGTTAACACCTACATTCCCACGCATTCAAAGTTACAATGTCGTTTGTTCATAAACAACCTTGACAAAAATAACTTTTAAAATAGCCTTTTCAACCTGGGACAACGGTTCGTTTCAAGCTCCTTCTTCTCTTACTGTTGTTATTTTTGATCGAGTACCGGAAACATCCTATTAAAAACTCATTCAATGAATCCTCGAGATTCCTCGACTTCCTGAAATGATCATACATTTTACAATAATCACATTTTATCAGCTTGTTTCATACTGTTCTGTTGCTTGCCATACATTGTCTTATCTAAACTACTTGAACCGCCTAAGTCGTAAAAGCGATTTCACTATCTCGAGATCTATCTGCACTCAGGGTCTTACTGCCCTTATAACCTCTACAAGAGATCAAATACATCTTTTTCCCCCATAAAAATGATCCACGTGTAGTAAACCGTCGATACAATACGACACTCTCGATGGATTAATATTTATTACCCAGCTATAAAACTCCATTTATCAACAGAGCTGTCTTGTTAGCGAGATTTTGGCAACGGTCAAACCCTCATGGCTGATGGGGTATCTTACGAAATTTATAGAGAGGAAATAAAGTTATTCTTTTTGCCCGGAATAGAGTTTATGTCTGCACTTCGGACAATATGCCCTGTTGGTAAAAGATTGATGGCGTAGTTATAAGGGATATGAAATAAGTAAATTATCCTCGGGATTAAAAGGTTCTGGGAAAGGAAATAAAGTTAAATGTTAAAAGACATCGATTTAAGCACTTGCTCAAAATAGCATTTGGTGTGTGTACCGTGTTTTTTTCCCCCAATATACTCAAAAGTCCACTAGAGAAAATCTTTTATGTTACCAGAAAGTTTATGTCTAGTTTTATTGAGGTCCTTTATAACCGCTTTTTCGATCGAAAAAGACTGGAAAAGTTACCTTTGTTAAAACTGGAAGGATGAGATTTTTTAAAAGCATTTTCCTTTCTCTCTTAAATCTTTTAAAATCCCTTAACCATGTTTAAAAGTTTCGAAGTGTAACATGTATTAGGTATGACAGACATTTTTTTCATTATTATAGATAATTTTCCACGCATAGAGCCTAAAATATAAACATTAAATATATAAAACTGAAAACATTGAACATAAAACAATTTTTATTAATATAAAAATCAACAGCTAGAAAAGAGCTGAAACACAAATTTTAAGAGATATTTGCGATATATTGTTCGTAAGAACACTTTTTATTGTTACCGTCAAAAATGTATCTCTTTGGCTTTGGCATTTCTGACAATGATTCAAAAACTAAAGATCTAAAGCAAAAAGTTTCAACATCCATCATATTTTATTTTAAAAATGATATTTACGTGATTTTTATACTTTTCGACACTTAAATCTTGAAGCTGTGGATTTATAAAGGTATTAAATTATTCGTAAACTAATATATTGCTGAATTAACCCTTTCCCTTCACAGACAAAAATTTTGATCGGCTTTATCACAAAATCTGTATCCTTCCTGAAAAACAACCCGGAGTTAAAATTATTTTCATATAAAATTTGCATTTCTAGATTCCAATTAAAGAAAATTCCCCCCACTTATATTAGAAATGAAGCTGATGTTCCCGAAAATTATAAATTGATTTTTGAACCTCAAATTTTAATCCCAATTTCATTAAACGTATAAAATTACTTTTAATTACTCTTTAATAAGTGAATTACGTTTTTTGCAGCATGCGTAATAAAGGGATTGTGTTCAGTGAGCTTTTAGTGTAAAATCATCACACACACGGGGATTTAAAACTTCATGAGTTCAAAGCCTTATTTTTTTTTCTCAGGCATAACGTATTTTTTATCTTTCTTTAAAAAAATGCGCTTTATTTGTATTACTATGTTGTTTGACAATGCGAAACACTTGTCAATCAGGACACACGTCCTTAACCATGCGAGAATGAACACCACACCCTGGTTCCCCCTCAATTTTTACCAAGCACCCCCAGGTGCGACATCTGGGGGGGGGGGGGGGCTTGTATCTTCTCCCACTCTCTTTGACTTCAGAGAATGACTTTTTAGTCTACAGATTTAACGTGTCCATATCCGGCCTAGACACGAAGGTATTTTAGAGGCGTTGGATGAGATTCGAACTGAGCACCCCTAGTTCTAAATCCAACGCTCTACTACCAGGCTAACACGGGCCCATTTGGATTATAATCTGATAAGCCAAAAGATATATTTGTCATGGATTACGGTATATACCTTCTATACATTTAGCAAGTACCGGGAATATGATACGAATCACTTTTGCAGGATCAGCTTACAAAGGAGAAAACTTTATAAATAGGTGAAGTAGCAGAAAAAGCCCGGTATTAAGACCTAAAGAAATTTTCAACATGAAAATTATATTTACATATTAAAAATAATATTTTTTATGAAAGTTTAAAAAAAAGATCGAAAACTTTAATAATTGCGATAAACAATAAAGAGTTAAAAAGTGAGGTATTCATTCATCTACTGAAATGAATGAATTTCTCCTGATATGATCCATTGATACCTGAGTTAATACAGTTACTGAAGTTATGTATGCATTTAACTAACAAAACATTGGAAAAGTTAGACATTTGATGAGATCTTATGAACTTCTAAATGAGAGCTATATTGTACCGGAGCAAACCCATATTGTTTCGATAAACGGATACTATTGGACTTTAACGGATGCTCTTCAAGGCCATGTACCTTGCCTGGAGAGATTGATGGTATAATTATGAAAAGCTGTTGAAAACAGCTTGCCGCTTTGATGGAGTAGACGACAGAATTTGGATCCGGTTCAAATTTATCAGTGTGTTAGGCTAAATACCAAAGAAATAACTTAATATTTATGTAAAGGGTTTAGTTTTTTTTCATATTTTAAATAGACGTATGTATGAAAAATATATATTACTATAAATACATGCATATAAGTTTAAGCTTTTAAAATTTGACTGTCTAAGAGACAGATGAAAAGAAAAATTCTTACTGATAAAAAAATATTTTCAGATATAGATTTATACGAACTCAAAAATTTGTGAATAAAAATTGATTATTTAAAAAGAAAAAAAATCCTGAAGTATTAAACACAGCAAGTGAAGTTATTGAACCCTCAAAAATTCCCCTTTAAACCTTCCATCTTTTATTTAAATCGGTCTTATTCACTTGGCGAGAATCTTATATTGTTATAATCTCTATCTTTTCTTGCTTGGGGGTCTAGCGCTATTGTAATTACAAGGAGCCCTCTTCATTCGAATATTTGAAGTCAAGGAAAGTAACTGGGGCTGAAAATTTCTGCAGATTTCTGAAATTAAATATCTTTTGTGATGAGAAATTTTAATTGATTGACATGCTTATATCGAATCCATTCGAGACTTATTAAAATCCTATTCAATCAAAATTACCATAATCATACGCATCACCATCAATGCTATCACTATCGTTAATCTTTTTGTATTTCTTAAGTGATCACTGTTGATCACTTTTGTATTTCTTAAGTGAGACAAATAACCGAAACTACTGCAATTCACCTTTTAATAACTTACCATTATTATAAAATTAATCTCGATTGTCAGTCGCAGCTGTCAAATTGATCTTCACCTGGATTATGTATCTATTTAAATATCCAAATTCTTGGGGATTCACTCTTAAGTCTGATATGAATATTTTTTGGAAGTCCATAGTGTTTCATTGTTTTTAATAGGTTGAAGTGCCAATTGTGTCCATAAAGAAATAGAGGGGAGCCTCCAATGCATGAAATGATTATGAGAAACCCAATTTGGAATATTCTACATTGAAAAAAATGTTATAAAGCTGGGAAGAACTTTAAAAATGTATAAAAGTTCAATCGAGTCCTTTTCTTTCTTTTAAGATTTGGTTACGTGTCTTTATTCATGCAAATTCAACACTCTGCAAATGTCAATAAATAATTACCCGAATAAATATCAGTCAATAAATAAAGCTTCTTATTTTCTTTTTGAAATCCCCTTCTCCTCTTTTAAAAGGAATAAAAGTTTAAAG
The DNA here is from genome assembly GCA_907164885.2 of Dolomedes plantarius. Classification (NCBI taxonomy): domain Eukaryota; kingdom Metazoa; phylum Arthropoda; class Arachnida; order Araneae; family Dolomedidae; genus Dolomedes; species Dolomedes plantarius. The sequence continues at coordinate 86,607,758 of OU015493.1, read as the reverse complement.
GAGCCCTTTATTTCTTTTAAGACTTAATCACGTGTATTTGTGCAACCGTAGTAATCTGCAAATGTCAATAAATAAATACATAAATATCAATGAATAAATAAAGCGTCTAAATTTTTTTCTTGAAATCCCCTTTTCTTCCTTTAAAATGTATAAAAGTTTAAATGAGCCCTTTTTTTTCTTTTAAGACTTGATCATGTGACTTTGTGCAAATTCAATAATCTGCAAATGTCAATAAATAAATACATAAATAAATATCAATCAATAAATAAAGCTTCTTATTTTCTTTTTGAAATCACCTTTTCCCCCTTTAAAATCTATAGAAGTTTAAAAGAGCCTCTTTTTTTTTCTTTTAATACTTTATCACGTGTATTTGTGCAATCATAATAATTTGCTAAAGTCAATAAATAAATGCATAAATAAATATCACTAACAAATAAAACTTCTTAATTTCTTTTTGAAATCACCTTTTCCTGTTTAAAATGTATAAAAGTTTTAACAGTAATAATAATTGAGCCCTTTTTTCTCTTAAGACTTGATCATGTGTCTGTATTTGTGCAACCGTTATAATCTGGAAACATCAATAAATAAATGCATAAATAAATATTAATAAATAAATCATCTTGATTTTTTTAAATAACCTTTTTCTCCTTTTAAATGTATAAAAGTTTTCTTCTTTTAAGACTTGATCATGTGTCTTTGTGCAAATTCAATAATCTGCAAATATCAATAAATAAATACATAGATAAATATCAATAAATAAATAAAGCTTCTTAATTTTCTTTTGAAATCACCTTTTCCTCCTCCTTAAGCCCTGTCCTGAAAATTGCAAGTTAATAATAAACGAAAATAGTAAATTTTGTACTCAATCCCAAAATAATCTGTTATTTCAGGTTACGCAGGCAGAAAAAAAAGTCTATTACTCCACACCATTTTATGACCCGTACTGAATTACTAGACTTCCACATAATAACACCTGCAACGTTTGTTATGGCAATAAAGTTAGATAGAACCAGCAACATAAAAATGGAGGAAATCCTAACATGTAGACCAAGTTTAATATACCTGTAAATAAGGTGCGTGGAGGAAAAAGTATTTAAGCCGTTGCCAATCTCCACTATACAACCACTTAGTTCCTTTTCCCTTTTTAATTTCGTAGATGAAAGTTAGAAAGATAAAATGCATTATATTGTTTTATAGAATAAGGTATTGGTCGTTCTCTAGTTATGTAATCTTGGAGACTACTGATCCATTACATAGGAATTTTACTATTAAATAAATAATCAGTATCAAACAATTGTTATGATGCATGGAATATGATTATAATATTCCGTGAAACTTTCAAAACCTATTGCATGGATGAAAGTTAGATGGTTACAATTTTTAAAATTTTTGGGTATACAGCTTGTCCCAGAAAGATCTTTATTGCTCTAAATATTTATAACAAAAATAAGAACGGGTCAAATGATATGCAGTTTGCGGCAAAAGAATGATGAAATCTAACAGCTTTTATAGTATCAACTAGCTGAGTGGCAACCCGATGTGTTGCATTGGTTCGGCATTGGTTATTCAACTTTTACGGCAATAGTTTCTATATATATTTTTGCATGTTTCTCTGTCTCTATCCCTCTATCTATCCATATATATATATATATACATATGCATATATAATTGTCAATTTGCTACACGAAAACCAAGACCCAAACCGTAAGCTTCTCTGCGCACCACACTCCTTCCCATCGATCTTATTTCTGCACACCCAAACATACCCATCAGAAACATTATTCTTTTTTCTTAATTTCATTTTTAAATCACATTTCACGCAAAATATATCAGGCTTTAAAAACTTCAAATCCCACAAGAATTCGAAAAATATCATTCGATCAGCATGAATAAACCCATGTACAAGTGACTCATTTACCACCCCTTCCGTATATCTATCACAAGAATAACGCCCTCTAACATTACCCAAAACTTTCGCCTGGTATTTACTAACAACATCCTTCACACTGAAAATGGCCGCCATCATAAATCTCGTAACAATTTACAATCAAAAAACTTTCAAACTAATCCAAGCAACAACAAAAAACGATTAAATACCCATAATTAGTCAAAATAAATCACGTGATACATCCGTCACGAAATAATCACATGATAAAAACGTCACGAATTTACAGGAGCCAGAACGTTGGCGGCTTAACCGCCTAAACTTTGGCCAAATTTTGTCAAAATCGCACGGTTACCACGCCATACACAAAATCGCCAAACTTGGCAGGGCGGTGCGTCTGCGAAAGCTGTACCAATTAGTTCTGGTACTTTAAAATTATTTATGGATTTCAGTTATTAAATGACTCGTGCTCAACTAATAATTTTTCCTTTCGGCAACATGGCCGAAGGTAAATATTAAATCTCATGGGGGAAAAAGTTCTTAAAAAATAGAAAGACAGGGAAGAGTTCCGTATCCTGTGCCGCTTGGCGCTATTTGGCTCGGTTTCTGATTCTTTTCGCGTTTGGCGAAAAACTCAGAATAATGCAACCTACCTAAGCGACGCCATTTTTTCGGCGGCACTTAGGCTTACGGTATCCGACTATCTACGGAGCACTTAAAAAAATACTTCCGTCAATTTCTGTCTTATTTTTCTAAGGGGTATAAACACAAAAAACGCTAAAATGATGAAAAAATAGACCATGACTGTGCAACTTTTAATCAAATTTATGAATTTGCGTTGAAATTCATCAAATTTTTAAAAAAACGGCTCTACCTCTTAAAAAAAAATTATGCATATAACAAATTCTTTTTGTAATATGTACATAAGTACCTCCTGAGTGTAAGGAACTAAAAGCTAATCGATATCGCGAAACCTAAAAAAATTACAGATCATTATAAGCAATTACATGTAAAATTTTAGTAATTTCTTATGAGATTTTCTATAAATGCAGCTATAAATCAACAAATAAAATACATAGAACTAAATCTGTAGTTCATTGAATTCTAAATATTAAGAGGATGGTGGACTTTCAAATTACCAAAAATCGAGCAAAAATTGGAATTGTTTTGGGGGGTGTATTAATATTTTAAAAACATGTAAATATTGGAATGAAATGAATTTAAAATGTGTAGTGAAAAGAAAAATGTAAAATTGGTGGCTTTAGAGTAGTAAGTATTAAAAGTAGATAAAAATTTATCTTTTAAATGACTTTTTCTCAAAATGAGAAATTTCCAGATTTGCAGGTCTTTAAAATGCTCCTCGCGTCATAATTTTTGACGAAATTTTATGAAATTTATAATAAAGATTCCTGTAATACATCAAAATAAAGTTATATATCCATTTTAGGATTCGAGGTCACTTAGGTTATAAAAGTTTAACTTTAGTGTAGAAAAGTACAAAAATTTCGCGAAAATTCAGAGTACAAGCATAAAAATATTTTCTAAAAATTAACTATTCAACGAAAGTACAAAAAATTACATAACTTTGTTCAGAAAGTATTTATAAGCAATATAAATGCAAAATTAAGGGGAAAAGTTTAAAATTGAGTCGCAAGGAGCATTTTAAAGAAGGGTAATTTAATTTAAATTTTTTAACTATAAAATATTTTTAAAAAAATATTTATAAAATTTTATAAGGTGTTTAATATTATTATACTTTAATGAATATATATACAAAATTTCATATCTCTGTGGTAAAATTTTCAAAAAACGTTTTGAAAGGTCCACCATCGCCTTAACAAAAACATACGTGAAAAATTTCATTGACATATCACAACATTTATTTGCATTTTTTATGAAAAATGAGTTCTTCAGAAAACATAATTAAATTTTTCAACTTATATTGAAATTATAGCTGCTGCTGACCTTTAAATCGCTCTCATTTCATTTCTAATGATCATTCAGAAAAAATAAAAGCAGATTTAGAAACACAAATTTACAATCTTTAAGAAAATTAATAAAATCACTTTTGGAATGTTCGTTAAAATCGACGTTTTAAAGGTAGTCGGATACCTAAAAACGGTACTTTTCCGTTATAAGCACTACAATCGTTTTGACGCCAATTTTAAAAATCACCGCAGCGATAGAAGTGTAACGCGATATAATGACACTAATGATTGGTAAATTACAATATTAAAATATGCAAATCTCGAGATTCAAGGATCACGAAACGTTATAAGATATATTATTTCCGTGGTCATGGAGATAACGAAACTTAATGGAATGCCGTAATTTAATACGCTTACTTTAAATTGCAATGAATTTAATCAGAAAATCGGACCGTATTTTTACGTAATGGATTTTAAAATATGGAATTTGCCTAAAGATGAGCAGGCAGCTATTACATTACTTCAAGAATGGCAACCCGATGTGTTGCATTTTCAATTTAAAATGACATGGTTTTATTTCTTAAAGATTGATAACTGTTTAATCACTTTTAAAAATACATTAGAATTTTTAAAAAACGAAATGATGATTTAAATTTCCCTTTTTCAAATTTTTGCTTTTGGCTTTTGAAATAATTCTTTCAAATTTCCGTTTTCAAATTTTGCTTTATAAACAAAGAAAGAAGCTCATTCAATAGGGCAATGTCTCGCAGCATGTCACATCTCAACTCTTGCAGATTTTACTTCTTGTTTGGCGTGGAGTGGCAAAAAATTGCATAATTTAACATGGCGTTCAATGAGCATTCTTACAGCTTGTTGAATAAAATGCTCTCAGATTACGCAAAGTCTTTAGATACGGTATCTAAACAAAGGTATATCACTAAATTAAACATTCAGGTACAGCCCTGAAAGGTTTATCCAGTATGCGACCCGTATTTATTGACAGAGGAAGACTGGAGTTACGATACAAGACGCTGGCCTGAAGTAACTTATCCTGATATCTATACATCTCAACATAATAATAATCATTCTCATTATATTCTCTTAAACCTTGCGAAATATTAAAAAAAAGTGTTAAAATACCTGTTACATACAACTAATATGAGGAATTTTATAAATAAACTTAAATTATTTAACTCAAAATGAAGGTATTGTCCAAAAACACATGCAAACGCATAGGAACTGCTTCTGTTTTCTGCCACCCGATAATGAAGTCATCTATAGCAGAAGAAAACTGACGTAGGCAGTAACGTTGCGACGTTTCGCCTTATTAGAAAAAAATTTTATAGGTTTTAACTTCTCCTTTCCTGAAACTAAAATTATTTCTGGTACTTTAAAATTATTTCTGGATTTCAATTATTAAATAAATGACTCGTTCTCAACTATTTTGGCATTTGGTTATTTTCCTTTTGGCAACATGGCGGAATGTAAACATTACATCTCATGGGGCGAAAAAGGGCTTAAAAAAATAGAATGACAGTTCTCAGGAATTCAAAATTGGTGGCGGAAGAATCCTCATCACTTCCTCATTAATTAGAAACAAATTTCACGAATTTGCTGGAATTATTAGTGAGTAAAATAATAAGTCGAAAAATTGCAAACTCGGCATTTTAGTTACATTAAGATACACATGGCGATGAGTGATGGAAATTTCAAAAGTGAGTTTTGTAGGTACGCTTTTTTCGAATGATAACATTTTTTCTATTAAATGTATTTGGTATATTTTTGAAGCTGAATATCTAGGAAATGCTGATAAATTATAAAATTGACATTAATAGGTGCAGAAAACCGAAATATCTGTCCATCAAAATTGCGATTTCGTGAAATTCGGAAAACTGCTTTGGGGAAAAAGCTTCGTTTGCAGTGAAAAACATTTTTAACTTTTTGAAAATGTGTATATGCTTAAAGATGAAGAGTTGTAGAACACATGGAAATAAAAAATTTGTCGACTGGTGGGCGGAAAAGTTTAATTTTACATGCATGAAAATAGTGGAAATTTGCGAAACGGAAAGGAGCTGGCCCACCCGGAATGACATGTTTCTATTACCCACTTCTTTTGAGTTCGGCGGTTTTAATTGAATAATTTAAAAAGTTTAAAGTTTTGAAAGTTGAGGATGGTACCAGTGCACGCGTCTCGTCCGACCGCGTCCATCGGTACCAGTCGCGATATCCTGTTATGCTCGGTTCGCGAGATTAGCCCGTCCCCGTTTTCTGCTAACACACTAACATTTGTTTACCTTCAGCTGTTATTATATAGACTAGCTGAGTGGCAACCCGATGTGTTGTATTTTCGATTTAAAATGAAATGGTTTTATTTCTTAAAGATTCAAAGCTGTTTAATCACTGTTAAAAATATATTAAAATTTTTTATAATGAAATAATTATTTAAAATTTTCTTTTTCAAATTTCGGTTTCTGACTTTTGAAATAATTATTTCAAATTTCCATTTTCAAATTTTGCTTTTTAAACAAAAAATTTCATTCAATTAGAAAAAATTCTAAAGCTTTTAACTCCTCATTTCCTAAAACTAAAATTATTTGGAACAGCTTTCTCAGACGCACCGCCCTTGGCGACAAATTGGCGCAAAAAATTTTTGACGCCAGCTTGACGAAAAGTTGGCGTCAAAAGTTTTTGGCGCCAACGTGACAAAAAATTGGCCTAATAAACTGTCCAGTACCTATATAAATAAATACCCAATAAGGGAGGGCGGATTAGGGCCTCAGACTTTGTGAAGAAATGTCATAAAAAATAAGCTCCTGATGTACGCATATTTCTTATAGAATCTGCCGGAAAATTGTTACACTTTTTCCTCATTAGTTTCTATATATATTTTTGCATGTTTCTCTGTCTCTATCCCTCTATCTATCTATCTATCTATCCATATATATATATATATATATATATATGTAATAAATTAAATACTAGGCCCTCCATTCTATCAGTTAAATTCCCTTTCCTAAATCCAATCCCCAGTAACATTACTTTAACGCTTTAAAAACCCATAGCAACAGGACTTCCCATAAAACAGCAAACGTTGCATTTCTACACGTGTATACGTCCCGAGAAAGGCGTGAGTTCGCATCGCCAGCCCGAAATTCCGCTGACATTTCAAAACAACAGCCACATGTACCTCGCTTCTAGCGCGTAAGGTTGAAAGGTGATGTTACACTTCGCTCCGAGCATCTGAAATGAAAGGACGTATGTTACTATCGCTCCTAATAAAATGATTCGACCCGACTGCTTCAAAATTTAAATTCTTTCAGGCTGAGTCTAGCTCCAGCCATGTAAATTTGAGCTAGTTTTCCTTTTCAGGTTGCATTTTAAGAACGAGATGTAATGATTATATTAGATATATATATATATATACACATATGCATATACAATTGTCAATTTGCTATACGAAAACCAAGACCCAAACCGTAAGCTTCTCTGCGCACCACACTCCTTCCCATCGATCTTATTTCTGCACACCCAAACATACCCATCAGAAACAACATTCTTTTTTCTTAATTTCATTTTTAAATCACATTTCCCGCACAATATATCAGGCTTTAAAAACTTCAAATCCCACAAGAATTCGAAAAATATCATTCGATCAGAATGAATTAACCCATGTACAAGTGACTCATTTACCACCCCTTCCGTATATCTATCACAAGAATAACGCCCTCTAACATTACCCGAAACCTTCGCCTGGTATTTACTAACAACATCCTTCACACTCAAAATGGCCGCCATCATAAATCTCGTAACAATTCACTGTCAAAAAACTTTCAAACTAATTCAAGCAACAACAAAAAACGATTAAATACCCATAATTGGTCAAAATAAATCACGTGATGCATCCGTCACGAAATAATCACATGATAAAAACGTCACGAATTTACAGGAGCCAGAACGTTGGCGCCTTAACTGCCTCAACTTGGCAACCAAAAAATTTCGCCAAAATCGAACGGTTACCCCGCCATACACAAAATCGCCAAACTTGGCAGGGCGAAAGCTGTACAGTCTGCGAAAGCTGTACCAATTAGTTCTGGTACTTTAAAATTATTTCTGGATTTCAGTTATTAAATGACTCGTTCTCAACTAATAATTTTTCCTTTCGGCAACATGGCCGAAGGAAAATATTAAATCTCATGGGGGGAAAAAGTGCTTAAAAAATAGAAAGACAGGGAAGAGTTCCGTATCCTGTGCGCTTGGCGCTATTTGGCTCGGTTTCTGATTTTTTTTCGCGTTTGGCGAAAAACTCAGAATAATGCAACCTACCTAAGCGACGCCATTTTTTTCGGCGGCACTTAGGCTTACGGTATCCGACTATCTTCGGAGCACTTAAAAAAAAAATACTTCCGTCAATTTCTGTCTTATTTTTCGAAGGGGTATAAACACAAAAAACACTAAAATGATGAAAAAATAGACCATGACTGTGCAACTAACTTTTAACAAAATTTATGAATTTGTGTCGAAATTCGTGAAATTTTTACAAAACGGCTCTACCTCTGAAAAAAAATTATGCATATAACAATTTCTTTTTGTCATATGTACATAAGTACCTCCTGAGTGTAAGGAACTAAAAGCTAATCGATATCGCGAAACCTAAAAAAATTACAGATCATTATATGCAATTATATGTAAAATTTTAGTAATTTCTTATGAGATTTTCTATAAATGCATCTATAAATCAACAAATAAAATACATAGAACTAAATCTGTAGTTCATTGCATTATAAATATTAACAAAAACATACGTGAAATATTTCATAGACATATCACAATATTTATTTGCATTTTTTTATGAAAAATGAGTTCTTCAGAAAACATAATTAAATTTTTCAACTTGTATTGAAATTATATCTGCTGCTGACCTTTAAATCGCTCTCATTTCATTTCTAATGATCATTCAGAAAAAATAAAAGAAGATTTAGAAACACAAATTTACAATCTTTAAGAAAATTAATAAAATCACTTTCGGAATGTTCGTTAAAATCGACGTTTTAAAGGTAGTTGGATACCTAAAAACGGTACTTTTCCGTTATAAGCACTAAAGAGTTGAGAACTAAAGAGTATTTAGTTATAGCAGTTTTCAGTCCGTATTATTAAATATCACAGTTTGTTGGCTCCACCTGTCTTCTTTCATGGCGCAGCATGAGTACCCCCACAATAAGGGCGCCCTCTGTCGCCTTACTCCATGTACCAGTTAGCTGTTGATAAGCCGCCAAGGCACTTGCAGCGTGTCAATAACGGATTCGTATTGTTAGTGACAAACCGCCAAGGCACTTGCAGCGTGTCATAGCGTATTCGTATTGCTGTTGTTCAGCCGTCAAGGCACTTGCAGCGTGTCATAGCGCATTCGTATTGTTGTTGTTCAGCCGTCAAGGCACTTGCAGCGCATCATAGCGCATTAATATAATTGTTTACCAGCCGACAAGGCACTTGCAGCGCGTCATAGCGCATTCATATAATTCTTTACCAGCCGCCAAGGCATTTGCAGCGCGCTCTGTTTCAGTAAAAGTTGTTATTGTTATCGTATACAGTCCACTCTTATTATATTCAGGTATCATGCATGCCGCATTAAAAGTTCGTAAAATACTTGTTCTTTCTATCATGGCTATAAAATTGTAATTGTTAAACGTAGTATCCTTGTTCTGCACATTGCTATGTCAGCACAAATAATACCTAAAGTATCTCAGAATTTGAAAATATTTCCATTTTTAGTTTCAGTTTACGTTAAAATGGTAACTTGGTATAAGTTTTTTTAAAATGAATATTTTTAAAGTGGATATCTCAGACCATTCCTTCAATGTTATCTGTCAAATATGGTCTTACAAGAAGCTCTATGTTTGTTTAATCACTGTTATATTAAAACCAATTAACTCGGTTGTAAATATCAACTTATCAAATAACGTCAAAGCGATAAATCAAGCAGCTCATCTTTGACATTAGGGTTTATCCGGAAATCCTAGAAAATTTAGTCAATGTTAAATTAAAATCAATTTCTTTCGCTGTAAATGTCAACAGACTGGATAATGTTAAAGCAATAAATAGCATCTCATCTAGTGATGACATAAACACAAGGCCAAACTCCAATGAATAATGCCTTTACTTTTAGATGCGAGTACTCTTTCGATCCTAGAACTATCCATCAAAAGATCATATCGTATTTTCAAGAAATAAAAGTAACTGCACTTTTTGAAGCACCAATACTTCTATAAAATATTATCAGCCAAAGATCTATTAAATAAAGTTTTCCCTACTTTTATCCTTAGACACACACACAAAAAAAATAAATACTCAAATATTTAACGGCTATATTAAGCTGTCTAGATTTATTCGAGATCTTAAATAAACATTCTCGTGATATTTTCCTTATACTGGTCTTCGGTAAATTCTGGAAAGAGATTCGACCGTTTCTTAAAAGACAAATAATTTGATTTTCTATCATTAGAAGAATAATATGACCAAAAAGTTAAATTCTGCCCATTTGTTTCATTTATTTATATAGTGTCTATTGAGGACATGTCTTTCTTGTGAGCACATTAGTAGTATTTGGCGTTATCGTTCAATAGTCTCTATATGTATGTATTCTTAAGAGTGTGTTTACATATTTTATCTGTGCAAAAATAACGTACAGATTATGTTTTGACTCATGATGATGCAATATCAACCATCTAATGGTATAGTGGGGGTCGGATCCGACCCAGGGATGAGTTTTATCCCTCCCGCACTCTCCCGTCTCATTGCAAGAGATCCAGTTGACAAGGAACCCTACCAGGCAGTCTTGCAATAAGTGTTGGAGCGTTTGCAGTTATAAGTTTGTAGTTAATATGAGTGTCTTTGTTGAAAAATGTTATTCATGATCACTAGTCATTTTTTTTTAAATTTTAGAATTTAAATTTTTTTATCTCCATTTTGAAGGCCAAAAATATCAGTATATATTCTTTTTTACATTTTTGTCCTCGAAAGTTTGGTTCAGTAACTTCTAAAACTATGTACAAAACGAAATTACATATCAGACCTGATATATACAACATTCTATGTAAATGCCAGAGAGATTTTCTTTGTTTGGCAAAATTACAATTCGTTGGTCTTTTTTTTTTCTACAAAAAGGTTTTTATTTCATGTAAAATATTATCAATAAGTGTTACTATACAACAAAAATGCTTATTGTGTACTTATTTCTACCCAAAACCTTATCAACAAAGACATCGGGTCGGATCCTACAGAACGGTACTATCTATTTCGTCTCAAACCACCGTACCGTTAGAGGGTTAAGCCTTATCAGTTGGCACAATGACGACACTCTCGTATTTATCATTTCTTCCTCCTTTATAAATACAAGTGGCAAGTTTGAAGGAGATTTTCGGGAGAACCAGTTGAACTGTAAGTGAAGTTAAAATTTATGAGTATGAAAAAGTATAGCACAGTGGTATTTATACACTTTATAATTAATTCCCTGCTTCCTAAAATTCTTGGTAAGTTTTACAGTTTCAGTAATTTGAGATGAACGAAATATGAGAAAATAAATAAGCTTCAAATGTCACGATTCAAATATGGGCCAGGTGATGGCCGAATGGCTAGGGCGCTGGCATTCGGTTCGGATCCTGTGGGTTCGAGTCCCACTGTTAGCATGGTTGTTTGTGGCCGTTTGAAATTGGTTTTAAACTGTAGGTCCCGGTCTAATTAACTCTCGTGTAGCAAAAAGTTGACCGTAGCGCTCCAAAGGAAACCACAATTCAAATACTTAATCTTTCAAAGTAACGATAAAAAAGCATTGAAAATCAATTAACATTTACGTGAGGGGGAATTATATAATCATTTTTTCTATTGTGTATGCGCAAGCTTCATATTTTTGACTCAAAATTTTAACTTTTGTAAAAAGGAAAATGCACAAAATTTTTATATCTAGAAATACTAAAAGCCTTTTAACTTCACCAAATAAAATTTCCTCCGTATTTAGTTTCAAAGAAAACTTTTGATTTCATCCAATTTCCTATAATTATAGCATATCTGAAAATACTTGTCACGGTAGAGTTTTTTTTATTTTTTATTAGCTTTTGGAAGATAGCAATTAAGAGTCCCAAAAGTTATACCAAATCTCCTGTTACGTTAGTTTTTAATTCCATTGCTCCATTTTCTCTGTTTCGATTGATTTTCTTGTATGGTTAAATCTAAGGAGGTGGTGAAAAAGAATTAAGTACAAAATGATTACTCTTTCACCATTAGCAGTATTCAGTTTCGATGAGTGAGAATCAATACTTTTTTTCAGATGTTACCGTATAAAAACTATACTGCTTATTTCATGGATATTCCCAACAGCATATTATAGGGGTGGCCAAACTACGGTTCTCGAGCCGCATTGCAGCTCTTTATCACTTTCACTTGCGGTTCTTGGTTTAATGATTAATTTTTCAAATAATTCATTCAGGAATGTCTTATAATTTTCTCTCTGAATTTTTTCATATTTTTTTTCTTATTTAACATAATTAATACATACTGCAACAATTCAATATTGGTCAGATTTGAATAATTTGGCAAACTATAGATAAAAGAAAAATGATTATTAAAGTTAATCAAGAATTTATAAATCAGCAAGATTATTCTCTCATATTTTTTATAATTTTTTTCTTATTTAACAGAATTAATACAAACTGCAGAACAATTCTATATAGGTCATATTTGAATAATTTGGCAAAATAGTTAAAAGAAAAATGATTATTGAAGCTATTAAAACTATTTAAGAATTTATAAATTATTAAGAATTAATAAAGAATCAATTAAGAATTTATGAATATTGGTTATTCTAATAACTGAAGAATGATATATTTAATAAAAATATTAGAAAATACAACGCTTAAAATTTCTTTCATATAAAATATAACCCCTTTTTTATTAGTTTTTTGGCTCTTCTAAGTATGTAAGCATTTCCCAAGCGGCTCTTAACACTGTTTATTTTTGGCCACCTCTGATATATTGCGTTGCTTTCAAGTTGCATTCAACACCTGTATATTGCTCTGTATATTATCATTTGTATATTGCTGTAACCATTTGTATATCAATCATTGACATCTAAAGAAATACATTAAGAAAACAAAAGATTTTACAGAAAGGATCTGAAGTGACCTTATAACTGTGTCGGCATATTAAGTTTTACAGAATTTAGGTATTTCATATGCTTTTGCTGTAATAACTGAGAGTAAATTACAAATTAAAACTGAAGCTATAAAAAGCAATTACTAAAATGATTATCTGAAAGTATAAATATTTATGACAGAATTAAAGTGTTCATATGCTTTTGCTGTAACTTAGAAAAACTACAAATTAAAATTGAAGCAATGAAAAGCAATTACTAAAATGGCTAACTGAAAGTATAAATATATTTGGCAGAATTAAAGTGTTCATACGCTTTTTGCTGTAATATCTTAGAAAACTACAAATTAAAATTAAAGCGATAAATGACAATTACTAAAGTAATTTTCTAAAATTGTAAATAAATTTAACATAAAAAATAATTTTCAGGAAACTTTCTAACTAGATAAGTAATAGAGTATTACCAAAAATTGTGGAAAAATTACAAATTTAAATAAAATCCTAGAAGATATCTAGCGGACATTTTGAATTTTTAGTCATTGTAACTTTCTAAAATAATGCCACAAAAAATTAGAGGTTGCCGTAAGTATTTTAGGCAAATTGATCTTCAAGATATCTATTTCAACAACAATATTTATGTATTAGTTCAAAGATAATACGAAGTGATAAAAGGTAATTACTAAAATAATTATCTGAAATTATAAATATATTTAACATAAAAAACAATTTCCAGGAAACTTTCTTACCAGAAAAATAAAGAGGTATTATCAAAAATGACAAAAAAAATTACAAATACAAATAAAATTGAGAAGATATCTAGCGGGCATTTTGAATTTTTAGTCATTGTAAATTTCTAAAATAATGCCACAAAAAATTAGAGGTTACCGTAAGTATCTTAGGCAAATTGATCTTCAAGATATCTATTTGAACAATATTGTATTTATGTATTAGTTCAAACATAACACAAAGTGTTAAAGGCAATTACTAAAATAATTCTCTCAAATTATAAATATACTAGCGGCCCGTCCCGACTTTGTCCGGGTTGAACAAAATATTATACCAATAATTTTCCAGTTGATAGCCAATAAATTGTAAATCTTTCTTTATCTTAATAATAACCTTAAATTAATATTACGTTAGTTAATAATTAAAGTTAATATTTTAAAAGTAAAAGGCGTACCGGAGAACGGCTAGGTTTGAAACCGCTAACGTCAGAACAGAAGCCCACCGCGATAGCATCACGCTAAGGATCGTTGAAGTCTTCGGCACAAAAAGCGGTAGAGAACAGTAGCGGTAACAGTGGAGATTGTTAGGATTAAGCCCCAAACTTTATTTCTACTGATCAGATATACATAATATATAGCCTATGTCCATCTGAAATAATGTACCTTTCAAACAGTGAAGGAATTTTTCAAATAGGTGCAGTGATTCTGGAGATTACCTTCCACGTACAAAACCGCTCTCTCTTTATATATAAGTATAGATTTAACACAAAAAAACAATTTCCAGGAAACTTTCTTACCAGAAAAATAAAGAGGTATTATCAAAAATGACAAAAAAATTACAAATACAAATAAAATTCGAGAAGATATCTAACGGACATTTTGAATTTCTTGTCATTGTAAATTTCTAACATAATGCCATAAAAAATTAGAGGTTACCGCAAGTATCTTATGCAAATTGATCTTCAGGATATCTATTTGAACAACAATATTTATGTTTCAGTCCAAAGATAAAATGCATGACATCTGTCTTTTACTTTACTTCCCCTTTATCATGTCAAAGTTTTGTTTGCCAAAATAAAACGAAATAGCCGGTTGTAATGCCATCAGAAGCAGGGATTTTGTTTCAAATCCGAGGACATTCTAAAGCGCTGATGCTGTTTTCCATCAAACTTTTCGGAGAGAATTCAAGCATCTGTCGTATTCGCAAGCGACTATTTTGTTTTATGGAGCCAGTGCTCGGAAATATTAAAGTTTTACTACTGAAGTAAGTTGCACAATACTTGCTTGGTTATGAATTTTAACGTTTAAGTTCTTTTTCGCTCGACTGTCTTCTGTTTGCGTAGTTAATTTTACATTTCATGTTTATGAATTTATGAAATTGCGAGCAACAAATGTAATATCTTACCTTTATGTATTGGCGAATATGTATAGTACATATTTACAAATGATCGTAACTTTGGGAAATAATTCCGTTTATTTTACAATAATAAAAGGATAAAATAGTTAAATTATTAACTATATACACAATAGACTTTACTAAGAGTCACAACTGTAATATAATGCTAATCAATTAATTCGTCCTTATTAATATATCTAATATAATATATTTATCTTAAAATAAATAATTTTATAAATAATGATAAATAAAAAAATTATTATTATTTCCATTAAAGAAATTAAGTTATGTATACTTTCTTATTATATTACAATCACTTAAAAATGAAATTTTACGGAAAATGACCTACCATTAAAAAAATAATGTGGGATTTCTTACTAAACGTATAATTTCAAATTTATAGCTTCAAAAATACAAAAGATATTCTTTTTTAAATTTTACTGGAAAAAAATGGTCTGATGTTAGTTATCAATGTTAGTTTTGATCCTACACCTCTAATATATTACTTCTTTATTTTAACATGAAGTATTACATTAATAGGTTTTTATAATTATTAATGCTTATGTAATTAATTAGAAATATTAATTACAGTAACTTGAATTACATTATGTGCCCACATTCATTATATAATTGAAATATATCAATGTATAATCTTTACTGCTAATTAAATAAAGATTAATTATTAATTATATTAATATAAATAGGCCTCAATTATACTTTAATTATACTTAGACTAATATTACATTAATTGCCTATTTTTTTCTCTTTTGATAAGCATAACGGCGTGTCAGCGTCTCAAGAAATATCATTTTTTAATTTTCTGGTTCGAGAACGGAAAAAGGCTTACCGCCTCTGATTAAAAATAATTTTCATTACATTCGTTTAATTTCTGTGTTGTAAGTAGTATATGTGTTTGCAATGATTATGGGTGCTTTTCGGTTAACCGGGTGCATTGGTCGTTTGCGCTAAGAAGTATCACCATTGGCAGGAAAGAAAAGGGCCTGGCAAGCCTTTGAAAATGGTTAAATATATCATAAATACTGCTAAATTAAAAAGTAACATTATTGCTAAGTACGATTGGAAATGGTGGCTCAACGTTTGGCGACAAAAAAAAATCCTTTTGAAGACATTTTTAAGGGAATTAAAATATATTTGGCGTTCCCTAACAAAATATTTACGTTAATAATGAATAAAATTGATAATTGCTTCTCTATTTTATTCATTCCCGCACATTAATCACGAAAGTTACAGTTTATTAACAAAAAATAATACGGTTTAATAACAAAATAAAATTTAAAAAATGCGACTTGTAAACCATATTTGGCGATTTATCACTTGCACACGGCTAATGGAAAAGTACCTGATTATGGTATGTATGCTGGTTTACGAATATTTTATGAGAACACTTGGAAAATAACACTTTCCAATATTGCTGGGCTAGTTCGATTCAGCCTCGAAGGTTCGGAAACTCAAGTTCGGACCCTGTGCAGTCGACTGACGTTACGCTAGCGCTCAATCGTTGGAATGAACATTAAAAGATGGTTGAGACAAATATTCATCATGGAAAAAGTTGAGCATCGCCAAATGATTAAATGAAAATAAACAACTACGTTGAAAAAATCAGTTTCCTCTTATCTCTAAAATTTTTCAGTTGGTAGAATTCCGGGCTTGAACTTACAGATCTGGTTTTGAAACCTGGTCCTGGATTACAACTAGAGCAGAGACATTGACGTTACCTGTAACAATAAAATATAAAAACACAAAACAGGAAAAGACTAAAAATATTCTTTATAAATTAGCAGTAAGAAACTCTATTTAAGGATTTCAAAAGTCAATAAGGTTCTCTTCATTAGCAGCAGAGAAGGTAATGCACTCAGCGATAGCAAAAGCAGGCAACATGTAACTTGAGACAGTATTTGCAAAAACGTTTCCCAAAGTATTTTATGGAGATTTTTGCAGTACTTGATTCCATTCATATCGATGCCGCATTAACTCTACGCATTCAGGAGAAGACGCATTCAGAGCCAGAGTTGAAGATCTAGATTATAGAATAAAATTTACTATCAAACCCGAACTGGCAGCATTTCAAAACATACTGCACCAGTATTCGTTATCTGATCTTGTTTGCAATAAATAACAAAGAAAAACTGTTAAAGCCAAGCAGATATTCTCTGAAAATTCGAAGTGACCTACTGGATTATTTCTAGTCTAATATATATATTCTTACACTTGTCCCGATTTCAACAGGACTTAGGTGTTGAAAACTCGGAAGGGAGATTATCTTTATGGATTTCAAAGGTCAGAGTAGTTTTTGATGACAATGGAACTTCCCTGTCAAAAAGAGCATTATCCGTGATAGATGGTTAGTATATATGTTTTTTTGCAGTGGAGTTTTTTTTATATTCAGAACTGGAAAAAGGAAACATTTTTTACTTTAAATAGCTCTTTTAGAATTCTTGTTTTATATGGGTTTGTATGAAACATTCTATGTGTAATTTGTATTTGTTCTATAGCAATAAGCTTACATATTTTTTATCTTCACGTGTGTTTGATTCATGCAGGTACTTTTTCTTTGAAACATATTTTTAGCAAATTTGTGTAAACAAGTTGGAATATTTGAGAGAATATAACCTCCCTTGTGCTTTCTTTCACGAAGACCGTATTTTATGTATGTATCTTTATAGTTCTTGGTCAAGGGGTTCTAAACTATAAATGACATGGAACTGTTTTATAAAAGAATTTCCTAGAGAAATACCTATTTCGAAATTTAAAGAGAAAAAATGTGAAACTTTTATACAAGGTGGGATTGTTAATTTCTGAGAGTACGACACCCCCAAAGAAAAAAAATTCTTTTAAAAGTGTAGTATTCTAAGTATTTGATTATAAAGTGTTCTAACAAAGACAGGCTTTAAAATCATATTTATAAAACTTTGAAATTTCGACGGTTTTTATGTCATATGATTTTTTCCAATATGTTTATTATGATCAACTGACAAATGACCACTTTTGGACCATGAAAACTATTCAAAAGTTTTGAAACGGGATAAACAACGCCTACTAAGGGCTTCCTTTAACATTTCAAGCATTTTAATTGGTGATTTCACCTTCAGGTTAAAGCATATTATGACATGTTTCTCTTCAGCCTTCTAATTTTTAAGCTAAACACTCAAAAGAACATGTTAATATTGTTTTGTTTGAACGCTATTAAAAGTAATTATTAAAAAAGTTTTGGATTGCTTAGTGGGTTTTTAAAAAAATATTTATTTAGACTTTCCTCAATTTTCATTTTAGATTATTTTTTATATATGCCACTATGTGATTTTCTACAGCTGCTTAGATATTGTAACTATCGACTTCAGAATAACTCATTTTGTCCAAAGTAATTAGCATTATCAATATCTAATTAAAATATCGATACATTTGATTCTTTTTGAGTCATCGTGTATTGACAGAATGTCGATCTTAGGAGAACTTTTCAGCCTTTCTGTATTTTAAATTAATTACCTGGATTGAACTTTCGAACTTGCTGAGAAACTTCATCCTGAGAAATAACCAGCCAAGCGAACAACTCACTTCAATGCATCCTTCATATGACGTCAAATATCAATATAACGTCAAATGCTATGAAAACACTGCCATCTCATGACCTTCTCCCCAAAAAACAGATACTGACACTGATACAGTGTAATACATTTAACAAAAATTTTTAACTTGACAGAGGAATGAAAACAATAACATTCCATAAACATCTCACTAAAACAGTATACACAGACTTCTTCTATCATAGTACATATATGTGTATAAAAAATAGTTATCACTACACACACTTGACGAATATCCGGCAATAAATTATCTACCTTGTTAGGCAAACGTTTAAACGCCGTACTTTTCAATCTTAACTTTGTGCTGTATTAAATAATACCTGCAGCCATTAATCTACCGGTGGTTATAGCTTAGGCTGAAATCAATCAACTTACTACTCCCCCAATTATCGCCTGAACTATATTTTTGATTACAATGTCGCGCAAACCCGATGGGAAAATTCAATTAACTATGGTTTCGACATTCAGTTAAATTTAAGATTCGCATGGTCTACCACAGCATCCTTTGATCTTTGACAAATGTTCATCGTTACAAAGCTTCTGCGAGTGACATCATAACGCAAGATGTCCTAGGACGAAAACTTAAATCCAATGACGTCACATTATTTCAATTTTTTTTTTTTACATTGTCAAACTTTTCTCAAATGTGACAGCTTGTTTTTGGAAATTTTAAGTTGCGTGGCATCATAAGATGAAGATGTGAGGGAAATTTGGAAGTAATCTTAAATTTCCTTCTCTGAATGCATACGGATACATAAAACTAGCGAAAAGTTTGATGAAATTTCTTTATAATTTTTTATTCAGGCTTGCAAACGTAACTTTTGAATTTGTTTATATAACACATTCTTAGACGTTATTATGCCACGTAATTTAACAATTTACAAATGCAAAAAACTAGATTGTTATAAACATAATTTGCCATAAAAACTTACGACTCCTATTCCATAAAAAGTTTTTTTTGATAGGTTAAAAAAAAGGGGCTGGTATTAATTTTTTTCAGTTAGCTTTTATACGACAGCTAACTAGCAAAAATTTGTATTCAACGCAATAAGTGGCATTTCGAGTTGAAGTGAATACTTATTCTAGCATAACAAGCATTACAAATGGATATTGTTGACTTTGTAATTGATTTATTGGTTCATCTGCAACTAGTACTGCGTTTTATGCTCTCTTTTGACATACTCAGGTAATACAGGATTTTGCCCCTTCATGTTGAGATTTTTTTTAGGCCACATCTTTTCAGGGGGGAACTTGAGATCAAAATTGATTATTGGTAAAACTCAGATTTCAAGTATGATATCAAAAGAACTGTTTTATAAAAGGCGACGAAAGAATAGACTGCATTTTCACATTCTTTAAAATCATTTCGAGTTCCTCTCTGAAAGAGTAGAGAAAGACGATTTGAAATTCATGTGTCATTAAAACTGCTTTTTAAATTAGCTTTTTAAATTAGCTATAGATGAATGCAAAACGAATAAATGTTTGGGATGTATTGTTAATTCAACAAATTGTGTCCAATTGTATTGATATAATAATATTTACAAGATAAAAAAAAAAAAAATTATATACCACGTTTTTAAGTTTTCTGTTGAATCATATAAACTTGACAATTCTATGTATTGATAAATACTTTTTTAAAATTTTTTTGCTGAATTATCCCATCAACTTGAAAGAAAATGATCAAATGCGTAATAAAGAGGTATCAAATGCGTAATCAATCGTTTAGCGTGGGAATTGCGAGCGTGACTTGCGTTTAACTTTTCGTTCCCGTCCTGGGCGAAAGATGGCTGCACCATTCTACAAAACTAAATTAACTGAAAAGGAATTCAATGCTGCTTAAAGAGGGCTAAAAGTATTAAAAGAATGCATTGTCATCATGTTCTGAGCTATTCTAAAAGTTTCAAATGTCTAGCTATTCGGGAAGTTAGTTAAAAATCGATTGAAAGATTTGTACTGGACAAACACACAAACAAGAAACTTGAGAAACACACAAACAAGAAAGCGAGTTTGCAAAAACGTGGTAAAAAAGAAACGCGCGTAAGTATACTTAACAATTATTGGTCCTTTAATGTATAACCGAGGAGTCCAAGGGTGTAATAGATGCAAAGTATCTAGGCCAGCAAAAAATATCACTTTTCTCTCGCATGCTTTTTCATTACAGCTCAGCTTATACGGGGAGTTTAAAAAAAAATCACCAACATACTTTAAATTTAATTCATTCATAAAAAAAACACAAACTCAAAAATGGACGCATATAAATAGTTACTGTTTTTATAAAAACAAAATTAGAGGTTAACGACTTATTTTTGCATTTATGAGCCTAGATGGGGATGTTAGCTGAGTCGTTAACTTAAACAAATATCAAACAATACTACTTTATATATTTGAAAATAAAACTTCCTTTATAATGCTAAATAAAGCCAATTAAATATTTCAGGTAATCTCTTCTAACGAAACTACCACGGGTTATTAGCGTAGTATTACTTATCATTGCTTACCTCTTTTGTATGTATGTATATATGTTTATGTTATATATACAGTCGAACCTCCATATATCGAAGTAGCAAATTGCCG
This sequence comes from Dolomedes plantarius, assembly GCA_907164885.2. NCBI lineage: Eukaryota > Metazoa > Arthropoda > Arachnida > Araneae > Dolomedidae > Dolomedes > Dolomedes plantarius. The sequence continues at coordinate 86,586,507 of OU015493.1, read as the reverse complement.
AAAAAAAATTCGATATATAGAAATTTCGATATATAGAACTGATCTTAGTTTTATCATAATTCTCCTAAAATATTAAAATTAAAGCTAATTTTCGTATACGAAACTCCATTTCTCATTTATATGCGAATCACATTAAATTAAAGTTAATAATTAATAATAATTAAAAAAGGAATTAATATGAAAGATTTATTGAGTACTACATACCTTTTAAAAAAACATTAATCCAGACAGTGGTTACAATGATCATACTTACATTCTTTTAAAAAAAAGCTACGAATATCTTGCTGAACAGCCAGTTTTGCAGAAGGTTCATCAAAGAAATGTTCGCATTAATTCAGCCCACTAAAAACTTCATCATGAACATTTTCCGCGAATTGAAGTCCACGACGTATTGTTTCAAACGCTTCTGACTACAAGGCAACCGAAATTCGAAAATGAGTTGGGGGAATTAAGGAATTCCAGAACGGAACAAAAAACCGTTTGTCCACCCCTCAACCTCAGCTGAGTTGCTGGGTTCGTAATGACCTTCACTGAACTTCCTTTTTCCCCCTGACATTCAATTTTCGTGATATAAACGGTCTAAAGTGGAATAAAATCTCCCAATATGGCTTGAAAAAAAATTCGATATATAGAGATTTTTTCGATATATAGAAACAGTTTTTCTATGTAATGAACTTGGAGATTTGCTAAAAGTTCGATATATAGAAAATTTCGATATATGGAAGTTCGATATATGGAGGTTCGACTGTATATGTATATATACATATATATATATATATATATATATATATATATATATATATATATATATATATATATATATATATATATATATATATATATATATATATATATGTGTGTGTGTGTGTGTGTGTCAGTCAAAATTTTGACGCATTTTGCTACTTTTCAATTTAACTGTTTACTGCTTGCCCAAGCGATACAGACTGGGTTTGGCGCGCTTCCAAAATTATAACTCGCGACGCAGGACATCTGAAATTTTGCTTTCCGGAGGACCGTTATGGAGGAACGTAATCGTACGTTAAAAGGCATTCCCCGTTTTGAACTAATCCCATTGTCAAGAAAAAAAGCATTCCACGAGATTGTCTCAGATGACGAATCACAAATGCACCAAAATGTGACACACGTGAGAACTGATTAAAAAAAATATATATTTTATTGCTTCTGCCTTTTTTAAGCACTTTTTATCGTGTCATTTTCTCTGTTGTCTAGTTATATAATTGGTTTCAAAATTTGCATTTTCCGAAGTAAATCAAAGAATAAAATATTTTATCCGTCCTCTGTAACAATCGACCGGACTGCTCATTTGTATGACTTCTGTCGGCACGATACAAGCCTTAAAACACTCGCTTAATTGTAGATTATAAAGATATTCCAAAGGAGATATAACTTATTTCTCAATTATGTGAAACAATGTCTGTCAGGCCTGGTTATTGAACTGCAACCCCCTACCACTATAGGCGGCTCTTTATTATTTTGGCTACTTGGCGGTTTCACGAATTCTCATTTTTCTATGGCTTTCCTCACGTCTTTCCCCTCTTACTATTTGAGACCAGTTTACAGGATGTTCTCCTTAAATGCTTAGTACTTACATTTTTTACAACGATGCTCTTTTCAAGCCATGAATTTTGGTTGTTCGTTTGCCTAACTGTAAATTATTACTGTTCTTTCATCAAGTCGGCTGCCACTATAACGACCATCTGCTAGCATCAGGGGTCAAAGTCGTGTCTCAGATTTACTAAATCGGTTCTTTCACAACTTAGCTATCCTTTCACTGTCAGGAATTTCGGTCGGTGTTGTTAATTAGAATTTATTTTTTCAAGACAGGCTTATCATATACAAAGAAATTTATAAAACCTTTAGAAATTATCCAATTTAAAGTAGATCTTTGTGTAAATTAAACCATTGTTAATTTTCAACCCAACAGAGTAATTTTGCTACTTTTTAAATCTGTTTATTAAAATATCAAAGTTAATTTTTCTTGTTTTCTGAAGAAATTGAATTTTTTTTTTACGATTCTTTTCTTGTTTAATTGCTACATCAATATAAATTTCTTACAAGCTAATACATTTTCCATTAGATTAAGTTGTTAGATTTCAATCTGCGAACCGTTCTGAAGTCAATATTTTATTTTCTCTTTAACATCAGATAAATTTAATCCATCCAGCACATACATAGCGAAAATGGTTCAACAAAATATTGACAGATTTCATAAGAGTAAAATTTAATAGAGCAAAAACTTATGCCACATTAAGTTAATTGCTTCTATTGAAGAGAGTTGCTAATAATGATGTTGCGAATTCATGTTAGCTGTTTTGAATATAATTTTCGATGTTTCCAAATTTTCCCCACAGTTATTCTCTGTTCCTCGTAATTTAGTCGATGTCACATATTTTAATTTACTTAATTATATGGCGTATTATAGAGATTATGAATAAAATTTTTAAGAGATGACAAAGGAAGCACGAAAATTTGCTACAATTTGAAGGAATGATATATCTTTTATCAGCATGTTTTTGATAAATCACTTTTGTTATTGGAAAATCGGAAAGGAGAAATGTTATTTTTAAACTTTTCGGAAAATGATAATGCAGTTATAAGCCTTATTTTTTAAAAAAATAATAGTTTATAAACTAGCTGTAAAAGCTAAAATTCGCCGATAAAAACGAATTTTGTCATTGTTCATAACTAATTTAATGGAATAGGGACCAAGTGATTTATGGAGGCTTCGACGGTGTGGTTAAACTATTGATCCAAACTCATAAACATGAATTAACCTAGATATGTTGAACTGCATTTATGTACCAAGAAATACAGATACAGATCAAATACTATTTAATTAGTTCATAAATTAAAGCTTCTCATGAACATCAATAAAGTGTAAAATTAGCTACTAGTTTTTAAGTAACTCATGCAGTTCTTTATCGACTCAGAGAACGTTAGATGTGATTACAGCTCAGAAAAATCTATAAGAAGCTATAGACAAGTTTTTCAAAATTAAAGTCATTCAACTTATTCAAGTCAATCAAATTAGTCAAGTTACTCATCATCATCATCATCATCATCATCATTAGTCCTCAATGATCATTATCAATCAAGATATCTCCAAGAAAACAATTTGATGCTTTAATGTCAATTTTAACAAGCTTTCGTATAGCAAAATTGTTCTCCGAGATTAAATTCTTTCTCAAAAATGCCCAAGTCGATTTCGTTCATAAATGATTTGACAGAATGGGAAAATAGATATACTCGAACAACCTGGATGGGTTCGATTTTGTTTCATTATATTTTAACTTACACAGTCAATACTTGGAAGAGTAATTCAACAAATTATGTCTATTTGTATTCATATTATGAAAAAATATATAAGAATACTTAATACAATTATTGGTCCTGTAACGTATCCCAGAGGAATCCGAGTATGTTACTGATACAAGGTAATGATATGGAATAGAATGTCATACTCCCCTCGCAGGCTGTTTCTCATTACAACGTAGCTGAAACGGGGATTTTCATAAAATAAAATTCCCTAGCACACGTCAAATTTCATTCAGTCATAAAAAAAAGCAAAACTCAAAAATAGGCACATGTAAATAATCATGGTATCTTTCATTATTAAACTAGAGGGTAAAAGATTATTTTTCCATTTATGAATCCATCTGGGGCAGTTAGTTCAATTTTTACGTACACAAATATCAAACAACACGAGTTTATATTTTCCCTCTAGCTACTTACAGATTGTATCTACCTAGCTATGAACAGATTTGAATCCTTAAAGTTAAAACCAAAGCTAAGTAGATTAACATTGTTTCTTTAAAAACGAGTCTCAGAATAATGCGTAAAGAAAGAAAAACAAAACCTGGTGTTTATAAAAATATTATCAATATTGACTAGTTCAATGAAATTGTTATCACATATAATTTGCGCTTACAATATGCTGAATGACTAACAACTTGAAAAACTAAATTTACTCTCTCTATATTGATAAAAATTGAAGCTATATTACACTGTTTGGCCAGCTTATTATGACCATCGTTGAACCTTCTTTTACTCTCAATACTGCTGGTATTCTCTTTGTCATGAACTTTGTCATGAGGTGTTCAGTGGCTTGAAGAATCTGAGACCTTATTCGATGAACTGAACTTTCCGATTCTCAAAGATTTGGTGGTTCTGGATACAGATGCCTGACATGCCTTTGGCCTGATGTCCCTTTGGTGGTTCTGGATACAGATGCCTGACATGCCTTTGGCCTGATGTCCCTTTGGTGGTTCTGGATACAGATGCCTTATATCCCTTTGGACTCCATTCCACAAATGTTCCATTGGAATGAGATCTGATGATTATGGAAGCTAGTCAAGCTGAAGCTCTTCAAACCATCTGTGGACAATGTGAGCTTTATGACATAGTGCATTGTCCTGCAGGAAGTATCCTTTTATAGTGGGGTAAACGATTAACATCCCTGAATGTTCTTTGTCAGCGACCATATTTAAATACCTTTTGGAATTCAGACATTCTTCCACACAAATTAAAGGGCCCACACAATGTCAGGAAAATATCCCTCAAAGAATAACGGTGCCTCCATTAGCTTGAAAAGTCGTGGCAATACACTTGGGGGTCCATGTTTTCGAGCTGCTTTCTCCATATTCGCACCCTGCTAACTACATGATGTACTTGAAAACGGTATTCATCGGATCCCATTATCCTTTTACATTTATTCGCTGTCCAATACTTGTGACCCTGTAGGAACTGGAGATGATCGATCTTGTTACTTGCAGACAGGAAAGGCCTTCAAACAGGCCTTCGGCTTCCATACGTGACCAGTACGTTAAGTGGCTATCGCAGTTTGTCCCTGATCTAAGCTGATCTAAGATTAGCTGTAATTTGACATACTGTTGCTCTTTTGTTGGAATGGACTAGTCTGAAAACTCCCCTTTCAATCCAATCAACCAGTACCCGGAGACGACCACACGGCTTACGTTGTGACCCGTTACTTGGTTTGGTAGCTCACAATTTATAAACATGAACAACAGCCCTTCTCGAACACTTCACGAGCAACGAGGTTTCGCTGATACTCGTTCCACTGTTTCTAGCACCTACAATCATTCCAAGTTCAAAGTCTGTCATTCGCATTTTTTTAAGTCCATTCCTCAAAAGCAAAACACTTCAAGTGTCTTTAGAATCATCCGCCAATCCCTTTTTATACCAACATCACCCCCTAGCAACAACAGCGTGATGTCAAAGCTGATTTGCATGACATTGTCAGGTGGTCTTAATAAATTAGACTCTAAGTGTATATTTACACCATATATAAGTATTACTCGGTGTTTTACTAAAGCTCTATTCTTTTAAAAGAAGCTTAGTCGCATAAAAACTTGGAGGTATTTGCTTTCTTATCCAATTGTGAAAAAAATGATACAGGAAAGCGATTTGGGAAAAATACTGCTTTGGAGCGTGTTGTATTTTCTTTGACCTACTAAATAATGACCTGATTTACATAAACGTGACTTTTATGTATTATCCTTTTTTAACACACGTCGTTTACTTTAAAAATGCTACTTTAGAGTCGAAAATTTGTTACAAGCGTTGCTGATGCTTAATCAAAAGGCTATTAATCTAGAATTAATTATAAACTAACCTCTGATATATTAAGCAGAACTTTTCTACACCAAAAATCAGATGAGATTATTCAGCTTATTATTCCTCGAATGTAAATAGTTTAGATAGTAGAACAGTCCAATTTATCCACTGAAATATATTTTAAAAAGCCGCAGATTCCATTTTTAAAAAAATAATTATTATAAGTTTATTTCTTAAGTTAAAAAAAAAAGTTTAGAATTTTCGGCAGAATGTAATTTATTTTCTAGAATTTTCTCCTGTTATTTGTGCTGTATTTGCATGTCGTTTTGTTACAGTTACAAAATTAGCGTCCCCCCCAAAAAAAAATGAACAAAAAAAAAACAAACAATATTTAAGATATTCATTTTACAGTTAAGGAAAGATAAGATTTTGTTGCGTGGTGTAGTTAAATTTTAAAAAAAAAGGTAAACTTAAAAGTATTTTTAATTATCAAATTTCAGCCTTCTAAACAGCAAGAAAGTAGTTCGCGTGATTAGAGAGGGTCTTTATAAAATTTTCCCATTCTACGGACAGTTTCCGTAAAAATAAAAAATAAATCCCAAAAATGTGTGTTCAACTCTTCAAAATTAATTCCGCCAGGCCGATAAAAAGGTGGAAACCCCGTTGCCACCTTCGTAGAAAATCATCGAATTACCGAAAGTGGAAACGAGTTTCTAGAGCAAAGAGAGAGAGGGGGGGGGGGGGGGGTGTTCAGAGCTAGAGAGGTTGGGGGGGGGGGGAGGCTTGAGGGAGGGTTGGAGAGCAGTGATGAGTTTTGAGCAGTAGCCGTTTTCGTGAGTTATTAGATTGTAGAGGTCAGGGATAGGGGGTTAAAGCGTGTTCCTTACCCATTTTCAGTTCTGGAGAAAAACATCTGGTGTGGCAATAAAAAGAAATGGCTGATGAAAATATAAATAAATAAAATGGTGGGAAAAACGGAGTTCTGAACTTAAGAGATTTGGGGTTAATTTAATTTCGGATGGGGATTGAGTAAACATCGAACAAAGGAAACTATTTTTCTACCTGCCTCTTAGGAAGTAAATTAATGGCCAATAAAACCCTTTTTGCAGTCAATTTTCAGCGCCATTGCTCAGAAAATTGTTTCCTTTGTCTGAAATAACATCCTTAACTTTAACACTACACCTGGTAATTCGAAAATTATTGCTTTGTATTTTAAGAAAACTTTCTTTCTCTCTCTCTCTCTCTCTCTCTCTCTCTATCTATCTATCTATCTATCTCTTTCTCTCTCTATATATAAATAAGAGTATTAATGTATATTATATATATGTATATTATAAGGGAGTTTAAGAGAGATAAACACAAAATACGTTTATGTAGATAATTAGAACTGTGTATACGTGTTTAGTGATACAAATATCGGTGGAAAATACTTTGTAAAGAGTACGTTAACTGAGTTAAAACTTTTTGAAATGGATAAAGGGAAATTAATATACTATGCATTTTATTACAATATTATTGAACTAAATTTGTAATCATATAAACATAAAACTTAAACTATTTAGGCTGTTTCAAAAATATCGGAGGTCGCAATCTAATTTTTTTTTTTCACGATGAAAGTGGCTTTGTGTTTTTCAACAAAATTTTATTGTTTATGTCTTTCGGACTTCTTAATGACTCTAAGGGCCTGTTCACATAGGAGTCCGTTGCGTAGCGTTAAGGGAAAGATGACGTTGAGACGAAAATAAACCAATCATAGGAGTTAAAATTTTCATTGATAATCGTTTGGAGGCCTATGATTGGTTTATTTCCGTCTCAACGTCATTTCCTTAACGCAACGCAACGGACTCCTATGTGAACAGGCCCTAAGGCTGCTTTACAATCTGTGGGGTCAACTTTGAATTCCATGTCCTCTATTGTACCTGACTAGATGGTACCCGTCAAAACTTGACGGTTATTAAGTAAACATTCCAATAAAAAAAAGGGTTCATAACCTTATTAAAATATTAGAAATTCATATGAAAGCCACGCGTGCTGGTAATTTAGAAATATTCAATAAAACACTTAAAAAAAAATGTAAGAATATTTTGCGGTAATATTATGTATTCGCTTTGAAAAGCAAGCTACCGTACAGACATTTTTGAACATACCACTATCCATGCACCGAGTTTGCAACTTTCCGAAAATACAAAATTTGATATTATTGTAATATCTGGTTAAAATAATCCCTATATATAAAACGCGTAGGTATGCGGCACAAAAATCTACGATATTTCTACACTTCGAATGGCAACGGCTGCAACTACCGGATGTAAACAGCGGCTGTCCGCAATTTAAAACCGCGTGTGTGTAGTGGCCGCATAAGTTACAACCGCTGATCTTTTGACAATACATGTTTAGACCTATCAAATCCAGTGTTTAACCATGGACAGTTGTATGTAGGTTTATCTAGAATCCATTCTTTTGATTCTGTCGCTTTAGTATCTCCTACTTTTGAAATACTCAAATCTGTATATCAAGGAGTTTTATGAATATCATAGTTGAAATCCACACTGTATTTTAAGTACTTGCTGAATTTTTGCTCCATTTTATAAGTGAGGAAATTTTCCCAAGAATTTATTATTTAATATGATTAAGTGTAGATATCTGAATTGTGAACAGTAATACATACAGAGAGTGATGTAATCAACACTGTATTTAAAATTTCCCCCCAACAATTTCTTATTTCTTGTAATGGTAAAGTGTAGATATCTTAATTTTGAAAAATTGCTGAATTTTTGCTCCATTTTATAAATGAAGAAATTTTCCCAGCAATTTATTATTTAATATGATTAAGTGTAGATATCTGAATTGTTAACAGTAATGCATACAGAGAGTGATGTAATCAACACTATATTTCAAATTTTCCCCCTGCAATTTCTTATTTGTTGTAATGATAAAGTATAGATATCTTAATTTTGAAAAATAGTACATACAAAGAGGGATGTAATTTTTAAAATCATTGATGTGGGCTTTCTCAGTCTTATCTTTAACTCTGTTCTAAGGTAATAGAAATTCACATTTTTTGATCACGATGTTTTAGAATCAGCTTAATAGAGAATACCCCTTAACAACATATATTTATGATGACAGGTAATTGTAACATTCCTTACATATGTCACTTTCAGTTGCGTTGTTTTGCAAAAGGAAATTTAAAACTAAAAGTGACCATGCTGGTCACGCAGTGGCTAGTATGGTTAAAATATAAATATATATATATATATAAAAAAAAAAAAAGATGAATGAATGACTAACTTCATGTTTACATTTTCATGTCCCGAATATATAAAATGAATACTTGTTATTAATTTAATTGAAACGCTATGAAAACGTGAAAGGTATCGGAAAATTTACCGACTTTTAAAAATTTAAGAAAATTTTGCCGTTATGTTAGGTATTCGCTCTGAAAAGCACACTACTATACAGTACATACCGTAGATAGTACATGTAAAAACGTGATGAATGAATGACTAACTTCATGTTTACATTTTCAAGTCCCGAATATATAAAATGAATACTTGTTATTAATTTAATTGAAACGCTATGAAAACGTGAAAGGTATTGGAAAATTTACCGACTTTTAAAAATTTAAGAAAATTTTGCCGTTATGTTAGGTATTCGCTCTGAAAAGCACACTACTATACAGTTCATACCGTAGATAGTACCTGTCAAAACTTGATGGTAAGTAATTGAACAGTTCCAATAAAAAAAAGATTCATAACCTTGTTAAAATATAAGAAATTTTTACAGAATATTAGAAAATAATATTCTGTAAAAATGTAAACATGAAGTTAGTCATTCATTCATCTTATAAAAAAAAAAGATGAATGAATGACTAACTTCATGTTTACATTTTCATGTCCCGAATATATAAAATGAATACTTGTTATGAATTTAATTGAAACGCTATGAAAACGTGAAAGGTATCGGAAAATTACAGACTTTTAAAAATTTAAGAAAATTTTGCCGTTATGTTAGGTATTCGCTCTGAAAAGCACACTACTATACAGTACATACCGTAGATAGTACATGTAAAAACGTGAATATTAGAAAATAATATACTGTTTTGCAACCTGATGTGTTGCAATTTAGAACATTGAAATTTACTTGAATGTTTGCTGTCTCATTTGTTAATTTTAAATTGTTTTCTAATTTGAAGGTGAAATTTTTTAATACTTTTTTTATTAGATCTGAAAAATAAAGTAATATAATTCGAGAAAGTGGCACAAAACAAAATAATAAAATGTCCCCTTATAATCACCTGAAATATTGTTTTAAGGTGACTGCCTACATTTGGAGCCAATTTTTTTAAAAAATCATTTTTTAAAGATTTTTTTGTTTTTTATGGTAAAATAGCACTTGAAAATTAAAAAATAAACAAAAACTTGCCAGTAAATACCATACTTTTTTATAAATTGGTCAATTTGAAGTAATTTTCAATGAAAATTAGCTAAAATGAGACACATATGACAGTTATCTTAAATGACCCACAATCTAAGAGAAATTTTAAAATACAAAAATGTTGCAATATGAAAATATCCCCCGATTCATCATTCCTATCCTTATAAAAACAGCTCCAAACACAGTGGCGTATGCAGGGGAGGGGTTGATGGGGGTTAACCCCCCCCCATTTTTTCTGATTACATATATTACTTAAATAGGTTCAAGCTCTGCACTGATTGCTCAAAACTACTTTTTCATAGTAACCCCCCCCCCCACAAAATTTCGGCATAGGCTGCTGCCCAAACAAAAACTATTTAACTATTTATTATTATGCATCAATTATTCAGCGTCATTTCATTAACAATAGCATCTAAAACATTTCCCGAAAATTTTATCAAATTATATGTATTATTGTGTGAAATATCATGATAACGGTAAAGATTTGTGCTAAAAACATAATTCTGAGAAAAACTCAGTTCAAGTTGTTTGCCACTTCAATTTTGTAGCAGACATTTTTTAAAATAGCTATAACTCTGCTTCTAATTGATGTAGAATGAAAATCCAAACGGTTTTGAAAAGAGAAAAGATTGAATTGCACGATTCCTGGAAAAAATAAAATTGACCAAAATAGTCAAAAAATGAAATTTTCAACGTAGGCAGTCACCTTAAAAGATACACTATCATCGCAATAGAATGCTTTACTAAAAATTATTACAGTGAGGTTTTTTTTAAAAAATATTGAAGTTTATAATTAAAAAAAAACGTTCTTGGAAAAAAAAGCATGCTTGCAGCTGATTTTAAAATCCGACTTGTACAGTCTAACTAATGCAGCCAGATATTTAGAAACAATACTGCTAATTCAATCTATTTCAATGTAATATAAATATTTTATATAATCATGTATTATGCTATATATATGTATAAATAGGCTATGTATAAATATATTAAACAAAAATAAAATATATAAATAAAATCAGATTAAAATATCATGCAAATTATTCACGTGCAAATAATTTTTGCATGTGTATTTCAATTTAATGTACATATATTATATCTTATGCTATATATATGTATAAATAGGCTAAGTATAAATATATTAAGCAAAAATACAATATATAAAGAAAATCGGATTAAAATATCATGCAAATTATTCACGTGCAAAAAATTTTTGCACGTGTATTTCAATTTAATGTACATATATTATATATTATGCTATATATATGTATAAATAGGCTATGTATAAATATATTAAGCAAAAATAAAATATATAAAGAAAATCAGATTAAAATATCATGCAAATTATTCACGTGCAAAAAATTTTTGCACCTGAATATATTTAATGTACATATATATATTTAATGTACATATATATAATGACATTATATCTTATGCTATATATATGTATAAATAGGCTATGTATAAATATATTAAGCAAAAATAAAATCAGATTAAAATATCATGCAAATTATTCACGTGCAAAAAATTTTTGCATGTGTATTTCAATTTAATGTACATATATTATATCTTATGGTATATATATTTTAATTAAATGCTGTATTTCAATTTAATGTACATATATTACATATTGTTAAATATATATATATATATATGTATAAATATATAAATATATGTATAAATATATATTAAGCAAAAATAATATATATAAACTAAAGAAATTCTGATTAAAAGTCATACAAAGTTATTGAATCGTTACTAAACACGTATTAGATGTGGAATATATAAAATTCCATGTGTTGTAAATGCAAAAAATCTGTATACTGAAGATTTGGCCTTTTGAACCGGCTAGCTTTTGTGACGTACAGTTTGGAACATATCACTGCGCATGCGTCAAGTTTGCAACTAAATTCGACATTATTGTAATATTAAATTGTAATACTGTATTGTAATATATATTATATATTATGTATTAAAAAATATATAGTATATATTAAAATATATATATTATATATGGTTAAAATAATGAAAACCTGTTTTACTATGAAAAAAATTCTGATTCAATTTTTCTTAAATTAACGAATCACGGTGAATGAATGACTCACTTGTGTTTACATTTTCAAGTTCTGAGTAACACTATGATAACGCGAAAGGTGGCGGAAAAGAGATAATTCTCTAATGAAGAGATAATTTTGAAATAAAATTGATCGAAATAAAGTTGATTTGTGTCGATATTACGCTGTTTTAATTACAATTATTTGGGTTTAGTTGGCAAATAATCTTTTTGAACTTTACTTTTAACTTGTTAAGCCTAACTCATAAAACAAAATGGATGCCAAATGGATGGATATGAGGTGGTCGCTCCGGACGCGTTACGGACAGAGTCGACTACAGAACACGGCAACTATTATAAGGATTGTCGGAGGCTGTTTGTTGCAAAGCTTATCTGTCAGCAAGAGGGTCATTGTTTTATAGTGGACCCCTGGGCTCTGTGGTGTTTATGGCAATGAAATCGCCAACTCTCTGGCCATAAAAGGTGCTTTGATCTTGCACACATCTCCTTCCAGTGTCCCTTACAGTACTGTAAAGAGTATAATCAAAAATACGGTGAGAGAGGAGTTCAAAAGAGTCTCGCCTTTAGAACTTCTCAGAAGCCTTGGATAGAAAAATTATTTGGTGTCTCTAAATGGCCAAGACATAAAATGGTAGCCGAGTTTAAAGCCACTTTTTACTAGCCACTGGTCTTGACTGTCCCCTGGAACATTTACAATGCTTCAACATTGTATCTAGTCCTTTCTGCAGACTCTGTGACTTGAGACGGGTCATGAACTGTGAACATTTGTTTCATTGCCGTGCATTGACTAAACGTTCACTTGTCGACCAATACTGGGAGGCTAGAGGACTTCTAGATTCATAGACTATTTGCTGCAGCTATTTTCGTTTTTTTGTGTTTCTTGTGTTGTGCTTTTTTTCTGGTTGTAGTTGTCTTTTAATCTGTGCCATTGGAAATAAAAATATGTATTTCCGACTTACAAACTTAAATTTTTTTCATAGGTTTAACGCTATTTTTCATCTATATCTCGCGCCCAGACAAAATTGGTCATCATTTCTAAATTCAGCATTTAGTAGTTAACCACACGATTTCCTCTTGCACGGCCGGGTCAAAGCTGTATGCGGTAACTGGGAAAATTTTTGAAAAAACTTGTGATAGGAAAGTAACTAAAGTAATAACCAGTTAGTCGCAAGAAACTAATAAACTTCGTAGGTTGTTTAAAATATGGTGATTGTTATTGCAAATTAATATTTTCATCAGAGGTAAGTGATCATATAATATTTTCATCAAAGGTGATCAATTAGATTACTGCCAGATGAATGAGAATTTTAGGTGAATTGAAATATTTATAAGGTTATTTTTGATATTAGCTATATGTTTACGGGTTATTTACAAAACTGAAGTTTCGATGTTTGTTACAAAGTATTTTTCTCTGATCTTTGAATTTCTTTTATTATAGTGATTTTTAAAGGTTAGTTACAAAAGTTTGTTGTTTAATTGAAGTTATGAGTTACTACAAAGTATTTTTCCAGAGATTATTTATAACATAGATAGCCTCTCGTTTCGTAAGCATAAAAATATCAATGCACTTGAAGTTAGCGTGTGAATATCACTCGGAGATATTGCTGTATTTGAGGAAGAGTAATTAATATCAGGAAGTTTCTATGAATATCTTCGAATGAAGGATTTTTGTGACGCAAGGAGTGGAAACCTTAACAGGTTCTCAAGTGAGTGTGCTTTGAACGAAACACAGATTTGTGACGTGGTATCCAATGCAACACCAGAGATGGCCTGACATGGCAACTAAGGCGTTCCGGGATTGATTCCCTGCTGGTGAATATGCTAACACCCCAATTTAGACCGAGCACCCTCAGGAGTGACATCTGGGGGGAGGGGCTTGCGTTCTCCTCCCACCCCTACAAACTCCACGGAAGGACTTTCCAGTGCAGATTTATCGTGTCTATATCCAGTGTAGACACGACAGCATTCAGTTCCGCTTGCTGGGACTCCAAAAGAGCACTCTCCTTACCGATTTCTGACGTGCTAACCGCTAGGTTGCTCCTGGAAATTTGTGACGTGATATGTAAATGACAATCGTTTGCTATGAAGAATGGAATTAAAACGAGAAACCCTCTCTTCACCGGAATCGTTCAGTTTGTTGAATTTTGACCTCAATGTTTTGAGACTTGGGTTTAATTCTCGAACTAACAGACGTTTGTTTCAGTAGTGCTATACCATTCGAATGAACAATAATAATGAACTGTGAGGATGTTTGAGAAATATAGACAAAATTCAGCATCATCGAAACATATATATATATATATATATATATATATATATATATATATATATGTGTGTGTGTGTGTGTGTGTGTGTGTGTGTGTGTGTGTGTGTGTGTGTGTGTATGTGTGTGTGTGTGTTTGCGTGTGCGCGCGTGTGTGTGTGACGTGATAAAAAGTAGCCACCTCTCTCAATGAGAAGAATACTCGCTCTGGATCACAAATTTATTATAACATGCTGTTTTTGTTGTTGCTGCTGCTGATCTCTGTCACCCAGCAGAGCTAGATTAGGTCCATGAAACCGCACACTCTCAAGAAGTCAATGACCAACAATGGCCGCTCCAGAAGATCTTACTTTTCAAGACCCAAGCACACTAGGATATGATCCAAAGTGGCTTGGCTTTTGGAACATAATTATAACATGTAAAACAGTTTTTACATTATAACATATAAAACAGTTAAACTGACATAAAGATATGTACGGTATATAAAGTCCTTCAGCAGGGAGAAAACAGGTCCTAGTCATTCTACACCCATAAGCTAACTGCTCTTTTTTGCACATAGTAACTAACTCGTTCCATTGCAATAACCAATCAGATTGCAGAAATCGAGGACACTCTAAAACGGGCATACTCATCGCACGAGTGTGTCAATTTCTGTGTTGCCAAAACCAGAACACAAGATCATATGCAATAGAACACAGTGTAAATTATTATTATCATTATATATATACATAGATACACTGCTGGCCATTAAAACTGCAACACCAGGAAGGAACGCAAATAACAAAACTTTACTTATTGTACGCATACAGCATAGAAGGAAAAAAACATGATTAAACTTGTAGGCAATTTGGGGGTATACAGGGTCCGAAATTAGTCACACAGCTACCGCCTTTGGCAGCTAAAACGGTTCTAACCCGGATAGGCATTGAGTCAAACTGGGCTTAGATGACATATACGGACAAGAAATTGAATGCTGCTTCAAATCTATGCCACACTTCATCAATCGTAGTATGGCTGGAGAACGGTGGCGGCCCAATCTCTCAGCAACCCATGACCAGATGTTTTCAATGAGTGAGAGATCTAAGAACGTGCTTGCTAGGGCAACAATCGAATATCCTCTGTGTCGAATAAAGTCAGGACACGACGCACAACATGCGGTCTTGCATTATCTTGTTGAAAGATGACGTCTCCGAGGTCTCGAAGATAAGGCACAGCCACCGGCGTTAAGATCCGAGAAATGTAACGCTGGCTATTCATATTACCAACGACGCGAACAAGAGGCGTTCGTGTCGTGTACCCAATGGGTGCCCATACCATCACACCAGGCACAAGGCCCGTATGACGATATCGAATGCAAGCAGGCCACGTCTCGGCGTTATCTCGGGCGTTAGTGGCGGGAGGTCGTTGCATGGCGTTCAGTATGACCCTCCTGAACCCATGGATTCCATATTCGAATGACAGTCGTTGGATTGCGACCAATTCGAGTAGCATTATCGCGGAACGATAAACCGCACTCTCGATAGGCCCCGATCCTGCCGCTATCGAATTCCGACACGTGCTGGTAGCCGTTTCTCCTTATACGAGGTATAACACGATCTTCTCACAAACAACCAACATTCAAATGCGATTTCCGAATGAGAAACCCGCTGCGTAACTTTCCTTTTTTTACAGAGTTTAATATGCCATTTCTC
The DNA here is from genome assembly GCA_907164885.2 of Dolomedes plantarius. Taxonomy (NCBI): domain Eukaryota; kingdom Metazoa; phylum Arthropoda; class Arachnida; order Araneae; family Dolomedidae; genus Dolomedes; species Dolomedes plantarius. Next base: position 86,570,450 of record OU015493.1, on the reverse strand, counting down.
CCTCCTGCGTCGTTCGATTGTGCTTACATGCTAATCATTTGCATATCCCAGCATCTTCTTCCTTTCACCCGAATTTGACGTTTGTATCATCCCTCCTTCATGGTGTTGCAATTTAAATGGCCAGCAGTGTAGGTATATATATTTTTATGCCCATCCGGCTGCCAGAATTTTTAAAAAAGTAAAACCGTTTAAAAGATTTTTTTTTGTCTAATGCAGAGGCACTTCGTCCTCAGACATTCGCCTTTTCTTATTCACTGCGATATACTGGCTACATTATTTTGGGAGCACCTTATAGGTGAGCCAGCTTTGCTCCCTATAATTAGAACGACACGGAAACGACCAAACCTTATTCGGGATTTGAACCCAAGCCCACTGCGTGGCAGCTCAGAACGCTAACGTCTACACCATTTGGGCGGCTCTGTTTTAATGATTATTGGACACAATTTTAGGACTATTTTCGGGTTCCTGTAATTTTAAACCCTAGACCCATGCCTTAGGAATCCAGGTAGTAAACAACGCATACCGATATCTCGCACCTCAGTAATTGATAATTTTTGTCTCATTAAAATTGAACTATTCTGACATAGGAATAAAACCCATGACCCTTCGGCACCCCGGTTCAATATTCAAATCATTGAACAACGCCATGCTATTGACCAGGCTTTACTATTTAGATAATTCGAAAAAACCATGTATCACTCCATTTTAGAAAGCATGTAAATTAAGCTCCGAAGAGAATGGCTGGGTACTACACCAAATGATAACCTTTAATAACATCAAAAGAAAAATGAAAGCTAATAAGATAATCTCTGTGGCACTGATATACGCTTTTGTTCGGTAGTCACTTCGTGTCTTATTACCATGCGAAAGGTCGTAGTTAAAAGGGTCAGAACGTGTTCGTTAACCGCTTTTTTTGTGCATGCCGGGGATAAAGGCGAATAACATCTGGTCCTGAAAAATACGAAAAATAAATTATATGAAAACACAGTGGTTCTCGGAGAAGTATTTCGTGATTGGTCGGTAATGTTGGCTTTAGTCCCCCCCCCCCTTTATTAAAGTGAGGGTACATGTCAGATGAAAGGCTAATTATAATCCATGTGTTACGAATTATGTCAAATTTTATTTAGCATTTAGAAGGAGAGGTCAAGGTTAGGTCATTTTCTGGTTTAATGATGCCTAATAGAAGAACATTCGCGGTAAAAAGTGCCGATTTTCACTTTTAAAAATAACCTTCTTTCGAAATTTGCTTGCTCTTGGCGAAGGGGGCAAGAACTTTGCTCTGCAAAAGGGGAGTCTACATTCGACATTCATACACTTTGCAGTTTTCTGCCTGCGTTTTTGCCCTTAGCATATGATGAATGTAACAACAAAAGCATAATAAACGACGGAGGCTAAAACATGAAATGTTACTCCAGTGACACCAAAATTGACAATTTTTAAGAAAGAGATTCAGATTTTAATGCTTAAAGCAAATTTTGATTTATCTTTGAGGAGATTATACAGGCAATCAAGAAAATGGGCTAAGAATAAAATAGAAGTTCTTCGGATAAATGTCCGTAGTTAAAACGAAATGTATGAATATTAGCATGACTCTTAAGGCTGCTATGTACAAAGCCCATTGGATTCACTCACCTCAATGTTAACCTATGGAGAAAATTTGTCCACGGATTGCCGACTTGGATTCAAAGATTTTTTTTTTTAAATTGTACTCCGTCATACAGAGAGAAATTTTACATTTGTGTACATTTTTTGTTTTAAAAAAAAATGCAATTAATATTTTAAAATTTAAATTATTCGGGGAAAATTTGGTATAGTGCGTTTTAAATGCTCATAAATTCCTTCGATGGACGAAATTTATAAAATGATACCTGTAGCGCTTTGCAGAAAAGTTCGGGCTATCTGACAATACCAATTTTATTTGACTATCAGCATTTATGTACCAGTAAATAGTTGACAAAAATATTATATATATAATAGCCGTTGTCTCTGTATAACACTTCCGGGCTGTACTCATCTTTCAATTGAAGCCCTCAGTAAACAAACAGCCGGTTAGGCTTAATTTCAATTTCAGATGTGGATCAGAATTTTTTCTTACCTAAAAACTAATATCTTCTCCATCAAATCAAGTTTGTTCAGCCTATTTTTCTATAAAACATTCAGAACTAAAAAAAAATGGATGTTTTTAGCTGTATATTTAACAGTTTTTAAAAATTTGTTTACTTTTGCGATGAATTCTGAAAGTAAACAAACTTGAATGTGAATGAATCAAGTAGCTCAAGTATTCATATCGCGTAGTGAGCTGTAAAAAACTGGATGGCAGTCTACTACTCCAATCGCATGAAAAACTAAATAAATAAAAAATAATGAAAGGGTTTGCTTTTACAAGGTGTGGATTAAATGCAATATTGTTAGATAATTCGGGATATATTTTTTAAACTTTCATATACTTTTTCCATTATGACGTCATTATTAGTATTATGACGTCAAAATTACGGGTTGGATGGCAGTCTACTACTCCAATCGCATGAAAAACTAAATAAATAAAAAATTTGAAAGGGTTTGCTTTTACAAGGTGTGGATTAAATGCAATATTTTTAGATAATTCGGGATATTTTTTAACTTTCATATACTTTTTCCATTATGATGTCATTATTAGTATTATGACGTCAAAATGACGGGTTACCTTCTAGTATTTTAAATAAACAATTTGGGGGCAGAGCTTAACCCCCCCCCCCTATAGAGAGAGAGCCATTACAATCCCTCAAAATGTCAATCCTAAGGGGGTGGAATTCTGTCAACTGGACTCCTGTCATCACAAGATTCTGCAAGAAGAGGAAAAGGGAAATACGATTTTTTTCTTAGTACATAGCAGCCTTAAGCTAAAGAATATAACAGACTTTTACCACTTAACAGATGGATTTTTTTCGAAGTATTTTCTTTTTAAATGTCAGTAGTCCGAACCAAATGTATGAATGTTAACATGACTCGTGAGATAAAGTATATAACAGACTTTTACCACTAAACTGCTGGGTTTTTCCCA